>JABWTJ010000219.1:0-600000 GCA_016801875.1 Solanum sitiens
AAGAAGCATTTCCCTTATAATATTTTAAACTCGTCTATTCTAGCGTTGTATGATTTTACCTTTCGAATCTTCAATCTGATATCACAAACACCTATTTCAATATTATATATTCAATACACATTGTCCTCAAGGCCTCATCTTGCTCTTATGTCCATTTAATTATGTTATAATTTATCACACTAGTACGTATTATAGGAGAAGAAGACAGCTTTGAAATGACTGGGAGTGAAAAAAATTAGATCAATGTTAATGGCAGATATGTTGTTGGAGATTTAGAACTTACATTAACAGAACCTTACTCTATGAATTCACACATCTTTTGAAGTCTACATGACAAACAATTTTTATTTTTCAATACTTTGCTTAAAAGGTAATTTCAAGTCCTATCTCGATTGGCAAAAAGGTGGAGGATTTGTGTCTTAGGTCGCAGGTTCAAGCCCCACACCACGCAGAGCGAAGCCTGATATTTAAGTGGAGAAGGGTAGAGGGGCGGCTCCATTATCCACCGAGTTTAGAAGGCTATGATTGGTACAAAGGGCGAGTTACAAACGGATTTATGGAGTATCAAAAAATGTAATATCAAGTTTTGAAGAGAAACACTTAGGGAGAAGACCATTGGGCATGTTGATTTCCTTCAGAAGCTCAAGTGATATCTGCTTGCACACCACTGGATTTGTGTAAACTTTGGCATTTTCACGGTAGTTTTCGATAACTTGCTGAGACATGTTTTCTCTTTTTTTCAGAGAATTTAATTCTTACAGAGACTTATTCATTCAATTTGTTACTTATTCAGTTGCAGGAAAATTAGCAAACAGACTAGATACACTCAGGAGTGCATCTCTTTGTTTTCAGGTTTGTTGTGGAAAACAAGCAATTTCTCCCGATTTTAATTAAATGAAGACTCTCGGTTGTTCTAATCACATACATATCTAAGTTCCAACTTTTAAAAAGGAAATGAAGGCTCTCTGTTTAAAAGAAAACTAGTCTTCTCTTCTGCATGCTCATCGTGATCTACTTTTTACTGGTCTACTGGCTATCGTTGATAAATCTGGACATATTCTTGGACAACTATTCCCTATATCTTGTTATTTATGGCACATGTATTAACTTTTATCAACAGATTATTAGGCTTCTGCAAGACAACCAAATCACTTTATTAGATGGTTTATTATTTTCCTTATATGTTTCATATTCCATACAATTGGTGCTTCTTGCCTTAACTTTTGGACTATTGTAACTTTTACTGTTGTGTAAAATTGTTTGCTTCTGCTTAAAGCATACAAAGGTTGTTTCTAGCTAAATTTAATATATTATATGTAAAATTGTTTGCTTCTGCTTAAAGCATACAAAGGTTGTTTCTAGCTAGCTTTAATATATTATAAAAGTATTGCACCTGGACTATTGTAACCTTAGTTGCTGCTAAAAACTGATGATGTGCTGCTTCTTTAGTTGCTGCCAACATCTGCTGAGATGCTAGTTTAGTGCCCTTCCTGGGCTTCTCTTTTAGGTTCTAAGAAACCAATGATTTTAACATTTGGATTCTAATAATGGTATGTTAGGTGTTAGAAATTGTAGTTTTTTATAGCTATGACCCCAAGTAATTAAATAAGAGTGCATCAAAGTGCCTAAAGTTCTTCAATGTCATATTCATTGTCATAAGTAAATGTATACTGAAGATCTGGCTATTTCATCTGACACATAGATTGGTCAAGAACAATAGAAGGTATTCCTACTTTTAGGTTCAAATTCTTGTAATGCTACCCCTTGTAGAGTTCACTGAGAAAGTACTCGCTCAGACTCTCTCTTCCATTCCATAGTCCTTTTAGACATAAGCGGTCTATCCAAACTTATAAAAAGAGAAGTGAATAGTGTAAACTAAGAAATCTTAGTTTCTTGTGTTAAATTACAATGAAATATAAAGCCTTTCTACTTACCATCTTTCGGAAAGTTTAATTCCAGGCTTCTCCAGTAAGATCATATCACCATAACGAACAACAAATTTGGCATCGAAGGGAATATAGAAAGTAAGACTATATAACCATCTGACACTTGGCCATAGTAGACCACATAGATTGTACTCTTGAGTCTTGTAGTTTTCTACAAATGAAAAGTTCCACAACAGGACCAGAAAAGAGGTAGCTGAAGCATAATACTTGTAGTCTGATATAGATGAAAAGTACCACAGGTGTCAAGGTGGTGACTAAGATACTTTAGATGATCAAAAGGAACATCCTCTAAGAATTTGAAATGGACTACAAAACAGGCCTACAAACAACAACATACCTAGTGACATACCACAAAGAGCTTTTGGGGAGGGTGGTGAGTACGCAACAAAACTCCTATTAGAGACTGTTTCTGATAGACCCTCGTTTTAGAGATTAGTATGTATCTTTAAATATAAATAATCTATGTGTTATATCTAATAGGTGTTCTCTTCCAAACTTCCAATATGTTATGTCAAAAATTAGAGCCTCACCAATTCCCTGTACCACAAACTATACCTTCCTTTAAACAAATGAAATAATTACATAGATAGAAGACAATGTATCAATAGGAGATTAATGTAACTAGTTATTCTCTGGTTCCTAGTACTTTTTAGAGTCAAATACAGAACTCTTGACCTTACATGATTGGAAATAAAGAAAATGACTAAAGACATATTTTCCAATCTTCCATTCTAAAGTAGTCTGGCTTCCACAGGGAGCTTCCTGATTTGTTTATTTCTTGTGATTGTTTTTCTATTTTAATTCAATCATCATAGGTAATTAAACCGAGATGTGTGATTGACTCATATCTAGTATATTAATCACAATAAATAAATACACTTAGAGGGGAACAAAAATCAAAACCTCAAGGAACTCACAACTTTACATGGATTATGCAAAACAAGTGAAGTATAACTGAAATAAAGACAATGAATAGCTTCCTGTTTAGGGGATGAAGCTCAAGGAGAATTATAGTTCCATCCTGAGTGTTTTTTCGCTAATACTGTGAAAAAAGGTTTCTGGATATAAAGGAAGGTCATTCACTGTTAGGTAGATGCACGTAATGTTGACGTGAATATCATGTTTAGATAGCAAGTCATCCATTTCACATCCCTCCCTATAGCATTGTTTAATTGATATTTGTTTAAGTGACTTTCTCTTGTATCTGAGAAATGCTATCTTGATATTTCCAACGGGAGTCGTATGTTCAGTGTCATGTTGATCACTATTATGGAGTTCATTTCAAGGGTGAATCCATAATAGTAATTGTTAGTTTGCACCTTGAATAGTAGAATCTAAGGCTACGATCATTTGTCCATGTTCATTTATGAATTTTTCTCGGACTCCTTCCTTGCCTTGACATACCCTGAAGCTACCATAAATGTTAAATTTTCAGGAGCCCGAGTATGGTTTGTTCAAGATGATCATTCTACTACTTGGAGTGCTTATATGTTTCCACCACATGGAAAATCTTAGTATAATTTTATTCACAGGGCATAGTGCTAAAGCTCTTCCCTATTGTAATTTCCAGTTTGCAGTGGACTTGCTGGCAGATTTTAAAAATGGGAGATGGCTTTGTTGCTATATTTTTTCTTTCACCTAGCTTGCTACATTTTCCAAATAACTATCAGAAGGGTGATGTGGAGAATATGTTTGTAAGTATTGTCTTGGCATTGGTGCGCCAGTATTATTTAATGATGTGGAGTGTGCTGCACCCAATGGATCGGAATCTGATACCACAAATCAAAAAACTTAATAAAATTGAAAGAGGTAATACAGTAATTAAGGTCTGACACCATATCTTGCTTTTCCCCTTGCTGTAAATATAATATGTTCTTCTGTGAGCTAATGCATGTGTCTATTATGCATCATTTGGCAGGCATAACTATTTTGCATTATTTCGACACGAGTTTCTGTAATAACAACGAATGAATTTTATCTATTCATATAAAGTTTAGGTTCCCAAATATTACTTCGTCGTGCTTAATGTAAATATGGGTTATGTCTTGCTGCTTATCTTGCTTTCCTCTCTATCCTTCAGAGAAAAAAGTCATTTGTCTAACTGTATCACGGTTCCTTTCTATGATGGCATGCTAGATAGGACAATATTCTTCTTACAATTTTTAAAAATTTAATATGTTCTTTTATCAAAAGAACAGAACATGTTCTTTAGTGACTACATGTTCCACTGAAAAATGAAAACAAAATCAATTGCTCTTTTAAATAATTCTTGTACTAGACAATATTAGTTTTATTTTAGCAAAAATCTAATGGAAGACTTTAATCGGTTAGTAGATTTATACACTAGGATATTATGAGTATATGTAAGTGAATTTCTTACTGTTGGATTGCAAGAAAATGGATTACTGACTTCTTCCATATTTTTCTTGACATTGGTCATTTTTATTATTTGTTCTGCCATCGGATATTTAGACTTGTATTTTCTGCTCTTTCTTTTAAATTGAAGAAATAAACATACTATTCAATTAGTAAATTTTCTTGACTTGTCGTTTAGATCTTTCATTTGATTATAGTTGAAATTTCATCTTACTGAAACCCACAAGATATACTTTTTGATGCTACTAGTTGACTGGATCAGTTTGATCAAACAATATTTTCTCCCATTTTTAGTCTATGGTAAATAAATTAATCATTTGTTTCTAAATAAAGTAGCTATAGGAAGTTTTATGACGAAACTAACTTGAACTTGTTCTTTTAACAAATGTACTATTTGAAGTTCGAAGGTATCCTTGAAGACCATGCAGAACAAGTTGAAGAAAATAGTTTTTTTAGGTGATTTAAAGATGTTATCATTTTTATTATGATATAATTCTATTTTATTTTTTGTTTTTGTTTTTAGGAGCTTATAAGAATTATTTTATACTAATTGTATGGATTATACTTCTTATTGGGATCATTATTGATAGTAAAAAAAATCTTTCTTTTCAATGTGGGTGTGTATAAATATTGGTGTGTTGAAAGAAACTAAAGTAATGATTACGATATGATAATCATAGGAAAATATAAATTTGTAATATTATTTAGTTTATTAACATTTCACATTAGGAAAGGGACATGTGGTTGCTTTGAACGATGGGATTTTTACATAAATAAATAAGAAATGGAGTAGGGAAAATAACAAGTAACGAAGGGAAAAATAGTCGCTAAAATGATATATAATGATCGGAATTTTTGTTGTCGCTAGAGGATCTTTAACAACCGGATTTATATTCCGGACTAGTGACGACCAGATTGTTTTCTGTCGTTATTGACTTTTAGGGACCGTATTTAGACTATTAACGACTATTTTTTCCCTCGCTAAAAGTCATTTTTCTTGTAGTGGGTGCTCCTTTTAATTTTACGTTTTTCTCAACTATTGGTTATGAACTTTAGCTTTAATTTTATTATTTTTGTTTAATTTATGTCTACTGTTGTTACATTATTTTATCTGTCAATAAATATTAGAGTTATGATCAATTAATAGTGATTTATTTTCTTTCAATTCCTATAAAGTGACACATAGTGTAGCTTTAATCATTAACGAAGAAATGTTGGTATTTTAATTTCTATTACATTGTCATTGATACTTGTCCTTCTTAAGTTCTCATTTCGTATTGTTATTATCCTTTTTTAGGCTTTCGATTTAAGAGTTTGATCATCAACAAAAGTTAAGTTAATTTGGCTGGCTGTATCTATTTTAACTTTGTTTGGTTATATTTAAAACTAGGCAATTTCCCGCCCTTCGCGCGGTGGAGAACCACATCAATAATCTACTTTTGAACATTTGATAATACTTTCGAGTGGGTACAACCCAAGGATAAATTGTCAAGAATATTTTATTCAAGGATGAAATGAACTATTTATTTAATCTTAAAATAAAAAAAAGATTTGATTCCAAGTGTTTATAATTTTGTTAGTAATTATTCATTTTATTGTATTTATTCATCACCAATGTCGTTAGAAAAGATAGGTAATTGTTTACTTGTCTACATTTGTATTTCTCAAAAATGGTACAAACATTTTATTCATCAAGGCCTCTACATACAAAATTTAAATATTATACATCTTATATAATTAGTTGTGTACTTGATAAATTAATTTAAATTTTAAGAAACATCTCTTGATGTTCAATGAAATAACGTATGCCACTCAAATAATTTGGATTAAAGAATGTCTTGGCATGTCCCTTATTCAAAATCAATTGCAGTGTATGACACTATTTTGAAAGCCAAAAGGCATAATTTGTTGTTTATGTTTCGATAAATATTGTCAAAACATTTTATTTTATTTGTAACTTTTAATCAAATGTTTATAAAGAGACAATAATTTCTTTAATATTTGATTAATATGGATTCATCCTACTATGAGGCGTAATTCAGTCACTTGAATCCAATATTTAAACCTCAAACTTTTAATTAAGGTTAAATACAATACTTACCATCTCACTACTCTTTATTTCTTGGATGTCACTAATCGATTGAATGCCTCGATAAGATAGAAAGTTGAATAACTAAAAATCCATGATAGAGTGGAACCACCATAACTTCTGAACACTTAAAGGTCCGTTCTTGGATAACCAATGAATTTTTTAGTTAATGAAAACTCTATAAAGAACAAAGTCATTTATTTTATAAGTTCAAGAATTTAAATTTATTTGACACCAATAGTCTAATGATTACATCAAACTCTTGATTAAAATATATTACTTCAACATAATGATCAAAAGCATAAATATAAACAACAAAGTTTAAAACATGTACTGAAAAACAACAATTAAGAACATAAACATAAATTAATGACCGTAACAACATACAAAGATTTTTAACAAAAGAATGAAATATAAAGAAAAAACCGAGCTCAGTGAATGCACATTGTCCCCTTCAGAAAATCGTAACTTTTCATAAAAGTCACACCTTTTAATAAAAGTCGAAACTTTTCATAAAAGTCAAAACTTTTCATAAAAGTCACAACTTTTCATGAAAAGGAAGGGTAATTTTAGAAATAAATAAATTAAAAGAGAATCCTGATTTGTGGTGGCGCCATGTAGGCATGCCTAGGATTTTCTTTTTATATATACATATACACACACATATATATATGATAGTTTAATTTCATTTATTTCTTGCCTTTGTTTTGACTAGTATTAAATTAGTCAATGTTTTAATTTTCTCATTATTTGTGAGGGTGTTATCTTCTGTTTATTATTGTTTTGGATAATTATTAATGTTATTTCTTTCATTATATGTTCATGTTTATTTGAAAACTTGTTCCTACAAATTTTACATTTTCCTCAACTTTTGAAGTTATTTGTGTTTATTTCAAGTACTGTTACTTATTAACTGATATATCATATATTTAAATGTTGTCCTAGTTTGCATTTTATACTTGTCAATTTTATATATACCATTGTATTGTTGATTATTTTGAATTGTTTAGATTTTTGTTTTATCATTTTGGTTATTTTCTTTGGCCAATGAGAAAATCTCTCCGTCGATTTTGGAGGTCTCTCCATTTTAAAAGAAGAAATTTAGTTTATGTTTATATTTTTTTTGTTAAAATTGATCGATAAAGAAATTACCGCCGATTTCCAAAGCTTCCCATGTTAATAAGACGGATTTTATTTTAAGTTATTATTTGAGTTATTCATTTTTACTCATACTTATTTAGTACTAATATTTTTACTAAGTGTCTTTATAGGTACACGGAGCTGCTTCCCAATAAAGTTATTCGAATTAAATTCGAATTATATTTTTTATGCATTATTTTGTATATATCGACGTTAGGCAAACCTTAGGCCGATTCCTATATTATTGTTTTATTTTATTACTTGTGTATAATGCATATTTTTTATACTTGTATAATACTTTGTCTCCTCCTCAAGTTTGAAAAATATTGAATTCAGTCGGGACACTCATTTGTGGATTTCGAAGGGGGCTTAACAACTTCCCTTCGGAATAGCTTGAGCCCTTATCTAGAATCTAATGGTTTCGTGGATCATTTAATTGGTTTCCTAATTTTTTTATAAAATTATGTGGAGACTCGTTTAAAAATTGTTTATTCTTTAAATTCTTTTAAAACTGACTCAATTCATTATTTTTTGAGCTAATACGACGTTTCGCCCTATTTGAATAAAGTAGGAATGTAAACACATATAGCTTCACTCTCAAAGCTTTAACATTCCTAGTTCATTCATATTAGCTTTTAACCTCAAGGCCCTACCAATCACATACATACTACAAGCCTTACTCTCAATCAATACTTCACATGGTCATCATATATGCCTAATTCTAAAAATAATCTAACCACATGTTTCATCCTTAATCAATTTTGATCATATATCATCATATAAACTAAATCTCAACACTACTAGTTATGATTCATCATATGAGGGTTGATCTAATCAATTCATGTTTACATGCTTTACTTTTAAGCAATTCATATCTAGGTTCTCTAATCTAAGTAAAGTAATTCATTAATCTTAGAATGTCACATCTAAGCTCTCAATTTCCCTTTTCATGGCATAAATTCATACTATATCAATTTTACCCTACAATCGTAGGTTAATCAAGAATACGTGTATGATCATGCTAAAATCGTGTCATTCCATCATAAACAATCATTAACTATCATAAAAAATCAAAATCCACTCAATTGGATCACATTAATCATAACCCACAACATTGGAAGAAACCCTAGCTAAAATTGGGGAATTCTTGGTCAAATTTTGGAAAAATGCGGGACTTCATAGATGAAAGGAGTCCATGAATGAATAAGCTATCACACCGTGATTACAAAGTGTAGCAAGAATAAAACAATGGGCTCTTGTCCTAGCTTGACCTTCTCCTCCTCCTCCTCCTCCTCCTCTCATCCTCACTCTTTTTGAATTGGCCTCTTGTCCTAACTTGATCTTCTCCTTCTTATTTTTCTCCTTCTCCTTCTCCTCCTCCTCCTCCTCCTCCTCCTTCTATCCTGCTCCTTCTCCTTCACCTTCTCCTTCTCCTTCTCCTTCTTTTTCTCGTCCTTCTCTTTCTCCTTTTCCTTCTCTTTATCCTTCTTCTTATGCATCACCCACGAGACCATGACCATGGGCCATGAGTGAACCCACGGAGCATGCTGGTAATGCATGGTTGGTGGTCTGCAACATTGTTTTTGGGACCCTGACCCACAACACCTCACCCACGGGGCGTGGGTCATCCCTTTCGTGGATCACTGCTTTTGGGGGAAAATTTAGGGTCCTCATCAAGGACCCTTGCTTGGTCCTTGGGGGATGGTACCTTGAAGTTCTAACCCAAAACCCATCATTTTAAGTATGGGGAGTTATTACTAGGACTCTAACCCTCACGTCAAGCTCTAGTTTAACATACTAGTTTTTGGGGTGTTAAACCAAAACCCTCAACCAATGATAATTACTCAAGATTCTAAGTTCTAAGAATCAAATTACTGATTGGAGGAGTGATTATCTTACCTTTCGTACCAAAAATTGTGGAAAATTGTCAAGAACTGCTCTGGTTCACCTTGTAGCT
Source organism: Solanum sitiens (assembly GCA_016801875.1). Taxonomy (NCBI): domain Eukaryota; kingdom Viridiplantae; phylum Streptophyta; class Magnoliopsida; order Solanales; family Solanaceae; genus Solanum; species Solanum sitiens. The sequence goes on from JABWTJ010000219.1 coordinate 9,509, forward strand.
CTCAATAACGTAGTATTCTAGTAAATAATGATTTTTGGGTTTTTCCGAGACTTAACTTGTGAATTTACCACCATAGCGGCCCCCGCCCTGGGGAAGTTACTTCACTCTTGCGTCTTTCATGGAGGAAGAAGATTGGAATTTGTGTTCCGAGCTCCCATTTCATGACACACTTTCAAACATGGACGTTCAAAAACTACCCTTCCATGCTAAGATCAATTTCGAGAATTTTACTCGCCCAGATTCGATTCCATAAAATCGTACATGCTTCTTAATGTCTTGTCTATCCACTCATGTGATAAAATTCATAATCACCCCCCCCCCCCCCGTCTATTAACCTCACCTGTATTTCGTCAAAGTCTAGCATAGGCTAGAAATTTCCAAGTCACAACTCAAAAGCTTTCTGGCCCAAATTATTTTTCCATTGGCTTTTCCATAATGACGGGAACAAGTCATTACATATGCTTGGTGAGTAAAATACGTTTATATTTGATGCATCCCATATAAAAAATAAGTCCAACATTCCCATAAATTGTATATGCCAGATGAGGAGAAGCCTAGTGCTGTAGCACAACAATTTAATGTTCCCCTTATTGAATTAAGGGGTTTCTTTTCTGGTGACCCTGCCGCCGCCCAACAAACATCTAGGCTTGTTGGAGAAGCGTGAAACAGTCATGATTTCTTTCTTGTAGTGAACCATGAAGTTTATGCTAATCTCATCTCTAATGCCCATCGTTATATGGACATGTTCTTTGACATGCCTTTCTTTGGAAAAAAAAGCTCAAAACAAAATTGGTGAATATTTTGGTTATGCCAGCAGCTTCACTGGAAACCTTACTTGTAAAGAGACACTCTCTTTACAATACTCTGCTAAAGAAAGCTCATCTCACATAGTTCAGCAGTATTTCCAAAGGACATTGGGTGAATGTTTTAAAAATTGGGTAAGGACAATCGACTATCTTAGTTCTCATCTTTTTCGATTTTTTCTCGTACTTTTCTCTTTGTTATGTTTCATAAAAATGTGTTTTTCCTTTTTTTGACATGACATGTTTAAGACCACTAAATCAGACAAAAAAAATTGAAACAAATGGAGTATCTATTCTTCTATTTTTCTATTATGTACATGAATTAACCTTTTTCCCCTTTAATTACACATGAATGTTTATCAAGATTATTGCAATTCCATGAGCACACTTTCACTTAGGATCATGAAACTTTTAGGGACAAGCCTAGGTGTACTGAAGAGCCACTAAAGAGTTTTTCGAAGATAATAAATTCATAATGAGACTCACTATGACCCAACATCATGAACCATTCTTTATCAAGATTCTGTTAGCGTACTTCAGGTTTTTGTGGACAATGAATGGTACTCCATCGGTCCAAATTTTAATGCTTTTGTGGTTAACATTGGCGACAAATTTATGGTAAGCAAATTTATAAATCAGAATAATACAATAAGCTAATGTATTATGTATATGTATGACATACAAATAATATAAACAAATCAATTAAGCAAATAATACATTTTTGGTGAAAAACATTATAAGATCTTTCCACATGACGCATAATGATATACATCATGAATTCTTGTACTTACAACTTTAATGTAACATATTTAGTGTTTGTCCTTTTACAGGCCCTATAAAATGGAACATACAAAAGTTACTTGCATAGATCAGATGTTAACAACAAGACTCCTAGAAAAACACTTGCTTTCTTTCTTTGTCCAGACAAAGATAAGGTGGTGAGTCCACCAACTCAATTGGTGGACTACAACAACCCTCGACTATATCCTCACTTCACATGTCCGACTCTGCTTGAGTTTACTCAAAAGCATCCTAGAGCTGATACAAACACTCTCCAAGCTTTCTAGATGCGGCTTCAAGGCAATATTGTAGAAGCTTAAGAGCTATACTTATGAGGTTCATGATTGAAGGCCTTGAAATCTTTTGTATATATGTTGAATCTTTGATTGAGAATTACAAACATTCCTGTCGCAATAGTTCTATTAAGTTAGTTACCAAGTATTTAGCAATTAATTTCTATTTCAGTTTTTTTTTTTGTTTTTAATCTGCAAATACATGTCTTTTGTTAGTCAATGATATAAAGTTGTGTAATGCAATACGTAATTTATCCTTCAACTTTTCTTCCATTGTTATGTTCCTACATTTATTTTCTTTCAAAAACAGATGGGGGGGATCTAGAGCTATTTTTCTGAAGGGACGTTTGAGGGAAGAGATGGATTTCACAAATAGTTTTTTATGAATTACTCATGTTGTTTTTAGTAATTAAAATTACCAATTATGAGTTGTGAGAATGGAAAATTACTTGGAGGCCTTGATCGTTAGGAAGAAAGCCGTTGAAGAGGATTATGAAATTAATCCGTTACAAAATAATTCCACCATAACGCAAATTAAGAGTCAAAGGGAAAAGAAAATCATGAAGTCCACTACGAAGGAAACTCTATTTTTTGTTGTCTCAACAATTTTTTAAAAGAGAATTATATTTCTCCCATCACCAAAATATACTTTAAATTATCTTTAGAAAGAATATGTTGGAGGTGAAGAATTCAAGTTGCAAAGAATAAAAAACTCCAGAAAATCAAAGAATGCTTGAATAGATTGCTTGATATTGATAATAAGGTAAGATTTCTAGAAATTAAATCAGAAAAAGGTAAGAGATAAATATTAACACAATCAACAAAAGGTTGATTCATAAATTAATTTGACTTTAGCAAAAATGTAGAAACTCATTCTTTGGATGTGATATTAACAACTCCCTTAATTAAGAGGAAATGTAGTGAATGCCCAAATCCTAAGAAACAGCCTCCCCCTTGATATTATAGAAGAGACATGTGATAACAGTCGTATTGAGGAAAAGAAGGCAATGTTTTCCAATTCCATGGGAAAAGACTTCAGTAGAAGCAGAGCTAGTGAAGGGACTGATGGAAAAGGTAGAGGTAAGAAGAGAGAGGAGTCGGACAAGATCTAGATTGCACTGTGTCACAGCATAGTGCAGATGCTGAAGATTCTTCAAGATGAGGAACATAAGTGAGAGAGATTTGGATGGTTCTACAAATAAAATGTTCAAGAAAGATGATGTACATTATGATGATGATCCTTTGGGGAACGGATTTATCGAATAGTGGATCATAAGTTTATATTACAAGCAACCAAATGTTCAATTCATTGATAAAGTTGGGTTTAGTAAAAATTCCAGAAAACCATTCTTTGGAAGTGATATTAAAGACTTCCTTAAGAGGAACACGTTCATGCAAAAATCTTGATACTAAACCTTCCCCGTATATTATAGAAGTTACATGTGATAACAACTTTAAGAAAGAAAAGAAATCATAGGTGTCCAAGTTCTTGGGAAAAGACATAAATATAAGCAAAGTTAGTAACAGATTATTATAAATAATAAGTTCACAACGATTATCGATGAAGTTCATAGCTAACTTAAAGTTTTTTTTTGTTACTTAGGGGGTGAATTTTGATAGGGAAGACCTTGCAAGAAACTATTGTGGCCATATATAACATATTGATTGCCCCAAAGAGTTGAACAAGATCCAGAACACTTGCACCATCTGCAAGAGGAAAATGGTTGTTATTTTCTATTTTACAATTGAGTATTCGTGCATTCCTTGATTTTTGTGGAAAACTTCAAAATTATAAATCATTTTCAATCTTAGAACAATGGTCTTTTAGTTTTTCAATTTGGTAAGCTATTTTCTTGCTTTTTCGAACATAAAAATAACTTAGTACTTATGTATGTTTTAATGGATGATATATGACATATTTGATTTTAATTTATATTTAATGTAGTTTTGGAATCTTTTTTTTAATTGTAACTGCATTATTTAGTTTATAATATAATTATTGATCTATATTGTCCAATTTCCTATGATATGTGCATTGGATAGTTTGCCCATCCTTGTACGATTAATATATCATAATTGTATATGTACTGATAACATAAAACATACCAACACACATACAAAATTTTATTATGCTTTATTTATGATGTGATATAAATTTCAAATTTATTATCTTAATTTTCAAACTTGTGTGCTTTCTATTTGAACACACCAATATGCATATCTATGTATGAAATCATATAACTTTATATAAACACGTGAATGTAAATCATTATAAGGGTGTAATATGTGATAACAATGTATAACTCTCTTATTCCAAAAATGCCCTTACATTTTAGGCAAATTCAGCGGAGTATGATATTAGAACAATATTTTTTTTCTCTAAAACTCTAGTATCTGTCTAAGTTATTTTACCCTGCAAAATATATTGGAAGTTATCATTTTGTTGTCTCAAAAAATAAAAAATGGAGTGCTCTATGGGGCTTTAGAAGTTTCTGATTATAATTTGTTCATGATTTCTTTCTAGAAACTGAAATTCGGAATTATGACATCATGCATAGATAGATTTAAGATTTAAGATTTAAACTAGATATGTTGACCTTTTAAGTCTTTAAGATTCTTAATGCTAATTTCATTGTACATTTGAAATTATGTGTTCACAATTAGATATTGTTTTTACACTTTTAATAGTTTTAGTTGTTTTTCACGTATTTATTTGTGTTTCATATTAAAAATACTGGGTTTAGCTGGACCTAGAGAACATATGCACTATATGCCTCTAATAACATGTCGTTAAATATTATTTATCCTAAACTGCAACCAAACAAGAAGATTTAGCTAGTGTCATCAAACAATGCCAAAACAAACCATCAGGGAAGCCCAATTAGTAGAAGCTCTAACATTACTACTGTCAGAAAATTATATGCACAACGTAAGCACACCAAAATATTAATGCTTACATGAATAATAGATAATCAAATGGCTTATGCTAGAACATATACAATTATGCTAGAACACATAAACTTGCTGAAATTTAATTCAAGAATTACCTCTTTAAGTGTGACCAGATACCTTCAAGCAAATCCATTAGGTAGAAAAATCTTCCATCTAGTGAGTTTCCATGTTAGACAGATCTTCAAGTGAATCTACAAGATAGATAGCAGCTATATAGTCTTCTACAATGATCCCAAATTCACAACCTAACTCTATCAATACTTGGGTGGAAAAATATGAATACAAACCTTCAATATTTTTCTAGGTTAGAAGAATTGATGCTTATCGTGACCAACGACACTAACCTACAGTATGAGTGTGTACGATCATCGATAGTTTAGTAATCCAACCAAGGGTTGGGGTCATGTCCCAAGGGAGCGATTTCGATAAAATGTAGTTAAATTAGAATTACATTCTAATTAGTCGGAGCTAAAGAGATTTACGAATAAAAACATGTCAAATCAAAGGGGCGACACGAAAGTTTCAAATATCAAAGGGGGGTGGGGGGTGGGGTTGTCAATAGTAAAAACCATAAAAATTCAAAAGGGAATAAAGTATGGGGAAAAGTTCTTGGGGTGTGACGCAATAAAAGCTGAGATAGGTAGTTTGGTACATGCCTTCGATAGGAAATTTGCAAGATAATCGTGACTAGGCTAAGATTTAGCGGGAAATAAGTTAACTCTTGGGAAACTTACCCCGTTTCAAAAATGTTCCTCTCATACACCCATTTGTCGCATGAAGGCTAGCCTACGCCATACACCGCCTTACCCCACTCACTCTCTTGAGATGAGTGTTTGGATATGGTACTAGGGATCACCCTCTCGGGCTGAATCTCATGTCGACCCACTTCTTAGGGCATCAGTCTAGCGGTCTTGGTTTTGTGACCTCCCTCTTGGGCAAGCCGAAAACACATGGATGACTTTGTATTTGCAACTACAAACCCATTAAATTAAACTACAACCACTAAGTGAAAATCACCATTAAAATACATTTAACGTATAATCAAGCAAGACCCAACAATAATATAAACACATATTTGCCAAATCACACCCCAAGAATGAGGGGGATTTAGCCACACATCAAGCAATAACAAATTACACCTTAAATGATAATGAAATCAGATGAGTATAAGAAATTAAACCTTAATATGCGCAAAAGAAGAAGAATCGAGAAGACCCACTTCCAACTTGAGGAAAATGAAATCCTTCTTTCTTCAAGTCTCCGAAAAAACTCTCTTCAAACATGAGAGAAAATACAAAAACTAAAGTTCTAAAAAGTGTAAATTAATAATAATGTTCGGACTCTCAAAATAACACCTACAATTAGTATTTATAGCTTTCAGATTAAGTGTTGCGGCAGATCATTCGGTGAGGTTACTCGCGATCGTCAAATGACTCGGCGATTCGCCCTTCTTCTGGTTCATTGCCATTTGTTATTTGCCTTCAGCATGTTTGTGTCCTGGATCATTGGGCAGTATATCTATGCTTCACGGAACTGATCGGCGACATGCCGACTGCTCCTTTCATCGCCTTATGGTCCACTTCCTTCAGGGCTTCGCGTACTGGAACAAAGGGCAAAGTGCTTCCCTTCGGTGATTTGTCAAGTGTGATTGGCGAGGCTCAGGCTTCAGCTTTTACATTCTTTTTAGTCTTTTTTTCATTTTTGTGAGTAAGTTTCCATGCTTCCACTAAAACTTCAAATGCCTGAAACTTAAGAGTTTTCATCAGATGTTGAGACAAAATAAGCATTTGAGGATACTATTTATATCAAAATAAAGCCCTAAATGAGTCCAATTTGTGGACTCATCAACACCCCCAACTTAAAATTTTGCTTGTCCTCAAACAAAACTCAAGTTTAGCAGTTCAAATAAGATGTCTAAAATAGTGCTACACAAGACTCAATAATGAACATAAACAACAAGATTCAAGCTACTTATGCGAAAATCAATTGTGTACTCAAAGATTAAAGTTGTGACACACCATTACCAAAGTTTCTCATGCTCACAATACTTGCTACTAATGCAAGTTCAAGCTCAACAATAGTATTAGAATGCCATCACACAAAGAATGATTCCATATTCACACACAGTAGTTAATCTTTTTAAGATCGGGAATCAGATGCAACACTCACACTCAAAAGGAGGAACACAATACATGTTTTTACCCATAAGTTTGCCCTTATTTTCCGATCAACTTTGGTTCGGCTTACTCAAGATCAAAAAGGTCTTTCTAAGGTTTGTAATGGGGCTAATTATAAAGGTATGGTAATTTAGGCTTAGTGACTAAAAATCATCATGAATTTTGCAGCTCACAAACACTTCCTTTCCTCCACCTTCTTCTACTAATTTTGTTTTAGTACTTCTAAGTAATCCTATTATTTCACTCCATGGATTGCTTGGAACCCAAATTTCTCTTGGAATTTTATTCCAAAATTTTTCTTATTCATTCTTTTATCTTCTTTTTCTTTTCTTCTCTTTTTTTTATATGCAGGGTTTCCATTTTCTTTGCAAGACCATGAGTTAATGAGACTTTTCTTGCAATTCTTTACTTCTCCTTTTCCTTTTCACCACACCCCCAATTTAAGGTTTTGGCTTAAGTTGGCTATTCACTAAATCACAAGTGATGAGGATTATAGGTGGAGGTTGAATAAAGGTCAAAATTTAATCAAGTTTTCTTCCAAAGAAGGATAACGCTCAAGGGGTGTTCAAAAGAGTTTCACACGCTCACAATTACGTCACAAAAGTGATATATGTCAAATTTGGCTCACACTCTTTCATATTGTCTAAGATCACTTCAAGAGGACACCTTTCTAAATCAATCAGACTAACTGGGCAAATTATAGGTTTATTCATGCATGGTTCAAAGTAAGCTCATCACATAAGGCATCAATACTAAAGTCAAACAAGACTAACATTTTCGCTAGTCTGCAATGATCATCATAGGAGAAATTAATTTGATACATGACGAATCACAATGAGATGCAAAGAGTTCCATATTGCCTTTGTAACTTCATTTAGTCTCATTGTAGTCGTGCATTAATGTTTGTTCGATTGAGATAATTATTCAAGTCATCGGTATTGATCAAAACGAGACTTAACTTTGTACCAAAACAACTACTTTCAACACAAGAGATGGCAAAAATATTTGAAAAATGAAAAATTTTCGGAAGGGTCAAGGTCGTTTGCAATAAAAAGAAACATAAAGGAGACATAATCTCAAACAATCGCAAAGAAGTTCTAAAACAAAATTAAAACATACGACCTAATTATATACGCAAAACACAAATATCAGTAACAAGCAAACAAGGTGAGCCTCACCCCACCACTAAAAAAATTTGTCATAAAATATAAATAAACGACAATATCTAGAATTGACGAAAGATAAGTCAAAGAGAAGGGTGAATAAAGGTCTTGTCTATGCATCCTCTACTCTTGTTGGGGCATCTGTTCCTGATGTATCCCCCTAGAACTCAACAAGGGCCCCAGAGCATTATCATCGTGTTCTTCAACCTTTTTATTTGTCTTAGCTTCTGCAGCGATATTAGCTACAATCATTTTGTCTATCTCATGAGCTTCCCCAAAGGCATGTATAGCATTAACGAAATCTCGCGCCCATGGAGACATTAGGGTTGATGAGAATTCGTCTTTTGGCCCTGTATTCCTTGGTGTATTTCCTATGCCTGGCTAGCTCTTCTCTCTTTTCCTCGTCTTTAAACTCTCTTTCTCTTATGTGCCTGGGTTGATCATTTTCCCACCGACTTTTGGTCTAGCCATTTCTACAAAAACTTTGATGACAAGTTAGACAGTAATTTAAAAATGGGCAAGAGAGGTTCTGACTGCAGAGTCACTTCGCCAAGATAATTTGTAATGTGTTAATTTTGTTAGGGTCTTCATTAAAAAGATGTACAAATAAAATAAGGGTGCAGACAAAGGGAGAACAAGGAGTCTTTCAGCGAGTCGCCAAGTGCAATTTGCAAATCAATCTAACTGCCAAAAGATACAGATCAACCAATACATAAAACATTTATTTAAAGGTTAAATGGTGAGATTTGGGCGAACCACCGAGAAGTTCGGCAAGCTGTACTCAGCTCGCCAAATAGCTTAACGTGCCTATTTTCACTCCATTATTTCAAATTCAACCTCGAAACCCCTAATAATGTAATTTAAAACTTTCACGCCCCGAGCCTACCTCATGGGCGTGGCCGACACTCAATGAAGCGGATCCTTGGCCTGGCTTACTTAACACAGCAGGATATTTAATTCAAAAAAATAGTATCATTCAATAACTTAAAGAAAATAAGTTGGCCAAAATGGCAGTTAAGTCTCATGACAAAATATCTGTGATGCAAAGATGAGAGACTCAATACTAACTGTCTTAATATCTATGAAGCCTCTATAGTAGTAATATGGATGTTGGGACAAAATACACAACATCCTATAAAAGAAAGACTAAAAAGCGAATAACTATGTCCTCCAGAATGCAAGAAGGGTCACCACTGACTCCGAGTGCTCGGCTGTATCAACGAGGTGCTGGATGATGCTGATCCTAGTTACATACTTCTGCATCATGGTATGATATAGGCCAACAGACATCACTACATTGAATTTATGAGTATGCGAGTTGGAATGCTAAAAACAACTTAAGGTTGAAAAAGAGTAAGAAGGAACACTTACCTTGGCTCTACTCAACTCATTAATATCTTGACTTAATATAAAGCAATAAGACACATGCAATATATATAAAAGCTTGAAAAACAATGGAACACTTAGTTCATTAAAGAAATGCAATAACAAACTAACTTTACTTATATATGGAATAATATAGTTTCCGTGGGAGATTCTCTAATCGACAACCACAACTATGAGCCTAAGTGGTGATATAACGTCTTGTCCACGTTACCAGAACTATCATATACTTTGCCGTCACATAGAACTACTTAACATAGTGGATCCACTAGCTTAAGTTATGTGATAATATAAAAAGTATGATCCATTAATACCCATGATGGCTACATGGTTTTTGGAGACATGAGTTATTATGAACTCACATCCCATATTGTTGCTCAATACTACTCCCAAAATATTCTTAGCTCATGTGTTTTTAAAACAACTTCTTTCATTAGGTTGACATAATTACTCAACACTTAGCTTTAAGAAGCTCTCTTGGAATCAATGTTCCCTTTTTTTTAAATAAAAAACTCTTTTGGAACTCTTAGTTTCCTTTTGTCTTAAATGTGAAAACATTCATAAACTTTTGGGAAGTACATAGTTCCCTTATAACTTTTGTGAAATGAACTCAACTCTTTTATCTTTACTTAGATTGAAACTTGATTCTTAAAAAAAAAGTTAAACATTGTTAAAGACTCTTGAAAACTTTTACGAATTTTGCTTTCACTTGCTTCTTAACTTTTAGACTTAACTCTTAACTCCTTTGACTTTAATCTTAGCTTTCCTTGAATGAAAATATGAATTCAAGGTTATGATTCACGTTTTTTTGTGATTCATATGTGTTTAGAAATAATTTGAAGAAATTAGAACCACTTGAAAGTGTTAATACACCTTAGAAGGACTTAAACAGTCTAAACTACGAAAATTGGGCAAAAAGTGCCGATTAAGGCGCTTTCGGTGCGCGCTGCACCAGGCCTCAAGTTCAGAGGCCTCATCCTGGCGTACTGCAGGCGCGCCGCCCCTGGCTCTCTTGTGCAGATGGGGCGCACCCCTCCTGGCTCTGACCTAGTGTGTTTGACGAATTCTTCTCTTGTTTTTCAACGCTAAACCCCCTAAACTCCCATAGTTCTTTTCCCTAACCCTAAGGATCACTCATACGATATAAAAAATGGGCAAATCGGCGGCGTTGGAAAGATCACTCTAAGGTCTTTCCAATCATATCAAGAACTACCTCTAAAACATCTGCAGCTAGAAGTTATGGCCGTGTGAAAATGAGCAAAACTCACTTTCTTAACTTAGACAAATTTTCCAGATTTTTCCCTTTCTTTCACAAAAGTTAATATTTTTAGTTTCTTAGTTTATTCTTTGTTATTTCAAATTGTGAGATGTTACAATATCTCCCCCTTGGGAATATTCGTCCTCGAATGAGATTTCTTTCACTAAGGAAAGGATAGTAACATCAAGTTTAACACTCAACAACAAAAGCAAGTAACCACATGCTTACTCATAGTTTATAAATTACTAAGAAGAGGATTAGTACCTAATCTGCATCTTCTCCGAATTCAAAGAGATATGGATATCTCCTTTTCATATCCTCTTCAGCTTTCCAAGTAGTCTTCTCAACAAATTGGTTCCTACAAAGGACCTTGACTGATGCAACCTCCTTTGTTCTCAACTTGCGAACTTAGCGATCTAAAATCTGAACCAGAATTTTCTCCTAGGATAAGCTATCCTTAATACCAAAATTTTCAGTTCGTACAATCAATGAAGGATCGCCCATTCATTTCTTCAACATAGAGATGTGAACCACCGGATGAATTGTTGTCAATTTTTGTGGTAGCTCTAACTCATAAGCTACATTGCCAATACTTTTGGCTATACGATAAGGTCCAATATACCGACGACTAAGTTTTCCCTTCTTACCAAACCTCATAACACCCTTCATGGGTAAAACTTTCAAGTATACCCAATCATCCACTTCGAACTTTAACGGCCTTCTCCTAACACCTGTGTAGGATTTTTGACGGCTCTCTGCCATTTTCAATTTCTCTTGAATCACCTTGAACTTCTCCATATCTTGGTGAACTAGATCTGGTCCTATCAGCCCTTCTTCATCAACTTCGAACCACCCAATAGGAAATCTTCATCTTCTCTCATAAAGAGCTTCATATGGAGCCATTTTGATGCTCGAATGATAATTGTTGTTGTAAGCGAACTCTATGAGAGGTAGATGATCATGCCAATTCCATTGAAATAAATCACGCAATACCTCAACATATCTTTTAAGTTCTGCATAGTATGCTCTGCTTTCCCATCCGTTTTAGGATGAACATCAGTGCTTAAGTTTACCTTTGAACCCGAACCTTTCTAGAATAATTTCCAGAACTGTGTAGTAAATTTGGCAGCCCTATATGAAATGATTGAAACTGGGACTCCATGAAGTCTCACCACCTCCTGAATGTATAACTTTGCATAATCCTCTACCTAATAGGTAGTCTTTATTGGTAGAAGATAGGTTGATTTTGTCATTCTGTCGACAATCACCTAATGGGGTCATGTTGCTTGCGAGACCTTGGCAAGCCTGTGATGAAGTCTATATTAATCATCTTCCACTTCCATTTCAGAAGTTCTATATTCTGAGCTAACCCTCCAGGCCTTTGGTGTTCTACTTCACTTGTTGACAATTCGGGCACTTGGCAACAAACTCAGCAATGCCCTTCTTCATACCTCCCAACAAATATAATTCTCTCAAATCGCGGTACACCTTTGTGAAACCCGAATAAATGGAAAATCTAAATCTATGAGCTTCCTTCATGCTCTCTTGGAGACCATCAACCATTTGTACACACAACCTACCCTGATACTTCAACACACCATATCCCCTTTGTTCAAAAGCTAATACGATTTTCTTATTAACATTTACCTTCAATTTAAGCAAAATGGGGTCTTGGTCTCATTTTTCTTTCACCTCTGACACTAGTGATGATTCAGCCCCATTTTTCACCACCATTCCTCCTTCTGTGGAATCCATAAGTCTGACTCACAAGCGTGCAAGTCTATGAACATCTTTTTCTAGTTCTTTTTTCTCTTCTTCAAGATGAGCGGTACTACCCATAGGCAACTTGATTAAGGCATGAACAACCATATTAGCCTTACCTGGGTGGTAAATAATGCCTATGTCATAATCCCTGAGCAATTCTAACCACCTCCTTTGTCTGAGATTTAGATCTTTTTAGGTGAACACATATTGTAAGATCTTGTGATTAGTGAATATTTCAACATGAACAACATACAAGTAGTGCCGCCTTATCTTTAAAGCAAAAACTACAGTAGCCAATTCTAAGTCATAAGTTGGATAATTCTTCTCATGAACTTTCAACTGTCTGGAGGCATAAGCTATAACTTTGTCATTGTGCATTAGAACACAATCCAAACCAACTGTTGATGTATAAAAGTACACCACAAAACTTTGAGTACCTTCCGGTAAGGTCAAAATCGGGGTGGTAGTCAACCTCTTTTTAATTCCTGAAAACTTTTCTAACAAGCTTCAGACCATTGAAACTTTACTGTCTTATGAGTCAGCTTCATCTAAGGAGATGAAATAGACGAAAACCCCTAAAAAAACCTTCTATAGTAGCCAGCCAAACCCAAGAAACTCCTTATATCAGTTGGAGACGTGGGTCTAGGTCAACTCTGAACTGCTTCGATCTTTTGGGTATCAACTCTAATTAAATCACCGGAAACTATGTGGCCCAAGAATGCCACATGCTTAAGCCAAAACTCACATTTGGAGAACTTAGCATATAACTCCTTATCTTTCAAAGTCTAAAGGACTATTCTAAGGTGACTAAAGCTCTTCTTTATTCATTGAACAGATTAGTATGTCACCAATGAAGACTATAACAAACATATCTAGATAAGGTTTGAAGACTCTATTCATAAGATATATGAATGTTGCAGGCATTTATCAACCCAAAGGACATGACCAAAAACTCATAATGCCCATATCTTGTTCTGAATGTTGTCTTTGGAATATCACATTCCCTAACCTTCAACTGATGGTATCTTGATCTGAGATCAATTTTCGAGAAGCATGAAGCACCCTGAAGTTGGTCTAAAAGATCTTCAATCCTTGGAAGAGGATATTTATTCTTGATGGTAACCTTGTTCAATTGACGGTAGTCTATAGACATCCTAAGGAAACCATCTTTCTTTCTTATAAACAAGACCGGAGTGCCCCAAGGTAAGACACTTGGTTTGAATTAGACCCTTATCAAATAGATCTTTCAACTATTCTTTCAACTCTTTTAGCTCTGCTGATGCCATTCTATATAGAGAAATAGAGATAGTATAAGTATTTGGGATGATGTCTATGCCGAAGTCTGTTTGTCTCCTAGGAGGGACTCCGGGTTAATCATCAGGAATGACTTATGGAAACTCTTTTACTATATGAACTGACAGAAGGGAATGTACCTCAAAACTTGAGTGATTAACTCGGACTAGGTGATATATACAACCCTTTGAAACTAACTTTCTCGCTTTAATGTACTAAATTAAGCGACCCTTATGCACTGCTGAACTACTACTGCACTCTATAACTGACTCATTAGGAATCTGAAACTTGACAACTCGAGTTCTACAATCTATATATGCATAACAGGCATGAAACCAATCCATACCTAGAATGTCATCAAAATCTATCATGTCTAACTCCACTAGGTTAGCCATGGTGTTCTTGTGATTGATGGATACAGAACAATCACAATAGACTCTTTCCACTAGAGTAGAGTCCACAAAAGGTGTAGAGACACAGAAGGGTTCACGAAGTTTCTCAAGAATAATTTCAAACTTATTTGAAACCTAAGGAGTTACAAAAGACAAACTTGCTCTTTGGTGTAGCAGAACATAAATATCAAAAGTAAAGACTTTGATCATACCAGTGACAATATTTTGAGAGTTCTCTTGCTCATGGCGGCTAGTTATTGCATTGAGAATGTTTGCCCCTCCGCCAGTATAAGAAGTAGCTCCTATAGGTTTATCCCTTTTTAGTGGAGCAGCTGATGAAGATTGGGATCTATTGGCTGAATTTCCACTACCATGCTTGTTCTTAGGGAACTCCTTAATGAAGTGACCTCTTGCCCACACTTGAAGTGGCATGTCTGGCCATCACAACATTAAGCTAGGTGGAGTCTAGAACACTTAGCACATGCAGGAGCTCAACTAACTCCCTGTTCAACACTTCTTTGAGATTGTGCTTGTCAAGATCTGAAGTTCTGCGAATACTGGACATGATGCTCACCTTTGGTTCTAGGTGCAGGTGCACTAGCAGATGATGGTGCAGGCCCCTTTTTTTCCTGAAATTATGGCCGGTTCATATCATCTTTCTACTGCCCAGATTCATTCCCAGTCTAACCTTTCTTGAGCCTATACTCATCTTTTTCCCTCAGGTTCTCCTCTTTGACCTGTTGCACATAAACCATCAAACTGGATATGTCCATGTCGCCTATCAGCATTGCAGCCCTGCACTTTTTTTTGATCCACGACCTAAGCCAGCGACAAACAAGCTCATTCTACTCCTCATGTCCTTAACCATATCAGGAGCATAGAGGGACAACAGGGTAAACTTCAACCCATACTCATGCACACTCAAAAAGTCTTGTTTCAATGTAAGAAACTCCCGTCCCTTAGCCTCTTTCAATTCTCGAGGAAAGAAATGCCCCAAGAAAGCTTCTTCAAAATAGGCCAAACTTGGATGTGGTGCATCCGCATCTCTACCCTCATTCCACTAATCGAACAAATTCCTAGACATTTTTCAGTTGATATGCAGCTAGCTTAACTTGTTCACCATCAACAACATGCATCATATCAAAAACTATATTCAGTTCCTCAACAAAATTCTGCGGATCCTCAGTAATTATCGAACCCATGAAACTAGGAGGATTTATTCTCAAGAATTAACGGATCCTCAAAGTGTTACACTCTTCTTGTCAAGATTCTCTTTGCTTCCCAACTTGATTAATTAACACTTGGCTCAGCATCTGGATAGCCTCACAGAATTCATCATTAGTGACCTCGCCTTGAGGTTGCACGTAAGGTGCATTAAGCAATTCTTGTTCCTATGCATTTCTCCTAGCTGGACGACCTCTTGTTGCTCTTAGTGGAGGCATGGTTATCTGATACACGCACAAGCATGAATTAGGGAGAAACTTTAAGAGATAAACTCTAACGCGTGAAAAGGGATATGAAAGAAGTGATCAATTCCAAAATGTTGCAGCCTCCTAATTATAGATGTGGAAGGCTTCAGTCCGATAAATAGGACTCTACGGACATGACTTCACAGATTCCCTAAGATTCTTGAAATTTGTGCTCTTATACTAAGTTGGTCACGCCCCTAGCCTACCCCATGGGTGTGGTTGGCACTCGATCACCATTGCTGGCCCCAAGCAGACCCTTGACTAGGATTACTTAACTCAGCGGAAGACTTGACTTAATAAAATAGTATCATTCAATAACTTAAAGAAAATAAGTTGGCCAAAATGACACATAACTCTCATAAAAAAATATCTGCAATACAAAGATGAGAGACTCAATACTGTCTTAATGTCTATGAAGCCTCTATAGTAGTAATATGGATGTTGGGACAAACCCCACAACATCCTATAAAAGAAAGACTAAAAAGCGAATAACTATGTCCTCCAAAATGCAAGGAGGCTCACCACTGACTCCGAGTGCTCGGCTGTATCAACTAGGTCCTGGATGATGCTGATCCTAGTTACCTGCGTCTGAATCATGATATGATGCAGGCCAACAATCATCATTACATTGAATGTATGAGTATGAGAGTTGAAATGCTAACAACAACTTAAGGTTGAAAAAGTGTAAGAAGGAACACTTACCTTGGCTCTGCTCAACTCATGAATAACTTGACTTAATATAAAGAGATAAGACATATGAAAAATATATGAAAGGTTGCGAAACAATGAAACACTTAGTTCGTTAAAGAAATGCAATAACAAACTAACTTTACTTATATATGAAATAATATAGATTCCGTTGGATATTCTCTAACCGACAACCACAACTATGAGCCTAAGTGATGATACAATGTCTTGCCTACGCTACCAAAGAACTGTCCTATACTTTGCCGTCGCATAAAAATACTTAACTTAGTCGATCCATTATCTTAACTTATGTGATCATCTAAAAAGTATGATCCATGAATACCCATGATGGCTGCATGGTTTTTGGAGACTTGAGTTATTATGAACTCGCATCCCCATATTTGTGCTCAATACTACTTCAAAAATATTCTTAGCTCATGTGTTTTTAAAATAACTTCTTTCATTGGGTTGAGATAATTGCTCAACACTTAGCTTTATGAAGCTCTGTTGGAATCAATGTTCCCTTTTTTTTTTACTCAAAATCTCTTTTGGAACTCTTAGTTTCCTTTTTGTCTTAAATGTGAAAATATTCATAAACTTTTGGGAAGTACATAGTTCCCTTATAACTTTTGTGAAATGAACTCAACTCTTTTATCTTTATTTAGATTGAAACTTGACTCTTAAACCAAAGTTAAACATTGTTAAAGACTCTTGAAAATCTTTACGGATTTTTCTTTCACTTGCTTCTTAACTTTTAAACTTGACTCTTAACTCTTTTGACTTTAATCTTAGCTTTCCTTGAATGAAAATATGAATTCAAGGTTATGATTCACGTTTGTTGTGATTCCTAGGTGTTTAGAAATAATTTGAAGTAATTACAACCACTTGAAAGTGTTCATACACATTAGAAGGACTTAAACAGTCTAAACTACGAAAACTGGGCAAAAAGCGCCGATTAGGGCGCATCCGGACCCTGCTGCACCAGGCTTCAAGTTCAGAGGACTCATCCTGGCGTAATAAGATGGATGTTGGGATAGACCCCACAATATCATACATAAGAAAGACTGAAATTTAAATAAATGTGTACTCCAGAATGCAAGGAGGCTCACCACCGAATACGAGTGCTCTGCTAGATCTATGAGGCGCTGGATGATGTTGATCCTGGTTATCTATGTTTGTATCATGAGACGATGCAGGACAACTGGAATCAGTACATTGAATGTACCAGTATGCGAGTTGGATTGCTAATAAAAACTTAAGCTTGAAAAAGAGTAAGAAGGAACACTTACCTTGGCTCTGCTCAACTCAACAATAACTTGTCTTAATATAAAGCGACAAGATACATGCAATATATATATAAAAGCTTGCAAAACAATGAAACACTTAGTTTGTTAATGAAATGCAATAACAAACTCACATTACTTATATATGAAATAATATAGTTTTTATGGGAGATTCTCTAACCAACAAACACAACTATGAGCCTAAGTGGTGATACAACATCTTGGCCACGCTGCCAGAACTGTCTTATACTTTGCCATCACATAGAACTAATTAACTTAGTGGATCCACTAGCTTAACTTATGTGATCATCTAAAAATATGGAGACATGATTTATTATGAAATCGCATTCCCATATCGGTGATCAATACTACTCCCAAAATATGCTTAACTCATGTTTTACAACATCTTTCTTTGGGTTGAGATAATTGCTCAACACATAGCTTTAAAAATCTCTCTTGGAATGAATGTTCCCTTTTCTTGCTCAACTCTTTTGGAGCTCTTAGTTTCCTTTTTGTCTTAAATGTCAAAACATTCATAAAATTTTGGGAAGTACATAGTTCCCCTATAACTTTTGAGAAATAAACTCAACTTTTTTACTCTTTACTTAGCTTGAAACTTTCTTGAAAA
Organism: Solanum sitiens; assembly: GCA_016801875.1. Lineage (NCBI taxonomy): Eukaryota > Viridiplantae > Streptophyta > Magnoliopsida > Solanales > Solanaceae > Solanum > Solanum sitiens. Next base: position 27,834 of record JABWTJ010000219.1, read on the forward strand.
CCTTTAAGAACTTTGCTTTGACTTGCTTCATAACTTTTAGACTTGTCTCTTAACTCCTTTGATTTTGGTCTTAGCTTTCCTTGAATAAAATTATGAATTCAAGGTTATGATTCGCGTTTTTGGTGATTCCTAGGTGTTGAGAAATCACTTGTAGTAATTAGAACCACTGGAAAGTGTTAATACACCTTAGAAGGACTTAAATAGGCTAAACTATGAAAACTGGGCAAAAAATGCCGATTCTGGCGCATCCAAGGAGCGCCGCGCAAGGCCTCAAGTTCGGAGGCCTAATCCTGGCGCACAACTGGTGCACCGCCCCAGACCCTATGGCACAGATGGGGCACACCGCACCTGGATCTGCCCTGGTGCGTTTGATGACTTTTTACTCTCTTTTTTCAATGCTAAAACCCTTAAACCTCAATAGTTCTTTTCCCAAACCCTTAGGATCATTAGTACCCTCAGTATGCAATAGATTTAACTCAAAAATCTACCCAGAAACACGAATCAAAATATCAATAGAAATTCAACAACTCAACCAACAGGAATTCGACTAGATTTTTCAAGAACTCACTTCTTAACATGTAAACAACTCTAAAATCAATTAGTTGAAACAAGTTTAGTGTGTGGGTGAACCAATCCAACACAAAAGATCTCAAATACCGTGATAGGGATCACCCCCGATGAATTCCACTCATAAATCTTGACGTTCTTGGCAAATTCCTTGACTTCTCTCCCTTTCTCTCTTCTACAAGCCCTAAGCGTAAAGTCAAATTTTCCAAATAGAACTAAGACTTGTTTTTACCCCAATAAACCACTAAAAACGAAATAGAAAATTAATTGGTGAAAAGACTAGTTTACCTTTCCTTAAATCTTGATTTGGATTTTTCTCAATTCAACAGCCCAACTTCCGATAAGCACATCTCACTCATACGATATCAAAATTTACAAATGCGGAGGCGTTGGAATGATCTCTCCAACGGATTTCCAACCATATCAAGAACTACCTCCAACACATCCAGTGATAGAAGTTATGGCCGTATGAGAATTTCAAAACTCACTTTCTTAGACAAATTTTCTAGTTTTTTCCCTTTCTTTCCAAAAGTGAATATTTTTAGTTTCTTAGCTTATTCTTAGTTATTTCAAATTTTGAGATGTTACAAAACCTTTTCAACATCAATTTTAACGAAGACGCACTACACATAATAATTTAACTTAGAGCACAATCGAGTGGGATTTTAGTAATCACACAGGAAATATAAAGTAATGATCGATAATATATGCTACCCCATCAACTAGAGACTTAGAGAAGATTTAGTAATCCCAATCATTATCTAAATGAGTATGAATTTTGATAAAATAACTGAAGGGTTCGATTACTAACCTTTGGTGCTAATTTAGATTGTAATGACGTGGAAGAAGCAATACGATCCAAATCTGAGCATAATCTGACACTTAAAATACTCTAAAATGCAGGAAATATAACTACTAGAGTTAGAGCGTGAGTTTGTAAAAGGGAAAAGTGAACGAAATACAACTTTTAAATAAGTGGCTTGTGACCGTCAAGTTTTTGCTCATTTGGCGATGTTAGTCGGTCTCGCCCAAACACTAGCCAAAGCATCGAATATCTAATTTCCTCGCCAAATATAATAGGATTTTCAGTTCACATGGGCATCACATCGGTGGTATTTGTCGAGATCTCCAACCGTATTAGCGATGTGCCGATGAAATTCTCACTTCACCATGTTTTACAAACTCAACATTTAAAATATATTGAGTCAAACGATGAGAATGATCAGGAATCCCAAACTTGTCGGCGATCCGCCAAAAGGAAATGTTGCTCGCCGCCGTACATCTTTTCAAGCACTTTCCTTAATCAATTTGTACAAACAACACATTATTATTTTATCAAGATATCAAAAAGCAAGTAAAGGATTTTCGGTTGCCTCCCAAACAACGTCGTAGTTAACGTCGTGGCACGACGCAAGTAATCCTTCAAAATTCACTCTTGGGGTTAGCCATAGTATCACTTGGATACCCCCTTACTATCTCAGGTTGAGATGAGATGAGGTATGACCTATTTGTGTCTCTAATTACTTGATTGAAACTGAATAAGAGGTGAAAGTCTGGATAAGGATGGCTACATCTTCTTTCATGACTTTCAACATCTTGTTCGACCCTTCAACTTTGTTGAGGATACATAAGAGCATGTCCTCATACCTTCCACCTTCTGAATCCTTGGGCTTCTGACGCTCATGGGGAGGCACGTACCGATCCTTCTCTGCATCATTCCAATTTGGATTACAGTCTTTCTATTCACAATCTTTATCTTTGCATTCTTCATCTCTACGCCAACCTTGATTTCCACCTTGTCTAGAGTAGTTTGACCGATAGCCACCACCTTGGTTGGCTAGAAAATCTTCTCTTTATATAGAGCTTCAAACTTCATTTCATTAGTACTGGTGCTCCCGACCCCCACAACTTTGACACTACGGCCACCAACCCCATGACGTTCTTTCATATAATATCAAGTTGTGTCATATATTTGTCCATGTTTTGGTCTCTCTCATTTACTTTTCAATCTACTCCTTCAATAGCTAAAATGTGACATGAGAGACCTGGTCCTCGCGAGTGTACCACATCCTGTTGATGGTTGTCATGCGATCAAGAAGTTGAGGTGGTACTGCATATGGTTGTTACATTCGGCCGGGTGAGACTTGGTCAGCGACACCTCTGTTTACCAAATCCAACTCCTATAAAAGTACGGAAGGAGCACATTATCAAGAAAACCATGGGTTCGACATTGTAGCACCAACCTTTTGAACCGTAGCCAATTCTCATGTAGAGGCTCTCCATTTAGGCGCTTAAAGCTTTGAATGCTATCCTGAATAGTCATCATATTTGAGGGAGGGAAAAATAGAGCATTGAATTGTGTAACCATCTCTTGCCATAATGTTATTGAATTTCGTGGTAATTCGGCTAACCACTTGCAAGCTTCCCCCATCAGGGAAAATGGGAATAATCGCAATTTGACTGACTCTTGAGAGATGTTTTTGAAAAAGAATGGAACACAAACATCAATGAAGTTTCGAAGATGAACATGGGGATTATCATTAGCCAATTTGCTAAAGAGTCATTTTAGTTGCAAGTGCTGCAATACAGTGCTCGGTATATGGAACATTGCATTCCGCTCAGCTGGGGTAAGCAGATGGCTCCAACACCTCTCATGAGATGAAGGTCATTGGCATTTGGTTGGACATTTACCGATGTCATCTTGGTGGAACACCTGGATAAAATTATTGCCATTTAAACTCATAGTTCTTAATTACAACACATACACTTAAAACAAAAATGAAAATTAAGTAAGTAGACTACCACTAGGAATAAGAACTCTACTAAACTATATTATTATCTGACACCACACCTCGGCAGCGGCGCCATTTTGATGCTTATAGGGACCAAAGACACTAACCTACGGTAAAAGTGTCTACGATTGTCGATAGTTTAGTAACCCAAGTACCCAACCAATGGTTGGGGTCGTGTTCCAAGGGAGCGGTTTCGAGAAAATGTAGTTAAATTAGAATTTAATTATAATTAGTCTTAGCTAAAGAGATTTATGAATAATAACTTTCAAATCAAAGGGGCGACACGAAAGTGTCAAATATCAGAAAAGGGGGGTTTTGTCACAAGTATAGTAAAAACGATAAAAATGCAAAAGGAATCAAGCAGGGGGAAAAGTTGTTGGGGTGTGACCATAATAGAAGTTGAGATAGGTAGTTGGGTACATGCTTTAGATAGAAAATTTGCAAGATAATAGTGACCAGGCTAAGCTTTAGGTGGAAATAAGGTGCCTCTCGGGCAACTTAGCCCGTTTCAAATATGTTCCTCTAAGACACCCATTTTCGGCATGAAGGACAACCTACGCCTTACCCCACTCACTCTCTCAAGCTAATTTTTAGGATATGGGACTAGTGCTTACCCTTATAGGATGAACCTCATATCGACCCACTCCTTAGGCCATTAGTCTAGCGGTCTTGGTTTCACGACCTCACTCTCAGGCAAGCCCAAAATACATGGGTGACATTGTATTTGCAACTACAAACCCATTAAATTCAACCACAAACACTAGGTGAAATCACCATTAAAATACATTGAACCTATCAACAAGCAAGACCCAACAATAATATCAACACATATTTGCTAAATTACACCGCAAGAATAGGGATTCTTAGCCACACATCAAGCAATAAAAAATTACACCTAAAATCATAATGAAATCAGATGGGTAAAGGAAATTAAACCTTATTATGATCAAAGGAAGAAGAATAGAGAAGACCCACTTTCAACTTGTGGAAGATGAAACTCTTCTTTCTTCAACTCTCCCACAAAACCCTCTCCAAACTTTGAGAGAAAATACAAAAACTAAAGTTCTAAAAAGTGAAAATTAATAATAATGTTCGGACTCTCAAAATAACACCTATAACTAGTATTTATATCTTTCAGATTGAGTGCAGCGGCGGACCATTTGGCGAGGTTAGTCGCGGTCGCCGAATGACTCGATGATTCGCCCTTCTTCTATTTCATCCACTTTTATGCTTTTCCTTCACCATGTGTCCTTGATCATTGGGCGGTATATCTCTGCTTATCAAAAATGGTCGTCAACACGCCGACTATTCCCTTCATCACCTCTTGATCCACTTCCTTCAGGGCTTCGCGCACTGGAGCAAAAGGCGGAGTGCTTCCCTTTGGCGATTCGCCAAGTGTGATTGGTGAATCTCAGACTTCAACTTTTACATTATTTTCAGCCATTCTGTTCCTTTTTGAGCGTAAGTGTCCATGCTTCAACTAAAACTTCAAATATCTGAAACTTAAGAGTTTTCATCAGATATTCAGACAAAAGCATTTGAGGATACTATTTCTATAAAAATAAAGGCGTAAATGAATCAAGTTTGTGGAATTATGAAAAATCCCTGCTTATAGAGATTTATTCCCAATCCAAAAAATAAGAACAAAACGTAGTCTAATTTCTTCTACCATAAAAATACACAACTGTTTTCCTTGGAAAAGAAAAACTCACGCTAGTCTCCTCTTTTCTCCTTTGAAATAAGGTTACAGGTTCTACTTAAACATGAACACTATAGGGACCACAAAATTGACTAGTGGTGCTTCATATAATAGAATGATTCCAAATAATTAATTTGAATTATTCTTACCATAATAAATTTCCTATTAAACACTTATGTACTTCTCCTTGTTACAATTATAGATACTAATCAATAAATTAAGTTACTAACGAATTTAATTCCATGATTAATTTTCTTTAGAACACTACTTAGCTTATTTCATTTGTCACATTCATAAATCCACTGGCAAGGTTTGACACTATGAAAACATATAAGCTTCACAAAAAGACATATCAATCGATCTATAGGAAGAGACATAGATTCCATCAACTAACTTATTATTTCACCAATATATATTATTATTATCCAATGTAGCAGGCATATTGAACTATCTCAAGATCTATGATTTTAATAAATTAGAAGACAATTAATGTATAAAGATCATAATAGTTATATCAGGATTAAGAATATAAGTACATTTAATAGTTTAGAGAATGTGTTTTTTCTAGGAAGTCTAAAACAAGTATCTCTATTCGGTCTCATGCAATACATACAAAATGCGCTAGAACAAGAAGTTGGATCAATATCGTTCCCATAATCAACATAAAATACACATGATCATGTTCTACAATCGTACCGATGGCATGTGGAATTTCCATCCTAATTGTGAACAAAAAATATTATAATTATGAGAACCGACGATTAAATAATCTGTGTATAAGCTAAAACTCTAAACACTAAATCATTTCTAAGTAAGCAAACACCATTAACAAACATATGATCTATTAAAACCGAATAAATATTTATTCTATAATGAATATATATCTTAAGATATGGCTAATAGTATATATCCCAACAATCTCCCACATAGACATCTAATCATCAAATTGTTATAATGTTTATATAAAAATGCATGGTTAATAGAATATACCCTATCAATCTCCATTAGGTATTTAATCTATAAAATTATTATTATACTATGTCTAAACACATGATTAATAGTATATACCCTAATAACCTCTCATTTAGACTCTTAAATATACATTTACAACTTTCAAAGGCATTCATTTATGTCTTATCAAAATAAATTTTTCAAGCTACTTTCTCATGCAATTTTTTCTAGTAGTGCTTCGTCGCAAAAACTAAAGTTTGTAATAAATTTTGAGAGACCTTATCATGAAACCCTCCAAGAGTGTACCTCTTTTTAGGAGTGCTATAATTAAAGTTCTCTCAAGCATACAAAACAAATCAATCTTCTTTGTAACTCTCCTACTACGAGTAAGTACTACTACATTATCACAATTTCATGCTAGTGAGTCTTAGAATTTTCTTCAAAATCATTTGATATTGAAATATTAACAACTTTTCATGTAGTGTTCATTTGCTGAACATTACTCCTACTACTTGAGGTAGTAGTTTTCTTATGGTTAGTAAGGCTTCTCCCACTAATTAAATGCAGTGGAACATCAATTATCACATACTAATTAGATGTTCTTGAGAGTCTGAATTTAATATTGACTTATTTGTTATTTCTTTTTTCAATTTATATCAAATTAGTTTACTTCTAGGAACATGGTTTACTAAATGATCCTTTTCTAGAATTCAGATACTTCTATTAACAATTGCCTTATTTTTTAGGACATTATTATCCTTCTTTCATTCTTTAGAATATCCAATTAACACACACATTCTTTTCTTAAGTCCAATTTTGTTACTCTCCCACTAAGCACATGTGCTGGACAATCCTATATCTGAACATGTCACATATTAGACTTATGTCAAATCTATAGTTGTTAAATGTACTAATTTGAAATAAATTGAATTCAAAATGTGATATGTAGTTATTAGAACCTATCCAAAAAAAAAAACTAATAATAAGTCACTAATTAATCTTATCATTTTATAAGAGTCTATTTCTTTTCTCTTCTACACCAATCTATTAAATATTCATCAAACTCAATGATAGGAGATTTGCAAGCGAATATATTAAATACTCACCTCTTCTCTAGTTAGAAATTGAAAACAATTCCTTATAACAAAAGGTACATTGACAATGCATTCTTTCAATTAATATATTATCTCTACCAAAAAAAAAACATAATGTCACGGCCCGAGCCTACATCCTGGATGTGACCGTCACTCAATGACCATTGTTGTCCTTGAGCGGACTCTTGGGTGGCTTACAAAAATCAATACAAGAAAACATTCTCATCAATAACTTGAATTGAATAATTTGGCCAAAATGGAAAATAAGTCTCATAGGAAAACATCTTCAATAAAGAGAAGTGACTCAAAACTAAACTATATGACTGTCTATGAAGCCTCTATAATACTAAGATAGATGTTGGTACAGACCCCACAACATCTTACAAAAAGAAAGACCTAAACGCAATAAATATGTGTCCTCCATAATGCGAAGAGGCTCAAAACTGACTTTGAGTGCTTAGCTGGATAAACGAGGCGCATGATGATGCTGATCTTGGTTGCCTCCGTCTGCATCATGATACGATGCAAGCCAACTGGCATCAATACATTGAACTTACAAGTATGCGAGTTGGAATGCTAACCACAACTTAAGCTTGAAAGAGAGTAAGAAGGAACACTTACCTTAGCTTTGCTCAACTCATGAATAACTTGACGTAATAAAAAACAACAAGAAATATGCAATACATAAAAGCTTGTAAAACAATGTAAACACTTAGTTCGTTAAAGAAAATGCAATAAGAAACTCAACTTTACTTATATATCAGGTAATATAGTTTATGTGGGAGATTCTCTAATTCACAACCACCACTATGAGCCTAAGTGATGATACAATGCCTTGGCCACACTTCCAGAACTGTCATATACTTTGTTGTCACATAAAACTACTTAAATTAGTGGATCCACTAGCTTAACTTACATGATTATTTAAACACTATGACCTGTTAAAACCCATGACGGATACATGGTTTTCATTGAGACTTGAGTTAATATGAACTCTCATCCCCACATCGGTGCTGAATGCCACGCCCAAAATGTACTTTAGCTCATGCTTTTAAAAAGAACTTCTTTATGTGAGTTGAGATAATTACTGAACACCTAGCTTTGGAAAGATCTCTTAGAATCAATGTTCCCTTTTCTTGGTCAAAACTATTTTGGAAATCTTAATTTCCTTTTATCTTAAATGTGAAATCATTTATAGACTCTAAGGGAATACTTAGTTCTTTTTTAACTTTTGAGAAATGAGCTCAACTCTTTACTTTTTACTTAGCTTGAAACTTGAGTCTTAAATCAACAGGAATACTAAGTTCCCTTATACTTCTTTGGAGGAAGAACTTCAACTCTTTACTCCATAATAAACTTGAAGCTTGAGTCATAAAACAAAGTTAAAATGTTTATTAAAGACTCTTAAAACTTTATGAAACTTTGCTTTGACTTACTTCTTAACTTCTAGACTTAACTCTACACTTCATTGACTTTAATCTTAACTTTCCTTGAAATGGATTATGGATTCAAGGTTCATGATCTCGTGTTTATGAATGACTTTATGATGTTTATATGTACCTTAGAGTGTTTGAATCAACTAAGCATCATGGGTACATCACTTAGGAACTAGTACAAAAGGGTGGGGAATGAATGGGGTGAACTGGCGTCCTTGGCGCTCTGAGAGGCATGGGGCACAAGACCCCAAACTTTAGAGGACAAGTTGAGGCTCTCGGGATGGCGCAGCGCCCCAAGGCCCTACAAATAGATATTGTCCTGTGTGGCTATGGGAGGCATGACGCCCCAGGGCCCTACGGACAGACGTTTTGACTTTTCTTCTCCATTTTTCATCCCTAAACCCTCTAAACATTCATGTTTCTTTACCCTAACACATAGTATCATTAGTACCGTCAATACCCAATAGATTGGATTCGAAAATAACCTGGAAACACGAAACAAATCAACACTAGTCATATAACAACTCAACCAACAAGAATTCAACAATGTTCTTCAAGAACTTCACTTTTTTCATTAAAATTACTCAAAATAGCTGAATTTAAACAAGATGGTGTGTGGGTGAACCAAAAATATCTTCACATAACTTGATAGGTATCACCCCCGACGGATTAAACTCGCAAACTTTGGTGTTCTTGGCGAATTCTTGACTTTTCTCCCTTTCCTACTTCTCATCTATCTTCTCCAAACACTAAGCGTAAAGTTTAATTTTTCAAGATGAACTAATTCATGTTTTTACCCCAAATAAACCCCTAAAAGTAAATACGAAATTGATTGGCGAAAAGATTAGTTTGCCCTTAAATCCGAATTGGGACTTTCCTTACTTCAACAACCAAACTTCCAATAGGCATATCTCCCTTATACGATGTCAAAAATACGTAAACTTGGCGGCATTGGAATGATATGTCCAAGGGATTTCCAACCATATCAAGAATTGACTCTAGCTCAAAGTAATATAGAAGTTATGTCTGTTTGAAAATGACCAAAACTCACTTTCTTAACGTAGGCAATTTTCAAGATTTTTCCTTTTCTTTCCAAAAATGAATATTTTTAGTTTCTTAGCTCATTCTTAGCTATTTCAAATTGGGAGATGTTACAATGTAACAGCCGTATCCAAAAAAGACCAAAACTTAGCTTTTCAAAAATATGTAGGTGCAATCAACGGTCACTATCGACGGACCGTAGTCTGATCTACGGCCCGTACTGCGCATCAGTTGTTGTCACTAAAACTCTCCCAAAACTCAGTTCAGAAATATTGGCTAAGTCTCGATCCACGGACAGACCTACGGTCCGTAAGTCAGACTATGGTTCGTAGCTTGTGTCCGTGGAACAACAACCCATTTACCAAGCCTCATACATGAACCAAAATTGCCCAGTACGGTCCATAGATGGATCTACGGACCGTAGGTGTGACTGTAGTAAAAATTAGCAGTCAGTTAGGGGAGAAATGTTTTTGGTTCAACTTCAAATGGTCAAAACTCTTAGCACAAAATGAATTAGGTGTCCCATGACCTATGAAATTATATATAATTGAATTATCTTTCCATAGTTACCGAGTTTGCTAAAATCCAACCTCTGAGTAAAATGTTATGCCTATTATAGTAAAGGCTTGTCGAGCAAACTCAAACTACGGACCCAAATGACAGACCGTCGATTGAATGATGTACCATCAGTCCAGGTCATCGTTTGCTCTGACAAGAATCAACTCAGGGGTCTTTTTGTATTTTCCTACTTTGTTTAACCCCTAAGATACGTCGTTTTGGCCCTAAAACATCAGATTTTAGTCAGTTTAAGCCTAGAAACATTACAAGAACTTACCTAAGTCAAAATCATAAATCAAAACATAGAAAATTAGAAGCAAGAAAGGAGAAAAAGGTCAAGAACCCTAGTTCAAGAACGCAGAAAGTTTCCAGCAGTTCCAACCCCTAAATCTAAATATTTCTCCGTGGATTTCATCACCAAGTATGTGGAATTTCACTAGTGGGTTCTTTTCACCCATTAGAGCCCTAGTTTTCAGTCAGATTCTTTATTCCCTTATCATGATTAGACCTAGGGTTTCTTGAACTCCAACAAAATATCATGAATTAGTTAGTTATATGTTCCAAATCATATTTCCATGTTATTACTTAGATTATCGTATGAATTTCAAAACTCTAGGTATGTATTTCTTTAGTTCTTGAATTACACGTGCTAGGTAAAATACTTCAGTTACTTCAGATATACATGCCTCAATTATTAATGCATAATTATCAGATTAATTATTGCATTCTCAGTTTGCATGTCCAGTTTTGAGCTATCCAATATTTACAGAAACTCAGTCATAATTTCTTAATCACTTAATTCACTGGGAGTAGCGTAATACCGAGTTGGACTAGGGTTCAACATACACAAATAGTCCCAGAAGTACTAACCAAGTAGGTTGTAAGTCCCCTCCGCGGGCATTTGTTTAGTGATCACACCAACAGGCCTTTATACCTCTGGCAGGGTATATTGGGTCCTCTTGATGGGGCATATACATTGGACTCCACAATTAGCTTCTGTTATTTTATTATCGGTTATTTGTAGCTCCCACAGTTCAGTCAGACTCTATTGCATTGACCATATTTACAGTAAAGTTAGTATTCAATCTCGGAATGTTATAAATTTGGTCATTGCATCTAGTTAGCTCAGAATTCAGTATATCATCTTCAGAATATTATACTTGCTTTATGTGCTTGTTCAGTTATGTTTTATTTCAGCTTTACTCTATCCTACATGCTTAGTACCTTTCAAGTATTGATGCATACGTTCGCTACATCTTCTTGTGAAGTAGGTTCAAATTCTCATCATCCAGATCACGCTTAGATCGATTTCCGATCTCTAGTTTAGCAAAATCAGTGGTGAGTCCTCATTGTCCGAGGAAAATATTCATGAGTTATTCTAGTATTTTAGTCTTTTAGTTTCACTTTTTGCTAGACTTAGCTATCCTAACATTTCTAGTGAATTAGATGCTATTTTTCAGACATAGTTAGTTTCAACGTAGTATTAAGTTAATAATTTATTTGTATTAAACTCATCAGTTTTCAAATATTTTAGTTATAGGATATGTGTATTCCCTATCTTTTCATTTTAATTATGATTTAGCTTCTGCATCAGTTTATTATCTTTCGTATACTTATGATCATGCCATCAGGGTTAGCTTCGGATTACTTGTGGTTCTAGGTCCCGTGTCCGCATCTCGGGGGTAGCTTGGGGCGTGACAAACTTAGTATTAGAGTCCTAGGTTTAAGTGTCCTAGGATGTCTAAAAATCCGCACTAAGTAGTGTCCTTTTCATGGGTGTGAAGTGCACCACATCTAATAAGAGGGAGGCTACAAAGTGTTTTAGGAAAAACTTCACTTTATTGTTACTATTATCGTGCGTAAGGTATGATCTAATTCCATTCTAACTCAACGTTCTACGTTTCAAATCATACCTCCTCGTAGAGCTAACGCTAGTAATGTGAATGCCAGAAATGCAAATGCAGCTCCTCTAGTCCCAGATCAAGAAGTCTCCAATGTTGAATTTAGGAATGTCATTCAGATGTTGGCTCAGAGTGTGGCCAACAAAAACAATCAGGTTCATGCTCCTGTGAATGCTAATGGTGGATCAGCAACATCAAGAGCTCATGACTTTGTTAGGATGAATCCGCCTGAGTTCTTATGATCTCATATTAGTGAGGATCCTCAGAATTTCTTGGATGAGATCAAGAAGATATTTGAGGTTATGCATGTCACTGATAATGATCGGGTTGAGTTTGCATCATACCAGCTGAAAGATGTTGCTCATATATGGTACACTCAGTGGAAGGATAATAAGGGTATTGATGCAGCTGCTATCACTTAGGATTGCTTTAGTGAGACTTTTCTGGACAGGTTTTTCCCAATAGAGTTGAGAGAAGCAAAAGCCCAGGAATTCATGAACATAAGGCAGGGTAACATGACAGTCCAAGAGTATGGACTCAAGTCTAACCAACTCTCCAGTTATGCTCCTCACATGGTTGCTGACTCCAGGGCTCAGATGAATAAGTTCTTGTATGGAGTGTTAGATTTGTTTAAAACTGAGTGCACAAATTTTATGTTATTGGGAGATATAAACATCTCTAGGATTATGACTCATGCTCAGCAGGTTGAGAGTGATAAACTTAAGGAACATGCCAAGGAGAATAAGAAGGGTAGGACTGGGAACTATTAATACTCTCGGCAGAAATTGGGTGGTGGAAATCGCTCGCAGAGTAAGCAAAAATTTTTAACCCCAGCCCCTTCATCAGCTAGTGTTCCATCCTCCAAGAACAGGTATGATCATAAGGATAGAGCACTAGTCTCAAAATCTTAGGGAAGTGTTTCAGGCAATAAAACTTACCCCACTTGCCCTAAGTATGGTAAGAACCATCTAGGTGAGTGCCTCACAGGAAAGAAAGGTTGCTTTGGATGCGATCAGTCTGGTCACAGGTTGAGGGATTGTTCTTTTAGACAGGGGCAATGAGATGGTAATGGTAGAGCTCAGTCTACAACTTCAGCAGCACCAGCAAGTCGCCCGACTCAACAGGGTAACTCATCTAGTATTGGTGGTAGTTAGCGCCAGAATAGGTTGTACACTCTTCAGGCTCGCCAGGATAAGGAAGTTTCTCCTGATGTAGTCACTGGTACGTTACGAGTCTTTGACCTTGATGTTTATGCATTTTTAAATCCAGGGGCTACTCTTTCTTTTGTAACTCCTTACATAGTAGTCCAATTTAGTGTCAATTAGAAACACTCTCAGAACTTTTCTCAGTCTCTACTCCAGTTGGTGACCTAATTATAGCTAAACAGGTATACAGAAATTGCCCTGTCACAGTATCTCAAAAAGTCACCTCAGCAGATCTTATAATGTTAGAAATGGTAGACTTTGATGTCATTCTAGGCATGGATTGGTTGCATTCTTGTTATGCCTCAGTCTATTGTAGAACTAGGATTGTTTGTTTTTAGTTTCCAAACGAACCAATCTTAGAATTGAAGGGTAGTATCTTAGTGCCAATGGAACGATTCATTTCTTACCTTAAGGCCAGAAAGATGATCTCTAAGGGTTATATCTATCATTTAGTTTGGTTAAGGATTCTAGGTCTGAAACCCCAACTCTTGAGTAAGTTCCAGTATTTAGTGAGTTTCCAAAAGTCTTTCAAGAAGATCTTCCCGGAGTTTCTCTCAAAAAAGGAAATCGATTTTGGAATTAATCTCCTTCCATATACCAAGCCTATTTCTATTCCTCCTTACAAAATGGCTCCAGCAGAGCGTAAGGAATTGAAAGAGCAGTTTAAAGACCTTTTAGATAAGGGCTTCATCAGACCTAGTATTTCACCATGAGGTGCCCTAGTGTTGTTCGTAAAGAAGAAAGATGGTTCTCTCAAAATGTGCATTGACTATATACATTTGAACAAAGTCACAATAATAATAAGTATCACATCCCCAAGATTGGTGACTTGTTTGACCAACTTCAGGGTGCTAGTCACTTTTCAAAGATATACCTCAGATCGGCTTGTCATTAGCTCAGAGTCAGAGATAGTGACATTCCGAAAAAAACTTTAGAACTCGATATGGTCATTATGAATTTGTAGTTATGTCATTTGGACTAACCAATGCTCTTGCAACTTTCATGGATTTGATGAACAGAGTGTTCAAACGGTACTTGGACTTGTTCGTTATCGTCTTTATTGATGATATCCTCATTTACTCTAGGAATGAGGAACAACATGCGAGTCATTTGAGAGTTGTTCTGCACAATCTCAAAGATCGCCAGTTATTCTCTAAGTTTAGCAAATGTGAAATCTGGTTATGTGATCTATTGTGATGCATCCAGAGTTGTCCTAGGTTGTGTGTTGATGCACTGAGATAAGGTTATAGCTTATGCTTCTAGACAACTTAAGGTGCTTGAGAAGAACTATCCAACTCATGACCTCGAGCTTGCAGCAGTGGTGTTTGCACTAAAGATATGGATACACTACTTGTATGGTGTTCATGTAGATGTGTTCATTGACCATAAGAGCCTTCAGTATGTGTTCACCCAGAAAAAGTTGAATCTTTTCCAGAGGAGATAGCTTGAGTTCCTTAAGGATTTTGATATAAGTGTGCATTAATATCCTGGTAAGGAAAATTTAGTAGCAGATGATCTTAGTAGATTATCTATGGATAATGTAGCCCTTGTTGAGGAAGAAAGGAAGGAGCTAGTAAAGGATATTCACAGGCTTACTCTCTTGAAAGTTTGCCTTATGAGCATATCAGACAATGGTGTAACAGTTCAGAATGGGGCAGAATATTCTTTGGTAGTATAGGGTAAGGAAAAGCAAGACAGTGATCCAATCTTGCTTGAACTTAAGGGTGCAGTCCATAATCAGAGAGTGGAGGTTTTCTCCCAAGGGGGAGATGGTGTACTTCGCTACTAGGGCAGATTGTGTGTTCTTGATGTGGGCGAGTTGAGACAACATATTATTGCAGAAGCCCATAACTCAAGATATTCTATTCATCCAGGTGCCACTAAGGTGTACCGCAATCTACGAGAGTCTATTGGTGGAATGTCATGAAGAGGGATATAGCAGATTTTGTGAGTAAGTGCCCCAACTGCCAGCAAGTCAAGGTAGAACATCAGAAACCAGGGGGTATGACTCAAGAGATCGACATTCCTACTTGGAAGTGGGAAGTGATCAATATGGATTTCATCATAGGGTTACCGCGTACTCGCAGGCAACATGACTCCATTTGGGTGATAGTTTATAGGATGACTAAGTCTTCTCACTTTTTGGCGGTCAAGACTACATATTCGGCAGAGGACTATGCCAAGCTTTACATTAACAAAATTGTGAGGTTGTATGGTGTTCCTTTGTCTATCATCTCATATAGAGGACCTCAATTTACCTCTCATTTCTGGAAGTTATTTCAGAAGGGTCTTGGTACTCAGGTTAACCTTAACACAATATTTCCTCCGCAGATGGATAGACAGACAGAGCATACCATTTAGACACTAAAAGATATGTTGAAAGTTTGTTCGATCGATTTGAAGGGTAGTTGGGATGATTACCTTACTCTTATTGAGTTCGCCTATAACAATAGCTACCATTCTAGCATTCAGATGGCCCCTTATGAGGCTCTGTATGTGCATAGATGTAGATCTCCTGTTGGTTGGTTTAAGTAGGTGAAATAGCTTTAATAGGGCTAGATTCAGTCCTTTATGCTATAGAGAAAGTGCAATTCATTAGACATAGACTTAAGACAGCCCAGAGTCGTCAGAAATCTTATGTAGATGTAAGGAGAAGGGAACTAGAGTTCCAAGTTGATGATTGGGTTTTCCTGAAAGTGTCACCTATGAAAGGGGTGATGAGATTTGGCAAAACAGGCAAGCTCAGTCCTAGATATGTAGGCCCTTAAAGGATCTCGAAAAGGGTTGGCAAGGTGGCATATGAGTTAGAGTTGCAAGCAAAACTAGCAGCAGTGCATCCAGTCTTTCATACCTCACTCTTGAAAAAGTGTGTGGGTGAACCAACCTCTGTAGTGCCATTAGACAATGTAGCGGTGAAATATAGTCTTTCTTATGAGGATGTACCAGTTGAGATTCTTGACCGTCAAGTTAGACGGTTGAGAAACAAAGAAGTCACTTCAGTCAAGGTTTTGTGGAGGAGTCAGTCCATAGAGGGAGCTACTTGGGAAGCAGAAGCAGCCGTGAAAGCCAAGTATCTCACCTCTTTCCTTTGATTTCACTCTAGCTTGAGGTAATAGTCCTCTTCAGTTTTTAATACATTCATGCATGAATTCAGTCTTAGAATCACGTTCCCTCAGTTTGTACTTGCATTTTCAACGTATTTGCATGTTCTTAGAACTTAATTCAGTCAGAAACTAAGTTCTCAGAGTTTAGTAGTAGGGATTGCAGCTCTCTCCATCTTTTTCAGCTAGTTTAATCTTCATTCGATGACAAATGTTCTCAAGGGAGAGATAATGTAACACCCCATATCCACAACAGACCAAAAATCAGCTTTTCAGAAATTTGCAGGTGCAATCGATGATCACTATTGACGTGTAACGACCTGCAAGTACACCCTAGAAGTTAGGGCAACCCTTAGGTCGTTACAAGGCGTGATGGACCTTTCAAAGGTCTTACACAAGCCTCTTAGCTATGATTCATTACATAAGACATAAAAAGTAGTGCAGAAATTTAAACTTTTCATGATACATAATAATAAAGAAACTTCTTTATAAATACTAAGGATAATCTCATCGTCACAAGCCAACTTAAGACACAACATAAATATCTTAGGGACACGGCCTTTTACATTTAAAGAAAGTACATAATAAGTCTTTACAAGTCTTAAAATAAGAAACTAAAGAAACATAGACTATGTCCTCGAATATATGAGGACATACCGAGTCTTGAGAGAGTCAACTTCCCAATCTTGCCTTCTAACCTTCCACTCGCTTTCAACCTATACTTATAGAGTACAGAAAGTATGGGGTTAGTACAAATAATGTACTAAGTATGGCATATGCAAAAACATTCAAAAAGGGTCAATTTAGTTGAAACATACAAGTCATGCTATTTTAATAAAATCCTTCATGAATTAAGTCAGAAGACATCATTTAAAACCATCATTTAGCACATAAGGCAAAACATCCATTTTTCTCTATATAAGAGCATACTTACAGTGAACCCAAAATTACACATGAACTACTCCTATCCTAAGTTGTACAAAGGCTCCCCGAAGTAAGACATAAGGAGATCGCCCATACAACCTCCTCAATACCTACTCAAGGGATCCTTAAGAATACTAGGGTTAGGCTTACTTCATTTCATTTACAAATCAACACTTCATATTAAAGACACTAGAGAAACATACTTGCATTTAAGAACTTCACATAAGTACTCCTCTCAAGTGGACTTACAAGTCACACAAAGTACAATGTGGGAGTAACATCCCATACTACTACCCCCACTATGTCCTCCTTGAGGATTCCATGAGATTAGATACAGAACATTCATCATTCATAAGTTTCATCATACAAGACAAACTTTAACATGCTTTCTTCACATTAGACCTAAAGTCACATTACATTCATTTACATCAGATCATGACCCATTCATACATTTCATATAAGGATACACCAAGACTCCCTCCAAATGTCTACTTGTGCAATGGATAGGTAATGTCCCATTCCACCACCTACCCTAAGTAGTACACCCTTAAGAAGACTTAGTTCATTTGCATACATTTGTGGGGGCTAGATTTAACCGACATAGACCATGAGAGCTTGACATGGAATCACGGTACTACCTTTACCAGATGAGGGATCCCTACTTGCCTAAGGTAGTGTCATATTCTTTAGCCTTTACATAGGTTCTCCAATAGCTACACCTACGCAGGCGCATAGTTGAGGGATAAAGAGATTGCTACTAAGTAACTCACTCTCTACTAACGAGGAGCACCCATATCAAGTGGTACATTGGATACAACATCTCTACTCACGAAGTTTACCTACCCTTTCTTCAAATCCTCTCGGTTCTAAGCATAAATCCCTCACGGAGTCTTAAACATTCATTGACTATAGGCTTGGAGATACTATTGAACACCCCTTCTCAACTCACGAAAGGTATCCAACCTCCAACTATCTTTGGAAAGCTCATCGGGAATAGTGAGGTTGCTACTAAACACTTCATCTCAACTCACGAAGAGTGTTCACCACAAAATCCCCCTTTTTTATACTTAGGAATAATAGGGATGGTCTAGACACATCATCTCTACACACGAAGATTGTCTACCATACAATCCCCCATTTTCATTCATTGACGTCATTCATGCATTCAATTGCGTTTGTGTGAGCACATGTGAGCACACCTTTCACATAATGACCACTATTTATATCATTGACTTCTAAACATGCTCAACTCACATTTATCAACATTCACACATTATCATACTTCACATATCAAATGCATACTTCATTTATATATAAACCTTTCAAGATACTCATATCAAAATTCCAACATATACCATACATATACATATTAAAATATCACTTCACTTCACATATCATGCCTTCAAGTCCATTCTCACAATACACATATAACTTCATAAACTTTAAGTAAACACCGCCACCAAAGGTTGATCATACCACTCAAGAATTACTTCAATATACCTTAACCAAGATAGAAAAACGTACCCTTCATTCAAGCATTTACCACCTATTCACAATTTATACAATAACCCAAAATAAATTAGCCAATAAAGCAGTAGCTAAAACTCAATAAAACACCAAGAAACAATAACTTTAACATTATCTAGTCATACTCATAGAACCCATTTCATGAGCCAAAAGTTGATAAAAAGAATAGACATGATTCCATTGGGGTTTTGATATTAAAATCATCATTTAAAGCTAAGAACAACTTACTTCAATCAATAAAACATTTCATGCAAAGACCCATACTTAGAGTCAAGGAATAAAGAAGTTTGAAGTTTGAAGTTTGAGATCCTTTTTGAAATTTCTTTGAAAGGGCTCCTTGAATGAAATAAGAGTTAAGTAGGAACTACCATACCTTAATATGAATAAACCCATGAGAATTTGGTGAAGAAAACGTGAAGAACTTGGTCATGTTCCTCGGAGCTTGAAGCATCTTCAATGGAGGTTTTTGGAGAGGAAGAGTTTTGGAGAGAATTTGATTTGATATTTATGATTGGGAATGATAGGTGAAATGAGGTTTAAAATGAACTAAATCAGTCCTCAAATGATCCCCAAAGTTCCCAAAATACCCCAACACCATTTGGACCCTTTTCCAACTTGAAATTTGACTTAAAAACGTCGCGGACATCTGGGACTTGGCTGCGCGTCGCGAGGCAAGCACCAGATTGTTCTTGCCTTTCAAAAATTCTGAGGCAGTCGACCTCGTATCAAGGGCGCGTCACGATATGGACTTCAAAATCCTGCCCCTGCATGTTGCCTTAGCCAGCATCTTGACCCATGTTTGGGTCCTCTTCGGGGACCCTTAGGGTGGTCCCTGGGGCATCGTTCTCGGATGTTTCAACCCTTTTCATGTTACTCTACGCATAGGAACGATTGAAACTCAATTTCACTCTCAAACCATCCCCCAAAACTTCACTACAAAACACTACGACACACTAGTTCAACTTTGACTAGTTTTCGGACGTCTTGGGCGTTTGACTTCCAAACGTTCCTAAACTTTATGAATTGAATTCTAATGCTAAAATATACAATTTTAATACATTATTAACTCATTAAACACATGTAAAGCTCTAGTTTGACCTATTTTAGTTTTAGGATCGTTACAATCTCCCCCACTTAGAACAACATTCGTCCTCGAATGAAACTAAACACTTCCGAGGACTTCAAGGACACAACTAGCAGCATACCACACAAATAATCAAGGTCAAGAAATTCATACTCAATGCACCAACTCACAAGGATAACCAACTTCACATCATTAAGCATTTAAGCAACATAAGCAAGTTGGAACAAGTTCCACAATTCAAACCACATACTCATTTTATCATTTATGGAGGAACTACCTTCTCCAACATGAGTCATGCTCATACACATACTTTCTACACATATTGAGACCATCATTCATGAAAAAGCAATTAAATAAAATTTTGAAATTCTTTAGAGTGAATACTACTCCTTTACAGTGAAACATGCTGAAAATTCAAGGATTCACATTCAAGCAATTCTAACATGAAGGCATGAAAACATAAGAGAGAAGACCGTATAAACTCATATCATAACATAAACATAACAACCATAAGGAATTTCTTTAGCTCTGAGAGCATAAAGACGATTCCTCTTAGGAGCATTGAGATCCGGACTATCATGAGGAGCTTGATTGACCTCTTTCCCTTTTCCTTTGAGGTTAGGGCAATCTCTCATCTTATGACCCCTATTACCACATCCAAAGCAACCATCTGTGCCGGCAAGACACCTACCCAAGTGTTGCTTCCCACAACTAGTACACCTAGGCCTCTCAAAAGCATAACCACCACCTTGAGAATTTTGGTTGGAACCTCTATCTTTGTTTCCCATGGAAGAGTCTTGATTATGGAACCTCTTCTTAGACTTAGGTTGACTTGGCTCCTCCGATCTAGGCCTCTTTCCATCCCTATTCATCTCCCTAATCTTGGACTCTTCAATTTGTTGGGCATACACCATGAGCCTAGAGATATCCATATCATTATGGAGCATAGCCGTACGACATTCCTCTCAACCATACTAGATACCTCTATCACAAATTTATTCATCCTAGCCCTAGAGTTGGCTACCAAAGTCGGGGCATACTTAGAGAGTTGGGTGAACTTGAGAATATACTCCTTAACACTCATTCCCCCTTGACGAAGGTTCATGAATTCCACTAACTTCCTCTCCTTCAACTCTATGGGAAAGAACCTATCAAGAAAGGCTGTTTTGAACACTTCCCAATATACCAGACCTTCCCTTAATGGTCTCTCATCTCTTCATTGCTCAACCACACTTGAGCCACATCTTTTAGTTGTATGCGGCTGGTTCCGCTTTCTATCTAGGAGTCACACCCATAGCATCTACCACCTTGAACACCTCATCTATGAAGCCTTGTGGATCTTCATCCACCTTAGTGTCATGGAAAGTAGGAGGGTTCATCGTCATGAAATACCAGATTGTAGAAGCGGGAGTACTAACATTGGGTAGAGGTCCAACTCCTAGGTTAGCTTGGGCAACCACATGCTTAGTGACGACATGAGCTTGAGTCATCATGAGTTGGGTCAAGACCCTAAGAGCAACCCTTATTTCCGCATTAGTCATATCTCCTTCAACATAGGGAGCTTGAGGACCTTGGGGTATTAGAGGCATTTGGGGCACTTGAGGTCCTTGAGGTTCCGGAGGGAGAACCTATTCATTCACCTCCTCTTGGTACACTATAGGGACTTTCTCATTTCGGACAGGAATTCTCTCGTTAGCTACTTCTCCCTCCTCCCTTCTAGTGGGTGTCCTTCTCGTATTCATGTCCTATAAACACAAGAGAATAGGTTGAGAAAAAGGTAACTTATAGAAGTCAACTCTAAGGTACGATACTAGAGAAATGAAGAAAAGTGAAACTTCTATCGTCCTATAGCTTCTCGCCCATAGATGTGTCGCGACTCACACCGATGAACAAAATTCTAATAGACGTGGCTTGTGAGACTTTGGATCCTAAACTTATTCCCAAAACCTTATGCTCTGATACCAAGTTTGTAATGACCCGCAAGTACACCCTAGAAGTTAGGGCAACCCTTAGGTCGTCATAAGGCGTGCTCGACCTTTCAAAGGTCTTACAAAAGCCTCTTATCTATCATTCATTACGTAAGACATGAAAAGTAATGCGGAAATTTAGACTCTTCATGATACATAATAATAAAGAAACTTCTTTATAAATACTAAGGATAATCTCATCGTCACAAGCCAACTTAAGACACGACATACATATCTTAGGGACACGACCCTTTACATTGAAAGAAAGTACATAATAAGTCTTTACAAGTCTTAAAAGAAGAAACTAAAGAAAACATAGACTATGTCCTCGAATATATGAGGACATACCGAGTCTTGAGAGAGTCAACTTCCCAAGATTTCCTTCTAACCTTCCACTCGCTCCCAACATATACTTATAGAGTATAGAAAGTATGGGGTTAGTACAAATAATGTACTAAGTATGGTTTATGCAAAAACATGCAAAAAGGGACAATTTAGCTAAAACATACAATTCATGCTATTTTAATAAAATCCTTCATGAATTAAGTCACAAGACATCATTTAAAACCATCATTTAGCACATAATGCAAAACATCCATTTTTCTCAACATAAGTGCATACTTACAGTGAACCCAAAATTACACATGAACTACTCTTATCCTAAGTTGTCCAAAGGCTCCCCGAAGTAAGACATAAAGAGATCGCCCATACAACCTCCTCAATAACTACTCAAGGGATCCTTAAGACTACTAGGGATAGGCTTACTTCATTTCATTTACAAATCAACACTTCATACTAAATACACTAGAGAAACAAACTTGCATTTAAGAACTTCACATAAGTACCCCTCTCAAGTGGACTTACAAGTCACACAAAGTGCAATGTGGGAGTAGCATCCCATACTACTACCACCACTATGTGCTCCTTGAGGATTCCATGAGATTAGATACACTACATTCATCATTCATAAGTTTCATCATACAAGACATACTTTAACATGTTTTCTTAACATTAGACATAAAGTCACATTACTTTCATTTACATCATATCATGACCCATTCATACATTTCATATAAGGACACACCAAGACTCCCTCCAAATGTCTACTTGTACAATGGATAGGTAATGTCCCATTCCACCACCTACCCTAAGTAGTACACCCTTAAGAAGACTTAGTTCATTTGCATACATTTGTGGGGGATAGCTTTAACCGACATAGACCATGAGATCTTGACATGGAAAATCGGTACTACCCTTACCGGATGAGGGATCCATACTTGCCTAAGGTAGGGTCATATTCCTTAGCCTTTACATGGGTTCTCCAATAGCTACACCTATACGGGCGCATAGTTAAGGGGTAAGGAGATTGCTACTAAGTAACTCACTCTCTACTAACGAGGAGCACCCATCTCAAGAGGTACATTGGATACAACATCTCTACTCATGAAGTGTACCCACCCCTTCTTCAAATCCTCTCGGTGCTAAGCATAACTTCCCCACGGAGTCTTAAACATTCATTGAATAGGAGATACTATTGAACACTCCTTCTCAACTCACGAAAGGTATCCAACCTCCAACCATCTTTGGAAAGCTCATCGGGAATAGTGAGGTTGCTACTAAACACTTCATCTTAACTCACGAACAGTGTTCACCCCAAAATCCCCCTTTTTCATACTTATGAATAGTAGGGATGGTCTAGACACTTCATCTCTACTTACAAGAGTGTCTACCCTACAATCCCCCATTTTCATTCATTGACGTCATTCATGCATTCAAGTGCGTGTGTGTGAGCACACCTTTCACATAATGACCACTATTCATAACATTGACTTCTAGACATGCTCAACTCACATTTATCACCATTCACACAATATCATACGTCACATATCAAATGCATACTTCATTTAGATATAAACCCTTCAAGATACTCATATCAAAATTCCAACATATACCATACATATATATATCAAAATATCACTTCACTTCACATATCATGCCTTCAAGGCCATTCTCACAATACACATATAACTTCATAAAGTTCAAGTAAACACCGCCACCAAAGGTGGACCATACAACTCAAAAATTACTTTAATATACCTTAACTAAGATAGAACAACTTATCATTCATCCAAGCCTTTACCACCTACTCACAATTTATACAATAATCCAAAATAAAATATCCCTTAGGGCAGTAGCTAAAACTCAATAAAACAACCAAGAAACAATAACATTAACATTATCTAGTCATACTCATATAATCCATTTCATGAGCCAAAAGTTTATAAAAAGAATAGACATGATTCCATTGGGGTTTTGACATTAAAATCATCATTTAAAGCTAAGACAACTCACTTCAATCAATAAAACTTTTTCATGCAAAGACCCATACTTAGAGTCAAGGAATGAAGAAAGTTTGAAGTTTGAGATCCTTTTTGAAATTTCTTTGAGAGGGCTCCTTGAATGAAATAAGAGTCAAGGATGAACTACCATACCTTAATATGAAGAAACCCACGAGAATTTGGTGAAGAAAACATGAAGAACTTGGTCCTCTTCCTTGGACCTTGAAGCTTCTTCAATGGAGGTTTTTGGAGAGGAAGAGTTTTGGAGAAAATTTGATTTGATCTTTAGGGTTGGGAATGATTGGTGAAATGAGGTTTAAAATTACCTAAATCAGTCCTCAAATGATCCCCAAAGTTCCCAAATGTAAGACCCCAAAAATGAGATAAGGTGTCTAGAGCCTAACATGTTCGTCCTAATGTTATAAGGTCCTAAAAATGTCTTATATGTGATATATAGGTAGTGTGAAAAGTTTGAAGTGATTTGGAAGTCGAACGTCAAGGGACGTCCAAGACGTTCGACAAATAGTCGCTTATGTGCCTCATGTGGGTATGCATGCCTAAATTGTATGAACTGAGTCTAATGGGTCTTTAAATGGTATTAAATGATGTTTAACGTTGTTATATGAAGTTTCGTGAAGTTTGGAGGTCAAACGCCCAAGAACGTCCGAGGCGTTCGAAAGATAGCCCCTAAGACGTTTATCGTATGTCATGTTGGGGTTAAGGCTGTTTGGACGTCTTGTAGGTGTTTGTTTTGGGTGAAACTTATGTGGAAGTTATATAACATGTTAAGGTTTGTAATCGCGTTGGAAACGTCTGGGTATGACTTCTAAAGGGCCCCGCATGAGGCCCCAAAAAAAGGACCCCAAAGCTGCCTAGACACTGCCTGGGCAGTGTCCCTTGACGGACACAACGACGAATCGTTGGTCCCCCAATGGCCCGTCGATCAGGTTTAGTAGAAGGTTACTTGCCTTGTTCAGTACCTAAGCCAATTATTTGGCTAAGTCTTGGGCGACGGAGGCCATGACGCCTCGTCACTGCCCTCGTCGCGGGTGCATGCAGGTTGGCAGCCTGCGTGCTGTCACTTAAAGGGGTGAATGGGAAATTCACCCCACGTCCTAACCTGACTATAATAGGTTTATTTAAGTAATTTTAGGTGTATATAAGTCTTCTAAAACTTGATCAACCCATTCCCAAAAATCCTCTCACATGTTTTAACCCTTTCCCTCCAAAAATGTTCTCTCTAGAAACACCATTGTTGGTGAAGCTCAAGAGCTGCTTGGAGATGGATTTTCTATGGATGAATCATGAAGTTTAAGAGGTTTTCTTGTAGACAAAGGTATGGTGATCTTCATCTCTAGTTATCTTTTCATCTAGAGAGCCATTCTCAATGTTTTCAAAGAAATCTTATGATCAAGTTTCCAATCTTCCAATCTAGCCATGGGTTCTTTCTCAAAAGGTTTTTAATGATTAAATCATGATGAATTGAAGTTAATACAGTGATTTGAATGTGATTTTATTCCAATTTCATGATGAACCCATGTTCCTTCCAAAATTGGTTTAGCTCTTGCATGGGCTTTGTGATTATGGCTTGTTCTTGATTAATTGGTGATTCTCTTACGTTGAATTGCTTGTGTTTATTGTTAATTAAATTAATTGATGGTGAATTGATGATTATCAGTCCATGATTATAAATATATGAAGTTTTGAGAATGAATAGCCTATGTTTCTACATGTTGTCTTGAAGTCGATTGTGAGGTCGGTTGTGTAGACTCTTGATTATGTATGAACTGCTGTAGCTACTGTTTTAGGGTGATATAATGGATGAATTTTGTAGGTATAAATCCTTAATGATCAAATTAAGAAGGGCTTGCATGAATGGATATAGATTTCTTTAGGCTATGAACTCAAGAGGCTAAGTATGTGATGTATCTTGAATTGTGATTAGATGAATCATGATTTAGTCTTGATTTCTTATATAATTAGATAATGCCTCATAAGTATATTATTGATGAAATATGAATGATGATCAATCCCTTAGATAGTTCATAGTAATGGTAAAGTCTTCTACACTCTAGCAAATCGATAAGCCTAAATGCCTATGTTGTAACCCTAATCTTGAGAGTATGTAATCATGATTTCAATATGGTTAAATGTAGGTTTATATACTGCCTTAGACTGATACATGTATGAACTATGATCTAAAATCAATGTAAGGGTAGTTAGCTAATGATATATGTCATCCTACTTTCCTAGTATGTTGATATGTTGTAGTATGTTATGGTATAATCTTGTAGCGACTTGTACATGGTTTCTTATATGTTTAAAGTACATTTAGCTACTGCCATATATGTGTTTTATTGATGAATAAGGTGTATTGACCAATGATGATCAAAGGGTGAGAAATTGGTAAGAATGCTTAATTCCTCTACTTTTCTACTTCTCTATTCTTTATAGAAATGTTGATGAAGCCTTGTATGGCATTGTGTGGTATGGTCCACTTATGGTGGCGGTGTTTACCTTATTGTCATTATATATGTGTTGACCATGGCCTTGAAGGCAAATTGATGAACTTATGAACATGTGCTTAAGATGATACTATGAGAAGGTTATGCCTATTTTCCTATTCTAGTTGTGAATTAGGTTGTGTGGCTATTGTTTGAGCATGTGTATAACCATGTTAGGGTAAAGTATAGGTGCTGCCATGGATGTGTTAATATGGTTAATAACCCCTTACCTATGTACCCTTATATGAAAGTGTAAATAGCTAAAGTTAGGAGTCTTGATTATAAGGTATATATTGTTTTGTCTCCTATGCTATTATGTGTTGTGTGCTATGTGTTTGGAAGTGTAATGTGGTCTAATAGGGTGGATGACTCAAGAAGTTATTGATATCCATTATGTGATCATGTTGGTCAATGTACACACACTCTCACTTACATGCATGTTACAAGTAGTATAAGTTTGTGTCTAAATAAAAGGTAGTTCTCATATTCACTAGTGTCTACTTCTATGCATATTAAAGTGATGTTTATGAAAGTATGATTTGTATTCCCTTACTAGGATGACTTGATAGGTGTACTAGTATGGGCAAGGGTATGGAACCTTGTCTATGCATTGCACATGTGTATCTGGATATGATAGTTCCTAGGTTTGGTTCTTATGTATATGTAGGATGATTATATGAACATGCTATGAATATGATGTATATGATATGATGAGGTATGAATATGTAAGGTATGAACATGTGTGACTTAATGTGTTATGTGAAAGGTTTGTTCACATCTATGTATACACTCACACACATGAATGAGGATCTAGTTAATAGAGGGGCCTTGAGAGGGGTGCCCAAGAATGCTATAAGACTAGATAGATGCTTGAATATGCTATAAGCATATTAGGAAGGAATATTCTAAAGCTTATGTTTTATAAATAAACGCAATAAAGGCTTTTCAATAAAGGGAACTTAACTTAGCACAGAGCGAACTTGACAACAGGAGGTGATGACTTATCCATAGAAGGAAAGAATCATCCTAAAGTTGCCCATGTGATGTTAACTCCCTTGTTTATGGGATATGTTACCCTAAGGGATTCCCATGAGGAGCGGCCCACTTTACCAAATGGTATGAATAGGGATATCTACCTCTTAGTTCTTGAACTATGTTGCCACCATAGGATACTAGCTAGAGGATACTACCTCGATAGCTATGTTGATGTTGTTTCTACTTTGGCCGGTAGACCACCTTCCATCGGTTTAAGGTTTGATGACACCGGATTCCATGTTTAGCATCACATGGTCTATGTCGGTTGAGGTTATAGTTCCCTAAAGGTAAAATGAACAATGGAAGTAATGGAATAGGATCCTAACTAGGAGGACTTAAGGTAAGTTGCTTAGGATAGGTGGAAGTAATGAACCCATCTAGACATTGCACAAGTGACTCCTTAGGAAGCCTTAGGAAGGTACCCTAACGCATATGATTATGTATGTGTCCTTTATGTATGATATTGCAGCCTTGGTTTGACTAGGTTTATATTGCACTATACTTATATGATGGCATGTGTTGTCTTGTGTAGATGCTATGTATGGCCTTCTCTTGTGTTCTTAAGGTGATGCATTGCACCAAGTATCCCTAAAGGATTACTTGGAAGAGTAATGGATTAAGAGTAAGAGTTCACTGTAAAGGTGATGGAGCTCACTGTAAAGTGACCTCAAATTGTACTTAAATTCTATATGTGATTTTCTATGATGTTTGGCCTTTGATTGTGTTTCTATGAAGTATGTGGATGGTATAAATGCTATTGATAAAGGTTTTATGATGAATTACTCAAAATGGCATGAAGTATGATTTCAAAGGAAATGTCCCTTTTAAATGCATGTTTTTGCATGGTTGCCATACTTAGTACATTCTTGTGCTAATCCCATTATTCTTTACTGTTTACACAAAGTGTAGGTTATGGAATGCTTAAAGGAGGTCTATGATTGAGGAGCTTGATAGGTGATTTCCCAAGCTCAAGGAAAGGAATCCTTAAGTTCAAGGATGTCCTAATGTGTACTTATTGTAAAGTCTTTTTAGAAATGTATAGCTTTGTATTATGTCTTAAGGGCCTTGTCCTTAATGCACTCTAAAGTTATTGAGTCTAAGATGGCAAAGAGACTTAGAGTCTAAATATGTATTATGACTTATGTTTTATATATATATGATGTGATGTTTCTAGCATATGATGTGCTATGAAAAGTTTTAAATTTTCCGCTAAATTTACTATGCCAATGCAATGAATGATATGAGAGGCTTGTCTTAGACCTCCGAGAGGTCGACGACGCCGGTTACAATCCAAGATTGTACCCTATCTTCTAGGGTATGGTTTCGGGATGTGACAAACATGGTATCAGAGCATGAGGTCTATGTAGCGGTCTTAGGTTCTAAGAAGTCTCATATTGCCACGTCTAGTAGAGTCTTGTATCTTTGGTGGTGTCACGACCCGAAAGCACCCCCTAAAAGTTAGGGAAACCTTCGAATCATGACCGGGCGTTCTTGACCCCTTTGGGGTCTCGTACAAGCCCTCTAACTAGCATTCATAGCATAAAGCATGAAAAGTAGTGCGGAATTAAAACTTTTCACGATAATAATAAATAAAGGAGTCTTTTCATAAATACTAGGAAATCTTATCGTCACAAGCCAACTTAAACTCACAACTTGGAATCTTAGGGACACGGCCCTTAAAAAAAAATTACATTTTTTAAGTCTCAATAAGGAAACTAAGAAACATAAAACTATGTCTTCGAATATATGAGGACATACCCAATTCTTGAGAGATAGAATTCCCAAGCTTCAACTTCGATCCTCCAAAGGCTTCCAACCTATACTCATAAGGTATATAAAAGTATAGGGTTAGTATAACAATGTACTAAGTATGGCATATGAAAATAAACATACAAAAAGGGACATTTTAGTAAGAATAGCTTTTCATGCAATTCAAGTATATCATTCATGAATCTAGAAAGAAACCAACATAAGAATCGACAATCAACACTTTATGGCAACTTTACCAAAACTTAGAGTAATCAAAAGAAACATTTCAATGAACTTACTAAACTTACAATGAAAATTGAATAAAGCATCACAGTGAATATATTGGATTCTTACAATGAAGACCTTATAGTGAATGGTACGGTCCAAGTCATATGAACTCTTTTTCCTTTGAAGTTGCCCTAACCCAAGGTTATCCTAAGACTCCCTAAAGTGAGTTAAGAAGGGATTTTCATTACACCTCCCTTCAAAGCACACCAAAGCGACCCTTAAAACTACCAAATCTTAGGCTTACTTCATTGGAAATCAAATCCACGCCCTTGGCTAACATATGCAAAACACTCATGGAAAATATAGGTCACACCAAGTGCAATGTGAGAGTAGCAATGTGAGAGTAGCATCCCATACTCCCACTCCCACTTAGTGCTCCTAATGGATTCCATTTACTCAAGTACTCCACAATAATCATCCATAACACTACACCATAGTACTCATTCACACGGATTTCATGAAGGTACTCTTCTCCCATAGTAGGTATACGTCACACCAAGTGCAATGTGAGAGTAGCATCCCATACTACTACTCCCACTCAATGCTCCTACTCGGCAACTAATGTGGATTGAGCACTTCACGAAATACATACATAAATTCAACCATATACAAGATAATTAGTTTCAAAGCAATTCCTTGTGGGAGTTAGCTTAACAGACAAAGACCATGAGAGCTAGACATGGAATCCCGATATTAACCCCTATCGGATGAGGGATCCTTACTTGCCTAGAGTAAGGTCATGCTTCTTAGCGTTTACATGGCTTTTCCAATAGCTACACCTATGCGGGCACATAGTTAACGGATAAGGAGATTGCTACTAAGTAACTAACTCTCTACTAACGAGGAGTACTTATCTCAAGAGGTACTTTGGATTACAACATCTCAACTCACGAAGTGCAATCTACCTCCCCTTCATATCCTGTCGGTGCTAGGCATAACTCCCCACGGATTTCTCAACATAATATTCTATCTTACAAAGCTCACTAGGAATGGAGAGGTTGCTACTAGACACTACATCTCAACTCACGAAGTATGTCCACCTCAAGATTCCCCTTTTTGCTCAACTTGGCATAATACAAATCTTAAAAGTGTGTGTGTGTGTACATGAGCACACCTTGCATATAAGCATCGCTTCATTATCATCAAGTTCTACACATACTTTAACCTTAATTCATCAAGTTACACACACTACATGCTTCTCATAGTCATATACTTCATTTAGACATAAACTAGGTCAAACATACAATTCAAGCTACACAAAACACAATACAACACCCATTTCAATATATCTTCATTTCACATATTAAACCTTAAAAGTTACCTACTCAACACATACTAAACATCATCAAGTTCATCAATTAGCACCGCCACCCATAAGGTGGACCATACCACTCAAATAGCAATTCATAATAAGAACTATACAATGAGAGCAACTCATCAACAAATCAAACCATCATTACCCATAAGCAATTTATAAATATTTCACCATATGAAGGCCCTTATGGCAGTAGCTACACCAACATGACATACACAAGAAGACCCAAGTTCATACCCTACTCAAATCATGCTCACATAACCCATTTTTAAGTCAAAAGTTGAAGTATGCATAAACAAGAGTTTCATGGAGTTTTTAACATCAAGTCATCAATTCAAACCAAGATAAATACATTTAAACCATTGAAACTTAAATACAAGAAGACCCATACTAGAAATCAAAGTTAGGAGAAGTTTGAGTTTAGAAACCCTTTTGAAAACCATTTTGGAAATTGGCTTCTTGAATGAAACGATATTCAAGAATGGATACAATATCTTTATGAGAAGGAAACCCACTAATTTTTGATGAAGAAACAAGTCCAAAACAGCCCTCCTTTCCCTTCTTGAGTCTTGGCTTCAATGGTGACTTTGAGAGAGTTTCTTTAGAGAGAGAGATGAGTTTAGAAGTGAGGGGGTCTTGTCTAGGTATAGGGTTTAAAACTCATTTAATATACCCAAAAATCCCTTAACAAACCGTCCAAACTCTTATTTAGATGTTGGGTGAATTTACAAGTTCTCCCCTAACTTGGCAGAAAAATCTACGCACAGGGACGGGCCTGCGACGACCTGCTTGTGACGGGGCGTCACGGGTGCAACGGCCCATCCTGACCATCCGTTGCAAACTTCAGAGGCTTGCCAAGGGTCCCCTACATACCCTTGAACAATTACCCCACGACGGAACCTTGTGACGGGGCGTCACAGCCATGACTGGCCGTCGACTGCTCCGTCGCCAAGGCTGCCTGGGACAGCCTGCTTACCAGGTTTTGGGTCCTTCCTCAAGGACCCTTTGATGGTCCTTGGGGATAATTTCCCGGACGTTTCCAACACAAATATGATAATCTATAAGTTTAACACCTATCACATGAATTTCATCCAAAACGAACACATACAACTCGACGAAACTCGCCTAGACGTACAAGGTCGACTCAAGGCATATCTTTCAAATGCCTTGGACGTTCTTGGTCGTTTGACCTCCAAACTTCATGAAACTTTGCACACTGCCTAAGGACACTAAACTAACTCCGTTTAACTTAAAATCAACTCAAGAAACAATCATGATACTCTAGTTCACCTTAGTTCATTTTGGGGCGTTATATTCTCCCCCACTTGGAATAACATTCGTCCTCGAATGACACTTAAATTTTTAAGAACAACAAGGACTATCTTAGCATCATACTATTCACTTACATCATGATCAGAACATCAACAATCAACAATCAAAGCATCAATTAGCGAGGAGCATCATTTCACACTTTCAACACTTATCAATATAGACAACTTTTGCCAAACTTCACAAAGTCAAAACTCAACCTTAAACTTCTTTTATGGAGGAACTACCTTCTCCAACATTAAACATGCTCATATACAACAATTTTGCACATATTTAAACTTCAATTAAGGCAAGGCAAATTTTTCTCAAATTGCAAATTTTTCACAGTGAACATTCACTGTAACACTGTCAAACATACAAAGCTTTCAAAATTCCACTCTTTGAGCAATTTATCAAGATGACTTGATCATATGAACTATAAAACCACATAAGCTCATTCCATAACACCTTGAAACCATAATTCATGAAAAAAAATGCAATTTTCCAAAATTTGGACTTACTTACAGTGAATTCAAAACTTCGCTGTGTGACATGCTTTAAAATTTCCATAATGCACCTTTCAAGCAAATTTAACAAGATGATATGACAATATGAGAGACAAGACTATCTAACTTACTCCAAAGAGACTTGACAAGTTTCACTAAGTGCAATGCGAGAGTAGCATCCCATACTACCACTCCCACTTAGTGACCCTTGAGGATTCTCTTGGACTAAGTACATTACATGCTATTTTAGTCAACTCATTCGCCCCCACTTAGGGTAAAGCCATCTTCAAGGACTCATACTTCAAAGCACTATTATGTCCCTCACAAGGTAGGAACTCTTACTACTTCTAACTCATGCACATCAAGTCTAAACATTAACCTTACAAGTTAAGCATAACAATTCCCTTTTGGGATTCAAGCCTAGACAAACTCTCTTAAACCTCAGCTCATTCAACACTTAGGCACCACTTAACTCAATATCATGGAACAAAACTTGCTCACTAGATATTCATACCACATTTCCATCTTAGTGTAAGCCTACACCACAACATCTACCAATCACAAGAACAACTATGAAACATTAGTCACACAAGAGAGTTGCCTTCAACTTCTATAAAATCCCCTCAATCTTACAACTTCCTCAAATTTACACCTTAAAGCATTTCTACCATCATTGAACATAATCACGAAATAACGCATTTGTCCTCAAAGGCACTTTATTCAATCCTTATAACTCTTACCATGCTTAGAACTAAATCCCCATAAAGTTTCTCACTCTACACTTCCAATCTCATAAATCACACCTAGCCATAAATGACATCACATCACAATTCTTAAATCTTACCTTCATATTTACTCTTCTAGCCACAAAACCATCATATAATCAAAACTCACCTTTTTTCTCTCCCTCAACTTAGAAACATCTCCCTTTCCAAGCAATCACATCTAGAAAACCACCGCCAAAGGAGAGAAGAGAGAGATCTTATCGAATTAAGTTCTATGGCACGATTCAAGAGTAATGAAGAAAGTGAAACTTCTAGCATCCTATAGCCTCTTGTCCATGGATGTGTCGCGACTCACACCAATGACCAATATACTACTAGATGTGGCTTGTGAGACTTTTAGACCTTAAACTATTTCCCAAAACCTTATGCTCTGATACCAAGTCTGTCACGACCCGAAAGCACCCCCTAAAAGTTAGGGAAACCTTCGAATCATGACCGGGCGTACTTGACCCCTTTGGGGTCTCGTACAAGCCCTCTAACTAGCATTCATAACATAAAGCATGAAAAGTAGTGCGGAATTAAAACTTTTCACGATAATAATAAATAAAGGAGTCTTTTCATAAATACTAGGAAATCTTATCGTCACAGGCCAACTTAAACTCACAACTTGGAATCTTAGGGACACGGCCCTTTACAATAAAAGTAAATACATTTTTTAAGTCTCAATAAGGAAACTAATAAACATAAAACTATGTCCTCGAATATATGAGGACATACCCAATTCTTGAGAGATAGAATTCCCAAGATTCAACTTCGATCCTCCAAAGGCTTCCAACCTATACTCATAAGGTATATAAAAGTATGGGGATAGTACAACAATGTACTAAGTATGGCATATGCAAATAAACATACAAAAAGGAACATTTTAGTAAGAATAGCTTTTCATGCAATTCAAGTATATCATTCATGAATCTAGAAAGAAACCAACATAAGAATCGACAATCAACACTTTATGGCAACTTTATCAAAACTTAGAGTAATCAAAAGGAACATTTCAATGAACTTACTAAACTTACAATGAAAATTGAATAAAGCATCACAGTGAATATATTGGATTCTTACAATGAAGACCTTACAGTGAATGGCACTGTCCAAGTCATATGAACTCTTTTTCCTTTGAAGTTGCCCTAACCCAAGGTTATCC
Organism: Solanum sitiens; assembly: GCA_016801875.1. Taxonomy (NCBI): domain Eukaryota; kingdom Viridiplantae; phylum Streptophyta; class Magnoliopsida; order Solanales; family Solanaceae; genus Solanum; species Solanum sitiens. The sequence continues at coordinate 62,654 of JABWTJ010000219.1, forward strand.
TAAGACTCCCTAAAGTGAGCTAAGAAGGGATTTTCATTACACCTCCCTTCAAAGCACACCAAAGCGACCCTTAAAACTACAAAATCTTAGGCTTACTTCGTTGGAAATCAAATCCACGCCCTTGGCTAACATATGCAAAACACTCATGGAAAATATAGGTCACACCAAGTGCAATGTGAGAGTAGCATCCCATACTACCACTCCCACTTAGTGCTCCTAATGGATTCCATTTACTCAAGTACTCCACAATAATCATCCAAAACACTACACCGTAGTACTCATTCACACTGATTTTATGAAGGTACTCTTCTCCCATAGTAGGTATAGGTCACACCAAGTACAATGTGAGAGTAGCATCCCATACTACTACTCCCACTCAATGCTCCTATTCGGCAACTAATGTGGATTGAGCACTTCACGACATACATACATAAATTCAACAATATACAAGATAATTAGTTTCAAATCAATTCTTTGTGGGAGTTAGCTTAACCGACAAAGACCATGAGAGCTAGACATGGAATCCCGATATTATCCCCTATCGGATGAAGGTCATGCTTCTTAGCGTTTACATGGCTTTTCCAATAGCTACACCTATGCGGGCACATAGTTAAGGGATAAGGAGATTGCTACTAAGTAACTCACTCTCTACTAACGAGGAGTACTTATCTCAAGAGGTACTTTGGATTACAACATCTCAAATCACGACGTGCAATCCACCTCCCCTTCATATCCTCTCGGTGCTAGGCATAACTCCCCACGGATTTCTCAACATAATATTCTATCTTAGAAAGCTCACTAGGAATGGAGAGGTTGCTACTAGACACTACATCTCAACTCACGAAGTGTGTCCACCTCAAGATTCCCCTTTTTGCTCAACTTGGCATAATACAAATCTTAAAAGAGTGTGTGTGTACATGAGCACACCTTGCATATAAGCATCGCTTCATTATCATCAAGTTCTACACATACTTTAACCTTAATTCATCAAGTTACACACACTACATGCTTCTCATAGTCATATACTTCATTTAGACATAAACTAGGTCAAACATACAATTCAAGCTACACAAAACACAATACAACACCCATTTCAATATATCTTTATTTCACATATTAAACCTTAAAAGTTACCTACTCAACACATACTAAACATCATCAAGTTCATCAATTAGCACCGCCACCCATAAGGTGGACCATACCACTCAAATAGCAATTCATAATAAGAACTATACAATGAGAGCAACTTATCAACAAATCAAACCATCATTACCCATAAGCAATTTATATATATTTCACCATATGAAGGCCCTTAGGGCAGTAGCTACACCAACATGACATACACAAGAATACCCAAGTTCATACCCTACTCAAATCATGCTCACATAACCCATTTTTAAGTAAAAAGTTGAAGTATGCATAAACAAGAGTTTCATGGAGTTTTTAACATCAAATCATCAATTCAAACCAAGATAAATACATTTAAACCATTGAAACTTAAATACAAGAAGACCCATACTAGAAATCAAAGTTAGGAGAAGTTTGAGTTTAGAAACCCTTTTAAAAACCATTTTGGAAATTGGCTTCTTGAATGAAACGATATTCAAGAATGGATACAATATCTTTATGAGAAGGAAACCCACTAATTTTTATGAAGAAACAAGTCCAAAGCAGCCCTCCTTTCCCTTCTTGAGTCTTGGCTTCAATGGTGACTTTGAGAGAGTTTCTTTAGAGAGAGAGATGAATTTAGAAGTGAGGGGGTCTTGTCTAGGTATAGGGTTTAAAACTCATTTAATATACCCAAAAATCCCTTAACAAACCGTCCAAACTCTTATTTAGACGTGAGGTGAATTTACAAGTTCACCCCTAACTTGGCAGAAAAATCTACGCACAGGGACGGGCTTGCAACGACCTGCTTGTGACGGGGCGTCACGGGTGCAACGGCCCGTCCTGACCATCCGTTGCAAACTTCAGAGTCTTGCCAAGGGTCCCCTACACACCCTTGAACAAGTACCCCACGACGTAACCTTGTGACGGGGCGTCACATCCAAGACTGGTCGTCGACTGCTCCGTCGCCAAGGCTGCCTGGGACAGCCTGCTTACCAGGTTTTGGGTCCTTCCTCAAGGACCCTTCGATGGTCCTTGGGGATAATTTCCCGGACGTTTCCAACACAAATATGATAATCTATAAGTTTAACACCTTTCGCATGAATTTCATCCAAAACGAACACATACAACTCGACGAAACTCGCATAGACGTACAAGGTCGACTCAAGGCATATCTTTCAAATGCCTTGGACGTTCTTGGTCGTTTGACCTCCAAACTTCATGAAACTTTGCACACTACCTAAGGACACTAAACTAACTTAGTTTAACTTAAAATTAACTCAAGAAACAATCATGAGGCTCTAGTTCACCTTAGTTCATTTTGGGGCGTTATATGTGGTGAGTCGCGACACATTAAATGGTACGAGAGGCTATAGGACGATAGATTTTCCTTTCTTCATCATTCTCATATCGTGCCATAGAACTTGACTCTATAAGATCTCTCTCTTATGTTTTCTTGTCCAGTGGTATTTTAGATGTGATTGCTTGGATGAGATTGCTCTATGCTTGAGGGAGAAAAGGTGAGTTTAAAATGCTTATCTTTGTTTTATGGTTTGAATGAGTATGTGTGAAGGTGACACTTTTCCTTATTTGATGATGTATATACTAACTAAGGCAACTTGAAGGGTTAACTAGACTTAGGTAGGGGTATGGGACTCTACCTATGTCTTGCACTAGTTTGCCTTGATGGAGACCTTAGGAGGTTAATACTATGTATGTGTATGATGATAGATGTGAATGTCCTTATGTGATGATCTATATGCTTATAAACATGTAAATAGCCTAGTGTGCTGAAGATATGAAGTTATCCATGCATGAAGGTTATAGATGAGTGGAGTAGGGTGCTAGTTGTAGTTCTTGTTGGGTTACTTTGTTTAGTGAAGTTATGGAGCTTTAATTGATCATTGCACATGTTAACTCTATGGGGATTATGATTGGTTATCTTACCTTGCTATGTATGAAATATCTCTTATTTGATGATGTGATGCCAATTATGGCAATATATGAAATCTATGTGCAATAGCAAGTTATGTCGAATGATGTATGTCATGATATAGTTGAAGCATGCTAGAAGTTATGGTAGTTAAAGTGAATTCTCTTAGATTGTTGTATTCCTATATGGTTTTGTATGATGGTAGCCAAATATTAGGATTTGAACTTGGATTGTTTAATAATTACTTATGGAGGTATGCTATCCTATGAGTGTATGTGTTTAAAAGTATGCATTGTTTTCCTTTGTATATTAGTGGTACTTGATGAGTTGCTAGTATAAATTGGAGTCTTTTGTAGAGACTTGAGTTGTAAATACAGTATGCATGCTTATGAAGGATGAGTTGGTAGAGCTTTGTATCTTATATTTCCATGCTTGTTCCATCAAATGTCTAAATGTTGCACTTTTGGGTATTTGGAAGCATGCTCACTGTAAAGGCTAGGCAACTTATTGTAACATGTTTGGAGAACCTACTAAATTGTCATTTTGATTGGATGTTATTGAAATATGTGTAGAATTTATGAATATGAACATGATAAGGAATGTGGAAAAGAATTTTTGCTTGAAGGATGAGAATCTTATGACATGATGAGTCGTAGAGTTATTTCTAAACTTCTTGTTGTGTTATGAGCCTCCTTGTTGTTTCCCATTAATGATATATGACCTTAGTGTCTATTGCAATAAAGGAAGACCTTATGTGAATTGAAAGGTATGATCAAAATTGATGGTTTAGGATGATTTGCCTAAAATGATAAGGTTTAGAATGTCTTAGTGTTGCTAAATTGAATTAATGAAAATTCCCTATAAAGTAGTAATAACTTTAAGTGATGAATATGAAGGTTGCGTAGTTAAGATCCTCTATATGTTGGGTTAAGTTGCTCTTAATTGGGTTTACCCTAAGTGGGGGATGGTGTTTGAGTAGTGAGATTGTAGAAATTGTCTACATTGTTCTTCTATTCTTACTTGAATTGGAAAAATATGAATTCTTGGTATGTTTGTTCATGAAGATAGTCTTGCATAAAGTGTGAATTGCATGATCTTTATATGATTGGTATGAATTGATTGACATCATCTTAGAGACATGGTGAATTTTCCAAAGAGCATGAAAAGAAATTTTTGATTAAATCCATGTTTTCTCTTGTTGACTTGCATTTTAATGTGCTAATTGTGAAGTTGACTTCATGAGGTAAGACAAGGAACTTGGTAATAGTCATTTGTAGGGTAAATTGTTTAGCCTTGTAATGGAAGTTTAGTCTCTTTTACCATGAAATATGTTGACTCTCTTAAAAATTTAGTGACTTCATGAGTAGTAATGCAAAAAAATTGTAGGCTCATTCTTGAAAGGTGAAAGCATGTTTAGCTAAGTGTCCATGTGTGTGCCTATAATTTGTGTTATTTTTCCAAAATGAGGCTTACTATAAGGGTGAGTATTATGTTAAGAAAAGAAATTGTGGAATAACTTCCTATTTTGTTGTGATGTATTTGGTGTGACTTGCCATTTAGACTTAACTAGGAAGAAAAATATATGCATGTCTTGGCTTGAAAGTTGAGATTTCTCATTTTTAAAGAAATTGATCTTGTACTTTGCTAAGGTGTGAATTCATGATACATGTAATGTGTTGAGGAGCAATACATTCCTCCATGTACACCACTAAGTATAGTATGGTTGAGTATGACCTTTATGGTACTAGGTCTAACTAATGAAGATCTTTGTGATTTAACTAACTCAAGTTTTTGTGCATTGAAGTATGAGTGCTTAAGTAACTTTGAGTATGGGTTATGATCTGCCTATGAGTAGCTTTTCAAGATTTTCTTGTAATGAATTAAGGCGAAATGATCATGTTATGATTAGGAGAAGGATGTTTCGCCTATGAACATGAAAAGGATCTTTGTGTTTGATGCATTAAAGAGTGAATGAGTAATGGTTTTGCTTGCTTGTATGCATTGAGTGCTAAAATGATTTAATGATATTAAATGTGATGAACTGCTCTTATGTGCATTGAAGTCCTTGTTGTGATTAAAGAGTCCTAAGTGTCATTCGAGGACGAATGTTCCCAAGTGGGGGATATTGTAAGACCCCGAAAATGATATAAGGTGTCTAGATCCTAACATGTTCGTATTAATGTTATAAGGTCCTAAAAATGCTTTATTATGTTATATAGAGGCAGTGTGCAAAGTTTGAAGTGATTTGGAAGTCGAACGTCAAGGGACGTCCAAGACGTTCGACAAATAGTCGCTTATGTGCCTAATGTGGGTATGCATGCCTAAATTGTATGAAATGAGTCTAATGAGTATTGAAATGGTTTTAAATGATGTTTAACGTTGTTATATGAAGTTTCGTGAAGTTCGGAGGTCAAACGCCCAAGAACGTCCTAGGCGTTCGAAAGATAGCCCCTAAGACATTCATCGTATGTCATGTTGGGGTTAAGGCTGTTTGGACGTCTTGTAGGTATTTGTTTTGGATGAAACTTATGTGGAAGGTCTATAACATGTTAAGGTTTGTAATCGCTTTGGAAACATCCGGGTACAACTTCTAAAGGGCCCCGTAAGAGGCCCCAAAAGAAGGACCCCAAAGCTGCCTAGACACTGCCTGGGCAGTGTCCTTTGACGGACCCAACGACGGATCGTTGTTCCCCCAACGGCCCGTCGAACAGGTCTCGTCGAAGGGGACTTGCCTTGGGCAGGACCTAAGCCAATTATTTGGCTAAGTCTTGGGCGACGGAGGCCACGACGCCCCGTCATGCCCATGACGCCCCGTCACTGCCCTCATCACGGGTGCATGCAGGTTGGCAGCCTGCGTGCTGTCACTTAAAAGGGTGAATGGGAAATTCACCCCACGTACTAACCTGACTATAATAGGTTTATTTAATTAATTTTTGGTATATATAAGTCTTCTAAACGTGATCAACCCATTCCCAAAAATCCTCTCACATGTTTTAACCCTTTCCCTCCAAAAATGTTCTCTCTAAAAACACCATTGTTGGTGAAGCTCAAGAGCTGCTTGGAGATGGATTTTCTATGGATTAATCATGACGTTTTAGAGGTTTTCTTGTAGACAAAGGTATGTTGATCTTCATCTCTAGTTATCTTTTCATCTAGAGAGCCATTCTCAATGTTTTCAAAGAAATCTTATGATCAAGTTTCCAATCTTCCAATCTAGCCATGGGTTCTTTCTCAAAACGTTTTTAATGATTAAATCATGATGAATTGAAGTTAATACAGTGATTTGAATGTGATTTTACTCCAATTTCATGATGAACCCATGTTCCTTCCAAAATTGGTTTAGCTCTTGCATGGGCTTTGTGATTATGGCTTGTTTTTGATTAATTGGTGATTCTCTTACGTTGAATTGCTTGTGTTTATTGTTAATTACATTAATCGATGGTGAATTGATGATGATCAGTCCATGATGATAAATATATGAAGTTTTGAGCATGAATAGCCTATGTTTCTACATGTTGTCTTGAAGTCGATTGTGAGATCGGTTGTGTAGACTCTTGATTATGTATGAACTGCTGTAGCTACTGTTTTAGGGTGATATAATGGATGAATTTTGTAGGTATAAATCCTTAATGATCAAATTAAGAAGGGCTTGCATGAATGGATATAGATTCCTTTAGGCTATGAAGTCAAGAGGCTAAGTGTGTGATGTATCTTGAATTGTGATTAGATGAATCATGATTTAGTCTTGATTTCTTATCTAATTAGCTACTGCCTAATAAGTATATTATTGATGAAATATGAATGATGATCAATCCCTTAGATAGTTCATAGTAATGGTAAAGTCTTCTACACTCTAGCAAATCGATAAGCCTAAATGCCTATGTTGTAACCCTAATCTTGAGAGTATGTAATCATGATTTCAATATGGTTAAATGTAGGTTTAGCTACTGCCTTAGACTGATATATGTATGAACTATGATCTAAAATCAATGTAAGGGAAGTTAGCTAATGATCTATGTCATCCTACTTTCCTAGTATGTTGATATGTTGTAGTATGTTATGGTATAATCTTGTAGCGACTTGTACATGGTTTCTTATATGTTTAAAATACATTTAGCTACTGCCATATATGTGTTTTATTGATGAATAAGGTGTATTGATCAATGATGATCAAAGGGTGAGAAATTGGTAAGAATGCTTAATTCCTCTACTTTTCTACTTCTCTATTCTTTATAGAAATGTTGATGAATCCTTGTATGGCATTGTGTGATATGGTCCACTTATGGTGGCGGTGTTTACCTTATTTCATTATATATGTGTTGACCATGTCCTTGAAGGCAAATTGATGAACTTATGAACATGTGCTTAAGATGATACTATGAGAAGCTTATGCCTATTTTCCTATTCTAGTTGTGAATTAGGTTGTGTGTCTATTGTATGAGCATGTGTATAACCATGTTAGGGTAAAGTATAGGTGCTGCCATGGATGTGTTAATATGGTTAATAACCCCTTACCTATGTACCCTTATATGAAAGTGTAAATAGCTAAAGTTAGGAGTCTTGATTATAAGGTATATATTATTTTGTCTCCTATGCTAGTATGTGTTGTGTGCTATGTGTTTGGAAGTGTAATGTGGTCTAATAGGGTGGATGACTCAAGAAGTTATTGATATCCATTATGTGATCATGTTGGTCAATGTACACACACTCTCACTTACATGCATGTTACAAGTAGTATAAGTCTTTGTGTCTAAATGAAAGGTACTTCTCATATTCACTAGTGTCTACTACTATGCATATTAAAGTGATGTTTATGAAAGTATGATTTGTATTCCCTAACTAGGATGACTTGATAGGTGTACTAGTATGGGCAAGGGTATGGAACCTTGTCTATGCATTGCACATGTGTATCTTGATATGATAGTTCCTAGGTTTGGTTCTTATGTATATGAAGGATGATTATATGAACATGCTATGAATATGATGTATATGATATGATGAGGTATGAATATGTAAGGTATGAACATCTGTGACTTAATGTGTTATGTGAAAGGTTTGTTCACATCTACGTATACACTCACACACATGAATGAGGATCTAGTTAATAGAGGGGCCTTGAGAGGGGTGCCCAAGAATGCTATAAGACTAGATAGATGCTTGAATATGCTATAAGCATATTAGGAAGGAATATTCTAAATCTTATGTTTTATAAATAAACATAATAAAGGCTTTTCAATAAAGGGAACTTAACTTAGCACCGAGCGAACTTGACAACGGGAGGTGATGACTTATCCATAGAAGGAAAGAATCATCCTAAAGTTGCCCATGTGATGTTAACTCCCTTGTTTATGGGATATGTTACTCTAAGGGATTCCCATGAGGAGTGGCCCACTTTACCAAATGGTATGAATAGGGGTATCTACCTCTTAGTTCTTGAACTATGTTGCCACCAAAGGATACTAGCTAGAGGATTCTACCTCGATAGCTATGTTGATATTGTTTCTACTTTTGCCGGTAGACCACCTTCCATCGGTGTAAGGTTTGATGACACCGGATTCCATGTTTAGCATCACATGGTCTATGTCGGTTGAGGTTATAGTTCCCTAAAGGTAAAATGAACAATGGAAGTAATGGAATAGGATCCTAACTAGGAGGACTTAAGGTAAGTTGCTTAGGATAGGTGGAAGTAATGAACCCATCTAGACATTGCACAAGTGACTCCTTAGGAAGCCTTAGGAAGGCTCCCTAATGCATATGATTATGTATGTGTCCTTTATGTATGATATTGTAGTCTTGGTTTGACTAGGTTTATATTGCACTACACTTATATGATGACATGTGTTGTCTTGTGTAGATGCTATGTATGGCCTTCTCTTGTGTTCTTAAGGTGATGCATGCACCAAGTATCCCTAAAGGATTACTTGGAAGACTAATGGATTAAGAGTAAGAGTTCACTGTAAAGGTGATGGAGTTCACTGTAAACTGACCTCAAATTGTACTTAAATTCTATATGTGCTTTTCTATGATGTTTGGCCTTTGATTGTGTTTCTATGAAGTATGTGGATGATATAAATGCTATTGATAAAGGTTTTATGATGAATTACTCAAAATGGCATGAAGTATGATTTCAAAGGAAATGTCCCTTTTAAATGCATGTTTTTGCGTGGTTGCCATACTTAGTACATTCTTGTGCTAATCCCATTCTTCTTTACTTTTTACACAAAGTGTAGGTTATGGAATGCTTAAAGGATGTCTATGATTGAGGAGCTTGATAGGTGATTTCCGAAGCTCAAGGAAAGGAATCCTTAAGTTCAAGGATGTCCTAATGTGTACTTATTGTAAAGTCTATTTAGAAATGTATAGCTTTGTATTATGTCTTAAGGGCCTTGTCCTTAATGTACTCTAAAGTTATTGAGTCTAAGATGGCAAAGAGACTTAGAGTCTAAATATGTATTATGACTTATGTTTTATATATATATGATGTGATGTTTCTAGCATATGATATGCTATGAAAAGTTTTAAATTTTTCGCTAAATTTACTATGCCAATGCAATGAATGATATGAGAGGCTTGTCTTAGACCTACGAGAGGTCGACGACGCCGGTTACAATCCAAGATTGTACCCTATCTTCTAGGGTATGGTTTCGGGATGTGACACCAAAATACCCCCACACCATTGGACCCTTTTCCAACTTGAAATTTGACTTAAAAATGTCGCGGCCAAATCTCGGAATTGGCTTCGCATCGCGAGGCAAGCTCTATATTCTTGACTCTCAAAAATTCTGAGATAGTACACCTCGTGTCATGGGCACTTCGCGAGATGGACTTCAAAATCCTGCCCCTGCATGCTGCCTTAGCTAGCATCTTGACCCATGTTTGGGTCCTCTTCGGGGACCCTTAGGGTGGTCCCCGGGGCATCGTTCTCGGATGTTTCAACCCTTTTCATGTTACTCTACGCATAGGAACGATTGAAACTCAATTTCACTCTCAAACCGTCCCCCAAAACTTCACTACAAAACACTACGACACATTAGTTCAACTTCGACTAGTTTTCGGACGTCTTGGGCGTTTGACTTCCAAACGTTTCTAAACTTTATGAATTGACTTCTAATGCTAAAATATACTATTTTAATACATCATTAACTCATGAAACACATGTGAATATCTAGTTTTACCTATTTATTTTTAGGGTCGTTACACGACGGACCGTAGTCTGATCTATGACCCGTATGATGTACGTGGTTTCATGATACCATCTTGATGAAGTCTGAGTAATTAAGATTCCTCCGTCATGTCGCGACGTTAAATCAAGCGCTGCTTGGGAGGCAACCAAATATGTATCCTCTAGCCAACTATAGGTCTTTCATGGTTTTCTAGGAATAGTTGCATTATTTTTGCTTTTATTACTTAATGTCTCGTTTGAATGATCTTTTATTTTTTTCTTTAGAAGTGTTGTCTAGAGCGTAGTTTAGGGTCCGTGTCCAAAAAGTATCCAGAAAATACAAAAAGATTAGCTTAATGGGTGTTAAATTTGCAGGTATCAAATCACCAGAAATCTACAGAAAATTGGTCTGCTGCACCCATCGACGAAACCACCGACGGACCGTCGTGCCATCGACGGACCGTCGGTGGGATTCGTCATGCCCAGGTATGTCTTTCAAATTTTCCAAGTTAGGGCACCCTCGATGGACCCCCATGACGGACCGTCGACCCTGTTATGGTCCGTCGATGGGGAATCTTCGCGTCTTTACCCACCGACCCGACCCGACCCGTCCGGCTGAATATTAAAAGTTTTAAACCTTTAAAATTCCCACCTATTCACATAACCCCTCATAACCGTTTCTCTCCTCATTTCCTACCATTTCCCACCACTTCATCACCATTAACTCCCATTCCCTATCCATCTTCTGATTTTCCACATTTCTCCCAAATTCCCACAGTCCCTTTCTCTCTCAATTCTCTAGTTTCTTCAGTCCATTGCCGGTCAGTGTTCGTGATGTTGGTGCTGCTGTTCAACTACCAGTGTCTTACTTCTTCTTCCTCTACTCCAGTTATCAGGTATGTTCTTCTGATCTGTGAATTAACTATCGTTAATTTTTTATTTTCTGATTAAACTTGCTGTCTTACTATGTGGTTCTCCAATTTTGGACCCTTATTGCATGCTAGAACTCACCCCCGTAGTCCTAAGTCCCTTAGAACACTGAAATTGAAAGGGATGGGGGTGTATTGTTTAAAAATGGCGTGTGTTTGCATGATTGTGTTCCTGACCTAGGGTTTGATAGGTTGTCGAAAATGCATGTTAAAACTAGGAAAATTCATGCCCTACGAATGATGGGATGTTGGGTATATGTTTGGTAAACTTAGGCTTCCAACAATTAGTAAGATAGGGAACCAAATTGGCTGCAAAACTGAGTCCCTGAAGGTCAGTACAAGATCCCGTCGACGGACCGTCGATCCCGCGATGGACCGTCGTTGGGGTATGTGATAGTCCCAATTCCCTTTGAATTCAATCACACAAGATCTCAACATGTCTTCCAAAGTATGGATATTACGCTCTGCTTGTCCATCCGTCTGATGATGAAAATAAGTAATTAAGTTCACATTCGAACCTAAAACTTTCTGGAAGACTTTCGAAACTAAGCAGTAAATTGTGCACCTCTATATGAAATAATGGAGATTGAGACTCCATGAAGTATTACCACTTCTTGAATGTACAACTTAGAATAATCCTCGGCTAAATAGGTAGTCCTTAGCATCAAGAAATGGGCTAACTTTGTCATTCTATCGACAATCACCCAAATAGAATCGTGCTGCCTGCTAGACTTCGGAAAACCTGTGATGAAGTCCATATTAATCATCTCCCACTTCTATTTGGAATTTCTATCTTTTGAGCCAACCCTCCAGGCCTTTGGTGTTCCACTTTAACTTGCTAGCAATTCGGGCATTTGACAACAACTCAACAATGTCTTTCTTCATGTCTTCCCACCAATATACCTCTCTCAAATCGCAGTACATCTTTGTGGAACCCGGACGAACGGATATCTGGAGTTATGGGCCTCCTCCAGGATCCTCTCTTGGAGTCCATCCACCCTATGTACACACAACCTACCTTGTTACTTTAGCACCCCATCTCCCCCTTGTTCAAAAGCTAATAATCTTTGCTTATGAACCTTTGCCTTCAAGTCAAGTAAAATGGGATCTTGGTCTTGTTTATCATTCATCTCTGAAACTAATGATGACTCTGCCCCATTGCTCACCATTATTCCTCCTTCTGTGGAATCCATAAGTCTGACTCCCAAGCGTGCAAGTATGTGCACATCCTTAGCTAAATCCCTCTTTTTGCCCTCAACATGGGCGGTACTCACATGGATAACCTGCTTAAGGCATCAACAACCACATTGGCCTTACTTGGGTGGTAAAGAATACTCATGTCATAATTCTTGAGTAATTCTAACCACCTCATCTATCTAAGATTTAGATCCTTATGAGTGAACACATATTGGAGGCTCTTCTGGTCAGTGAATATGTCAAAATGAACACCATACAAGTAGTAACGCCAAATCTTCAAAGTAATAACTACTTCAGCAGATTCTAAGTCATGAGTTGGATAATTCTTCTTATGAACCTTCAATTCTCTGGAGGCATAAACTATAACCTTGCCATTCTGCATTACCATACATCCCAAACCAACTCTCGATGCATCACAGTACACCACAATACCTTGAGTACCCTCTGGTAAGGTCAAAATTGGAGCGGTAGTCAATCTCTTTTTCAACACCTAAAAGTTTTTTGCACAAGTTTCAGACCATTGAAACTACACTGACTTCTGTTAGCTTGGACAAAGAAGACGAGATAGATGAAAACTCTTCAACAAATCTCCTATAATATCCAGCAAAACCCAAGAAACTCCTTGTATCTGTTGGAGATGTGGATCTAGGACAACTCGGAACTACTTCTATCTTTTGAGTATAAACTCTAATCCCATCACCAGAAACACTGTGGCCCAAGAATGCCACAGACTTAAGACAAAACTCACTCTTGGAGAATTTACATATAGCTCTTTATGTTTCAAAGTCGAAAGAACTATACTGAGGTGACTAGCATGATCTTCTTCATTCCTTGAATAAAGTAGTATGTCATCAATGAAGACGATGACAAACATCTAAATAAGGTTTGAAGACCTTGTTCATAAGATCCATGATGGGTGCAGGTGCATTTTTCAAACCAAATGACATGACAAAAAACTCAAAATGCCCATATCTGGTTCTAAAAGTTGTCTTTGCAATGTCACATTCCCTATATTTCAACTGATGGTAGCCAGATTTGAGGTCTATTTTGGAAAAATAGGTGCCACCCTGAAGTTGATCGAAAAGATCATATATCCTTTGAAGAAGGTACTTATTCTTGATGGAAACCTTATTCAACTGCGGTAATCTATGCACATCCTAAGGGAACCATCTTTCTTTCTCACAAATAAGATCGGAGCACCCCAAGGTGAGACACTTGGTCAAATAAAACCTTTATCTAATAGATATTTCAACTGCTCTTTCAACTCTTCTGGTGCCATTTTATATTGCGGAATAGAGATAGGACGAGTATCTTGAATGATATCTACGCCAAAGTATATCTCTCTTTCATGAGGGACTCCGGGTAGATCATCAGGAAAACTTTTGGAAACTCTTCTACTATAGGGACTGACTTAAGAGAAGGTACCTTAGCACTTGAGTCATTATCTCGGACTAAGTGATAGATACATCCCTTTGAAACTAACTTTCTCGCCTTAAAGTATGAAATAAATTGACCCTTAGGTACTGTTGAACTACTACTCCATTCTATGACTGACTCATTAAGAATTTTAAACGTTAAAACTCGAGTTCTACAATCCATTGATGCATAACAAACATGAAGCCATTCCATACCTAGAATGACAACAAATCTACCATGCTCAACTCTACTAGGTCAGCCATGGTGTTTTTGTGATTGATAGAGATAGGACAGTCACGATAGACTCTTTCCACTAGAATAGACTCTCCAACAGGGGTAGAAACACAGAAAGGTTCACAAAGTTTCTTAGGGAAAATCTCAAACTGATTTGCAATATAAGGAGTTAAAAAAAATAAACTTGCTCCTAGGTTTAACAAAACATAAACATCAAATACTTTTATCATACCCGTGACAACATTTGGCAGGTTCTCTTGCTCTTGGCGGCTAGTTTGCATAAATAATGTTTGACTCTCCGCCAGTACCAGAAGTGGCTCCTCTAGGTGCAGCCTGTTTGGTGGAGTAACTGATGAAGATTGAGCTCTATTTCCCGGATTTCCACCACCTTTCTTATTCTTAGGGCACTCTCTCATGAAGTGACCCTCTTGACCAAACTTGAAGCAACCTGTCTGGCCATCACAACATTTACCGGGGTGGTTCCTACCAGACTTAGCACTTGTAGGAGGCCAACTTTCTCCTTGTGCCACACTACCTTGGTATTGGGCTGGTCTAGCCGTGAAGCTTTGAGAATTCTGGCCATTATACTCACTTCTGTTTTTGGGCGCAGGTGCACTAGCAGATGATGGTGCATGTCCCTTTTGTTTCTAAATTGTGGTCAACTTGAACCACCCTTCTCTTGACCAGATTCATTCGCAGTCGTAGCTTTCTTCTTCATGTACTCCTCTTTATCCCTCAACTTTTCTTATTCAACTTGTTGCACATAGACCATTAACCTTGAAATATCCATGTAACCAATCAACATTGTAGCCCTACCTTCTTTGCTTGAAGCACGACCCAAGTCAGCAACAAACATGCTCATTCTGCTCCTCATATCCTTAACCATCTCTGGAGCACAGAGAGACAGTTGGGTGAACTTCAACCTATATTCATTAACGCTCAAGGAGTCCTGTTTCACAGTAAAGAACTCTCGTACCTTTGCTTCCTTAAGTTCCCGGGGAAAAAAACATCCCAAGAACGCCTCTTCAAAGCAAGATCAACTCGGATGTGGTGCATCCTCATCTCTGGCCTCCTTCCATTGATCGAATGAAATCCTATCCACATTCTTGAGTTGATATGTGACTAGTTCAACTCTCTCAGCATCAATAACATGCATCACATCGAATACCCTCTTCAACTCTTCCACAAAGTTCTTTGGATCCTCAGTAGTACTCTAACCAGTGAAGTTTGGGAGAATCATCATAAAGGATTCTCGAATCCTCGAAATGCAAGTCCCTTCTTGTCTAGATCCCCTTTATTACTCGACTTGGTTAGTCACCGCTTGGCTTAGAATTTGAATAGCCTCGCGGAAATTTATAATTGGTGACTTCCCCTTGAGGTTGCATGTTCTGTGCATTGGGTACCTCTGGTTCGTCAACATTCCTTATGGCTGGTCGATCTTTGACTGCTCTTCGTGGAGGAATGATGATCTGAAACACGCGCAAGCACGAACTAGAGGGATACTTTTTAGAGATAAACTCTAACGCATGAAAGGAATTATAAAAGAAGTGAGAAATTCCTAAATTTTGTAGACTCCTAATCATATATGTGGCGCACTTCACACCGATGACTAGGACTCTACAAACACGGCTTCATAGACTCCCTAAGACTCTTAAACTTTGTGCTATGATACCAAGTTTGTCACGGCCCTAGCCTACACCCTGGACGTGTCCGGTACCCAATGACCATTGCTGATCTCGAGCAAACACTTGACTTGGATTACTTAAATCAGCGGAACACTTACTCAGAAATGAAACAAGAACATTCTCATAAGTAACTTAAATTAATGTCTTGGCCAAAAAGGCACTTTTGTCTCAAAATGAAATATTTGAAATAAAAGAGACTCGGCTGAACTAACTGATTATTTGTCTATGAAGCCTCTATAAATACTACGATGAATGTTCGTATAGACCCCACAACGTTCTAATAAAGAAACAAAATTGAAAAGCACAAAAAGGATCCTCCGGACTGCATGGAAGCTCACCAATGACACTGAGTGCTCAAACTGGATCAACAAGGCGCTGGATACACAAACTGAAACAACGATGCAGGCCAACTGACATCAGTATATTGAATGTACGAGTATGCGAGTTGGAATGCTCAACTCAAGAATTACTCAACTCAATGTATGTATATAGAGCAATTTAAAGCACATGAAATATATATACATACATACATATATATATATATATATATATATATATATATATATATATATATATATATATATATATATATATATATATATATATATATATATATATATATATATATATATATATATATATATATATATACATACATATATATACATACATATATATATATATATATATACATATAGATAGATAGATAGATAGATAGATAGATAGATAGATATAGAGAGAGAGAGAGAGAGCTTGTAAAATAGTTAACCAACTCAATTCATCAAACAAAATGTAGTAGCAAACTCGACTTTACTTATATATGGAAGTAATATTGTTCTATGGGAGTTTCTCTATCTGAAAACCACCACTATGAGCCTATGTGGTGATATAGCGTCTCGCCCACGCTGCCAGAACTGTCCTATACATTGTTGTCGTATAGAACATCGTCATCCTAGTGGATCCACTTGCTAAACTCTCTTGATCATCTAAAAAGTATGACCCATTAATACTCATGATGGCTACATGGTTTACATGGAGACTTGAGTTAATATGAACTTTCATCCCCCCCATCGGTGCTCAATACTACTCCCAAAATATACTTTAGCTCATGCTTTAAAAATAACCTCCTTTCCTCTAGGTTGAGATATTTACTCAACCCCTTTTAGTTTTCAATATCCCTCTTGGAAGCAATGTTCCCATTTCTTGTTCAAAACTCTGTTGGAAAATCTTAGTTTCCTCTTAACTTAAATGTAAAAACATTTATGAACTTTCTAGGGAATACATAGTTCCCTTATATCTTTTGAGAAATAAACTCAACTCTTTACTCTTTACTTGACTTGAAACATAACTCTTAGGAAACACTCAGTTCCCCTATAACTTTTGAGATTTAAACTCAACTCATTACTCTTTGCTCAACTTGTTGTTTGTTTCTTAAAACAAAGTTAAAATGTTTGTTTAAGACTCCTGAAAACATTAAGAAACTTTACTTTAACTTACTTCATAGCTTTAGACTTGACTTCTTAACTTTCTTGACTTTAATCCTAACTGTCCTTGAATTAAATTATGGATTCAAGGTTCATGATTCATGTTAAATAGATATTTCATGATGTTTAGATGTACCATAGAGTATAGGAATCGACTAGGAATTGTAGGTACATCACTTAGGAACTAGTACGAAAATATAGGGAAAGAACAGGGTCTCCAGGTGGCCTTGGCACACTGAGATGCGTTGTGCACTTGAGATGACGGAAAGACTCTGGTCTGAGGCGCTCTGGCTGGAGCGGTGCGCCAGAGCCTGTCAGACAGAGGCTGTCCTGAGGGGATCTGGTAGTCACGGCACCCCAGGGCCTTTCAGACGGGACTTCAAACTTTTCTTATCCATTTTTCATCTCTAAACATTCTAACCTTCCATGGATCTCACCCCAATCACTTAGAATCACTAAAAACATCAATACCCAATATATTAGACCTGAAGAACAATCCGAAAACACGAATCCAATAAACTAGAACATGCTAAACTCAACCAACAAGAATTTAACCATTGTTTTTCAACAATTTCAATGTTCATCATTCAATTTATTCAAACTCGTTGAATTAAACTTGTTGGTATGTGGGTGAACAAACCCAACACAGAAAGATCACACATACCTCGATAGGGATTACCACCGAAGAATTCCACTCATGAAACCTTAGCGTTCCTGAAGGATTGTTGATCTTCCTCTTCTCTTCTCTTTTCTCCAAAGCCCTAAGCGTTATCAACTTATCTAAAACTGAATTAAGGCTTAGTTCTACCCCTAATAAACCCTTAAAATGAATTAGGAAATAGTTGGGTTAAAAGACCACATTACCCTTACTAAAATCCTGATTGGACTTTCCTAAATCCAACAACCCAACTTTCGATAGACATATCTGTCTCATACGATATTGAAAATACGCAAACTTGGCGGCGTTGGAAATATCTATTTAAGGGCTTTCCAACAATATAAGAACTGTCCCTAACTCATCTTGAGCTAGAAGTTATGGTCATTTGAAAATGACCAAAAACTTACTTTTGCACTTAGGAAATTTTCCAGATTTCTCCTATTTATTAAAAAAAAACTATTCTTTTTTTTAATCCTAGTTATTTCCGTTTACGAGATGTTACACTGAGTTTCATCGACAAACTTGTTTTTCACCTATATATATTCTTATCATCAAACCTTTCAGACATATTTACTCATCTCAGAATCTCACCTTTTAATAAATTAAAATGACAATTAATATATATATATAACAATCAAAATGACAATTAATATATATATATATATACACACACACACACACACACACACATAAAGAGAGAGATATAATAATATTTATACCAGGATTAAGAATATAGGTACATACAATAGTTTACATATATGTTTTTGTGAGTCAGTCTAAAACAACTATCTCTACTTGATCGCGCTCAATACATACAAAATGCGCTAGCACAAAAAGATGGAACTATATTTTGATCCTAGATTGTAAACAAAAAACTTACACTTAAAAGAATAGATTATTTAATCATCTGTATAAGCTAATACTCTAGACACTAAATCATATAATATATAAGTAAACACACACCATAAATGAATATATGATCTATTAAAACTGTATAAATATATATTCTGTAATAAATATATAGATATATTAAGATCTAGTTAATAGTATATATCCCAACAACTACTAATTCTCCCAATGATAAAAATGGCCATCAACTCGCAGGCCTGCTGAGTAGATCAAATTTAGAGAAGCAGATACGTAAGAAAAATGAGAAGAGAAGATTATTTGAGAATCATCCTGATGGGGTCGATATCTTAAGATATCATATTTTTTACTTGATAAAATTCTTGGATTTGTCTTAATTCTTTGTGACATGTTTTGTATGCATTGAAAATTCCAAGATGAGGAACTTAAGTGAGATAGATTGCAGATAATAATCAATAAATTAAATTACTGACGAATTTAATTCAACGGTTAATTTCCTTTAACTACTACTGAACTTATTTCGTGTCGGATTCATAATCCACCTGCAAGGTTTGACACGATGAAACATATAAGCTTCTCAAAAAGGCATATCAATCAATCTATATAACCAAACATGGATTTCATCAACTAACTTATTATTTTACCAATATATATTATTATTATCCAATCTACCAAAAATATTGACCCATCTCAGAATCTCACCTTTTAATAAATCAAAATGATAAATAATATATATACAAATCATAATAGTTATATCATGACTAAGAATACAAGTACATTTAATAGTTTAGAAAATATTTTTTGGCCGGCCAGTCTAAAACAACTATCTCTACTCGGTCATGTTTAATACATACAAAATATACTAGTACAAGAAGTTGGAACTATCTCGTTCCCATAGTCAAGATAAGTAACATATAATCTTGTGCTACAATCGTACCGATTGCATGTCAAATTTCCATCCTATATTGTGAACAAAAAACCTCATACTTATAAGAACCGATTTAATCCTCTGTATATAAGCTAAAACTCTACACACTAAAGCATCTACTATATAAGTAAGCAGACACCATAAATGAATATATGATCTAATAAAACTGAATAAATATTATATTTTAATGTATGGTTAATAGCATATATCCCAACAACTATAATTCTCCCACTGATAAAAATGATCAGCAATTGGTGGGCCAGCCAAGTAGCTCAAATTTTGAGAAGCAAATATGTAAGAAAAATTAGAAGATAAGATCACTTGAGAAATATCCTTATTGGGTATTTCTAAAGTTATCATATTTTGAACTTGATAAAATCCTTGTATTTCTCTTAAATCTATGTGACATGTTTTGTATGTATAGAAAATTCCATGATGAGGAACTTAAATGAGATAGATTTGGATAGTTCTACCGTTAAAATGTGTAGGAGAGATGATGTAAGTTATGATGACAATCTAATTGGGGGAACTGTTTTATCAAACCGTGGGATAAGAAAAGGTTAGTGATATGTATAAATAAAAGCAGCAAGAGATTTATTTATTGAAAGATTTGACTTACGCAAAAAGTTCAGAAAGCCATTCTTTTCATGTGAAACTAAAGACTCCCTTAAGAGAAAATATAGTTAATGATAGAATCATAAGACACAACCTTCCCCTAGATATTATAGAAGAGATATGATATATATAACACTGTAAGAAAGAAAAGAAAGCATGGTCTCCAAGTCTGTGGAAAAAGACTTCAATTGAAGCAGAGCTAGCGAAGGGACTGATGGAAAAAGGGAGAATGAGTTTGACAAGATCTATATTATATTGTGTTTCATCATAGTGCAGATGGTCATCAAAATTCTTCAAAGAGGAATTTGTCTATTTGGCAACCTTTTGTTGCAGCCACTTCATGCTCTTCTTAAGTGTCTTGTTCACATAAGAACTGACTAAAAATGAAAATTAGCAATCGATAAATTTTATAGCTAAATACTAAAATCGATTTCTAATCCTATTTAGTAAAAACGTATTATTAAATTTACCTACGAACAATTTAACAAAGGTTAAGGATGAAGTTCGTTGCTAATTAAAATTATATATAAGGGAACCAATTTCATAACCTGGAAGTCACGAGTACAAATATGTCTAGTGTGAACAAATGCAAGTCCAATTAGTGGAACACAACAGGACGTCTCAATGGCAAAAGACTAGCCAACATATATAGAGAAGGAGAAAGGTTGGTCCAAAATCTTCAACATCTGCACTATACTGAGACACAATGCAATCTTTATGTTGTGTGGCTCGCTCTTTCATCTTACCTCTACCTTTTTCATCAGTCCCTTTACTAGTTCTGCTTCTACTAAAGTATTTTACCATGGAATTGGAAACATTTGCCTTGTTTTCTTTGATACAACCGTTATCACCTGTCTCTTCTATAATATCTTGGGGAGGTTGTTTCGTAGGATTCTGACTTGCACTCCATTTCTTATTAATAAAGAAAGTCTTTAATATCACATCTTAAGAATGACTTTCTTGATTTTTTGTTAAAGTCAAAATATTCACTGAACCAACCTTTGGCTGTTTGTCTTTATATTTATCTCTTACTTTTTCTGGTCTAGTGCATAGAAATCTTACCTTGCTATCAATACCAGGCAATCTATCCAAGGATTCTTTGACATTGTTGGAGTCTTTTATTCTTTGAAATTCTAATTCCTTCACCTCCAACATATTTTTTTGTTAAGGTAATTCCAAATTTCTTTTGGTGATGGGAGAAATATAATTCTGTATAAAATAGTTGTTGAGACAACAACAAACAAAGTTTCTTTCGTTGTGGACTTCAAGATTTTCTTTTCCTTGTGACTCTTTATTTGCATTTTGGTGAGATTATTTTGTAACAAATTAATTTCATAATCCTTTTCCACTGCTTCATTCCTAAAGATCAAGGACCTCCAAGTAATTTTACGTTCTCACAACTCATAATTGGTAATTTTCATTACTAAAAACAACATGAGTTATTCATGAAAAACTATTTTTGAAATCAATCTCTTCACCCAAAGGTCCCTTCAGAAAAATAGTTCTAGATCCACCTATAAGTTTTTGAAAGAAAAGAAATGCAGGAAAACAATAATAGACGAAAATTTGAAGGATAAATCATGTATTGCAATATAGAACTTTATATTATTGACTAACAAAAGAGATGTATTTACAAACTAAAAAACAATATGAAATAGAAATCAACTCCTAAATACTAGGTGTCGAACATAATAGAGTTATTCCAACATGAATATTTGTAGTTCAAAATCAAAGATTCAACATAGATATAAAAGATTCCAAGGCCTTAAATCTTGAACCATATTTGTATAGCTCCTAAGCTTTTACGTTATTGTCTTGATGCCACAAGGAGAATGCTTGAAGAGTGTTCATATCCGCTTTGTGAAGCTTTTGAGTAAATGCAAGGAGAGAAGGCCATGTGAAGTCAGGATACAGTCGAAGGTTGTTATAGTCCACCAATTCAGTTGGTGGACTCACCACCTTATCTTTGTCTGGACAAATAAAGAAAGCAAGTGACTTTGTAGGAGTTTTGTTGTTAACCACTTCTCGATGCAAGCAACTTTTGTATCTACCATTCTATACGGCCTGCAAAAGGACAAACACCAAATTTTTTATATCAATTCGTAAGTCTAAGAACTCATGATGTAGACCATTGCACGTCATGGGAAAGATCTTATAATGTTTTTCACCAAAAAAATGTATTATTTGTTTAATTGATTATGTTTATATTATTTGTATGTAATACACTGTACGTTAGCTTATTATACTGTAATAGTTTTTAAATTTGCTTACCATAAATGTGTCACCTATGTTAACCACACCATTAAAATTTGGACAAATGGAATACCATTCCTTGTCAAAAAAAAACATGAAATCCTTACTTGAATTGAGACATAATGTATACAACATTGAATTCAGTAAATATGATACATTATTTAATAAGATACAATTTTTTTTATGTATTCTATGTATTTTATGTATCATAAATTACTATTTTTATGCAAATTCAACAAATATGATACAAAAATTATTACTATACAATATTTTGATGTAATAAAAATTAACATTTCCTAAATCTCAAAAGACTCTTTAAATTAATAAATATTAATTTATCTATTAAATTATACATCTGCATATTAATAATATTTTGTAGTGTCACCTATATTAATTAAGTGAGTTTTACTATAGTTTTATTTTAAAAATAAAATTTATTTGTAGCTATACAAGGAAATCTATTTAAGAAAAAATCAATCGGAAAAAATTAAGAAAAAATCAATCGGAAAAAATCTTTAAATATCTCTACCTATGATTATGCTATATTATGTGTAGAATGTATATGTACATTCTATAACAAAAGAATACCCCAATTTTACACATAATTAAGTCATTCTTAGAAAACTTTTGGACCCATTTTTAATTTTTCAAAGCTTTTTGAGGAAATAAAATTCAAACTCCGATTTGAAATCTATCGTCAAACATATCTTTAAAAATATTTCCTCTTTTAAAATTTTCTTCAAAATATATGCAAATTCTTTGGCCATAAAATTAAGCACTATATATCCCTTCTCAACAAACTGTTCGATACTCGTATTTTATACTCGAGAACTTTTTAATGAAATTTTCCAAAATCTATTGTCAAACATATCTTTGAAAGTATTTCCTTTATTTAATCTCTGATTCAAACAAGATATGAACTTCTATCAATATTTTAAGCATACTAAAGCTTGAAGAGCAATCAGATTCAAGTGGGGAATATTCGTCTGTTGTTTCATCCGAAGACGATGAAGAATGGGAAATTATTGGCCCAAATAACAAGTTTGCAGTCACAAGAACTCAAGACTTCTTTCCTTCAAACTTGAGTGTCATTATTGGGGGGAAGTTGAAAAGTCTTGTAAAAGTGAGAGGGAACAAATTCTCTGTGATAGTTCAACCATTTTTGGTTTTCCATCTTGATATTTCACACGAAGTTGTTATAGAATTGAAGATGCTCTCCGCCTATTTTCTTCCCCTAAGACACTCGAGGTATATAAAACTATCATAGGAATGGTTGGAGTGGCTACTGCTAGGAAATCTAATAGCATACAAAGACTTCCTAAGATGGTGATGTTACACCTGTAGAGGTTTGGTTATGGAAGCTATGGAAGTACCAAATTGCATCAAATGGGGGAAGAAAATAGGGGAAGAACATCTTGAATATTATGAACAACTTTGTGTGAAATATCAAGATGGAAAACCAAAAATGGTTGAACTATCGCAGAGGCTTTGTACCCTCTAACCTT
The DNA here is from genome assembly GCA_016801875.1 of Solanum sitiens. Classification (NCBI taxonomy): domain Eukaryota; kingdom Viridiplantae; phylum Streptophyta; class Magnoliopsida; order Solanales; family Solanaceae; genus Solanum; species Solanum sitiens. The sequence goes on from JABWTJ010000219.1 coordinate 86,627, forward strand.
TACAAGGTTCTTCCATTGCCCCCATAATGGCAATCTAATTTGAAGGAACGAAGTCCTGAGTTCTTCTGACTGCAGAGCTTTTCTCTGGGCCAACAATTTCCTATTCTTCATCGTCTTCCGATGAAACAATTGACGAATTTTTCCTACTTGAACCTGGTTTCCCTTGAAGCTTTAGTATGCTTAAAATTTGTATAGAAGTTCATATGTTGTTTGTATCATATTTTAAAAAAAGGAAATACTTTGAAAGATATATTTTACCATTGATTTGGAAAAACAATTCCTTAAAAAGTTGTCAAGTATCAAAAATGGGTCCGAACAGTATGCTGAGAAGGGCTTAATAGAGCTTAATTTTGTGGTCAGAGAGTTTTCATGTATTTTGAAGCAAATTTTGAAAAAGTAAATATTTTTAAAGATATGTTTGACCGTAGATTTCAAATCAGAGTTTGAAAATTTTTCCTTAAAAAACTTTGAAATATCAAAAATGGGTCCAAACGATTTGCTAAGAATGGGTTAATAATGCTTAAATTTGGGGTATAATTTTTTTAGTAACATCTCTACACATAATATAGTATATCTAGAGATATTTCAAGAATTTTCCGATTGATTTTCCATAGATTGATTTCCTTATATAGCTACTAATAACTTTTATTCTTAAAAGGAAAAAATAGTAAAACCCACTTAAATTAATGTAGGTGAGAATAAAAAATATTATTAATTTGTAGATGTATAATTGTCTTTTGAGATTCAAGAAATGCTAATTTTTATAACATCAAAATTACTGTATCCTAATAATGTGTGTATAATATTTATTTTATTTACAAAAGAATAATTATTTATGATAGATAAAATACAATGAATACATCAATACATTGTATCTTATTAAATTATGTATCCTATTTGTTGAATTCAATGTTTTATGTATTATGCCTCAATTCATGACTTCAGGTTTTTGTGGACAACGAATAGTGCTCCATTCGCCCAAATTTTACTACGTCTGTGGTTAACATAGGCGACACATTTATGGTAAGAAAATTTACAAACTAGTACTATATAATAAGCTAATGTATTATGTACATACAAATAATATAAACATAATCCATTAAACAAATAATACATTTTTTGGTGAAAAATATTATAAGATATTTCCACATGACGGGCAATGATATACATCAAGAGTTATTAGACTTACAACTTGAATATAACATATTTGATATTTGTCCTTTTGCAGGACCTATCGCATGGTAGATACAAAAGTATCTTGCATAGAGCAGTGGTTGACAACAAGATTCCTAGAAAGTCAATTGCTTTCATTTTTTGTCTAGACAAAGATAAGGTGGTGAGTCCACCAACTGATTCGCTGGACTACAACATCCTTCGACTATATCCTCACTTAAGATGTCCTGCTCATCTTGAGTTTACTCAAAAGCATCAAAAAGCTGATATGAACACTTTTAATGCTTTCTTGATGTATCTTTAAGAAAATAATGTAGAAGATAAAAATCTTTACATGTGAGGTTCAAGATTGAAGGCCTTTGAATCCTTAGTATATATGTTGATTCAGAACTAATGATATTCTTGTTGCAATAATTCTATTAAGTTAGACACCTAGTATTTAGGAGTTGATTTCTATTTCAGTTTTGTTTTTAGTCTTTAAATACATGTCTTTTGTTAGTCATCAATAATATAAAGTTCTATAGTGAAATACATAATTTATCCTTCAAATTTTCTTCCATAATTATTTTGCTGTATTTATTTTCTTTCAAAACGTGACAGGTGGGATCTAGAGTTATTTTTTTGAAGGGACGTTTGTGTGAAGAGATGGATTTTTAAAAAACAAATCATGAATGACTCATGCTGTTTTTAGAAATTAAAATTATCAATTATGAGTTTTGCTAACGGAAAATTACTTTGAGACCCTTGATCTTTAGGAAGGAAGTCGTGGAAAAGGATTGTGAAATTAATTAGTTACAAAATAATCCAACCTAGCGCAAATCAAGCATCACAAGGAAAATAAAATCTATGAACAACGAAAGCAACTTTGTTTTTTATTGACTCAACAACTATTTAAAGAGAATTACATTCTCACATATCCAAAAGAAATTTGAAATTATCTTCAGAAAGAATATGTTAGAGGTGAAGGAATTCAAGTTCAAAAGAATTAAAATTTTCAAGAAAATCAAATAATGCTTGGATATATTGCTTGGTATTGATAACAAGGTAAGATTTTTAGGTACTAGATTACAAGAGGTAAATTAAATAATGCTTGGATATTTTTTTTTCTTAAACTCGGGTATCCGTATAAGTTTTTTGACGACACCATGCTTAGATATATTTAAGATTTAAGATTCAAACTAGATATGTTAACCCTTTAAGTCTTTAGGATTCTTGATGCTAATCTCATTGTAAATTTGAAATTATGTGTTCATAATTAGATATTCTTTTTGCACATTTAATAGCTTTAGTTGTTTTCACGTATTTATTTGTGTTTCATATTGAAAATACTAGGTTTAATTGGACCTATAGAACATATGCACCCTATTCCTCTTATAACATGTTAAAAATTATGTATCTTAAATTGCAACCAAACAGGAAGATTTAGCTAGTTTCATCAAACAATGTCAAAACAAACCATCAGAGAAGCCCAATTAGTATATGATCTAGGGTGTGGTTAGTATGAAGGAAAATATTTTCCATGGAAAATGTTTTCCTGGAGAACAAGTAGATATTTGACTTATTTTCTCATGTTTGGTTGGTGAGTAGAAAATATTTTTCGGAAAAATATTTTAGTGTTTGCTTTTTGAATGAAAAATGTTTTTGAGAAATATCTTTTATTTTTTTAAAAAACAAACTTAAATTTTTTTTCGTTGACGGGGTGGGATTGGGGCTGGTGGGGTGGGGTGGGGGCTGGTAGGGGGCTAGTGGGGTGGGGGTCGAGGTAGGGGTGAAAAAATAAAATTTTGAAGTTTAAAATATTTTTTAAAAACAAACTTACAATTTTTTTTTGGAGGGTGAGGGGTGAGGGAGGGGTGAGGGGGTGGGGGGCTGGTAGGCGGTGAGTGGGGTGGTGGTGGAGGGTCGAGGATAGTGGTGAAAAAATAAATTTTTGAAGTTAAAAATATTTTTTTTAAAATAAACTTAAATTTTTTTAGGGGTGGGGGGCTGGTGGGGTGGGGTGGGGCTGGTAGGGTTGGTGGGTTTTGGGGCAGAGGGGGCTGGTAGGGGTGGGTGGGTGGGGGCTGGTAGGGGGGGGGGCTGGTAGGGGGGAGGTTGAAAGAGTGTTTTGGAAAATGTTTTCCTAATGTTTTGAAGGAAAGTCGTTTTCCCTAAATTTTTGAAAAATGAGTTTATTTGGGAAACATTTTCCGAAATATTTGACTCAAACAAAACATGAGAAAATTGGAAAACATTTTCCATCCATACCAAACATACTCCTAAGGTTACTACTGGTAGAAAATTATGTGCACAACATAAGCATGCCAGAATCTTAATTCTTACATGAATAATAGATAATCAAATCGTTTCTACCAGAACATATACAATTTTGATAGAACACATAAACTTACTGAAATATAATTCTACCTCTTAAAGCGTGAGCAAATACCTTCAAGCGAAACCAGAATATAGACAGATCTTCCTTCAAGCAATTTTCCAAGTAGACATATCTTCAAGTTAATCCACAAGATAGATAGTAATTATGTAGTCTTCTACAATGATTCCAAATTCGCATACGAACTCGATCAATACTTGGGTGGGCGAGTATGCATATAAACCTTCAATCTTTTTCTAGGTTAGGAAAATTCCTACTTATAGAGTTTTTTTGCAATCCAAAAAGGAGAACAAAAAAACATTCTATTTTCTTCTACCATAAAAATACACAACTGTTTTCTTTTTAAAAGAAAAACTCACGCTAATCTCCTCTTTATTCTTAGTTCTAGTTAAATATAGGCACTGTAGGGACCACAAAATTAACTACTGAGGGTTCCTATTATAGGAATAATTTCAAATAATTAATTTGAATTATTCTTACCATAATAAAATATAAACCATTCCACTAGAAGTTCGTAATTGCACTCCTCTACTGTTATTTTGAAATTCCTTACTAAAAACTTATATAATTCTCCATGTTAAGATTCGATATACTAATCAATATATTAAATTAATTTAATTCAATGTGGAATTTTCTTTAGAGTACTACTTAGTTTATTTCATGTGTCGGACTCATAAATCAACTTGCAAGGTTTGACACCATAAAAACTTATAATCTTCTAAAAAAAGGCATATGTATCGATCTGTATAACGAGACATATATTTCATCAACTAAAGTATTATTTCACCAATATATATTATTATCATCTAATGTACCAGACATAGTGACCGATCTCAAGATCTCAAATTTTAATAAATTAAAACAATAACTAATATATACAGATCATTATAGTTATATCAGGATTAAATATAAGTACATTTAATAGTTTAGTGAATATGTTTTTTTCCAACCAATCTAAAACAAGTATCTCTACTAGGTCTCATTTAATACATACAAAATGCACAAGCACAAGAAGCTGGAACTATACCATTCTCATAATGAAGATGTATTACATATAATCTTGTGTTACAATCGCACTGATGACATGTGCAATTTCCATCCTAGATTGTGAACAAAAAAAAATATAATTATAAGAATCGATGATTAAATCCTCTGTGTATAAACTAACACTCTACACACTAAATCGTCTACTATATAAGTAAATAGACACTATAAACGAATATATGATCTATTAAAACTAAATAAATCTTTAGTCTATAATAAATATTATATCTTTAGATATAACTAATAGTATATATCCCAACAAACTCCTACTTAGACTTTTAACAATCAGATTGTTATAATATTTATATCAAAATACATGGTTAATAGTATATATTGTATCAATCTCCCACTTCGACATTTAATCTTGAAAATTATTAGAATATTTTGTCTAAAAATGTAATTAATAGTATATACCCTAACAACCTCCCAGTTAAAATCTTAGCTATACATTTATAACATTCAGAGGCATTCACTTATTTCTTATCGAAATAAATTTATCAAGCTATTTTCTGATGCAACTTTGTCTAGTAGTGCTTTGTCGTAAGAAATGAATTTTGTACTAATGTTGAGAGACCTTATCATGAATGTAACATTTTGTAATTTGAAATAGGTACGAAGAATCTAAGGACTGGAAATAATCATTTTTGGAAATATTAAAAATCTGGAAATTTGTTGAAGTTAGGAAAAAGTGAGTTTTGGTCAACTTCAAACGATCATGACTTCTAGCTCAAGATGAGTTACAGGTACTTCTAGATATAGTAGGAAAGATCTTGGAACAATCATTCCAATACCGCTGATTTTGTTCGATTCCGAGTTCGTATGAGTAAGTTACCTTTAGGATGTTGGGTTGTTGGATAAAGAAAAGTCTAAATCTGGAAATTTGAAGGGTAATTTAGTCTTTTTTCAGCTAATTATTTGAATTCATTTTTAGGAATTTAATTGGGTAAACTTAGATTTTAGTCCGTTTTAGAAAAGTGAATTTCACGCTTGGGCTTGGAGAAAGGAGAAAAGAAGAGAAAGGTGAAGAACGCTCAAGATTCGTTAAAGATTCATCGAGATTGGCTTGTACGTTTATTCGGGGGTGACACATGCAAGGTATGTGACATCACATAGAGTTCGGTTAGTTCACCTACGCGCCAATCATGATTCAATTTCAACTAAGTTATCCAAATTGAATGTAAACCCTTGAATTCTTGATAAATTTCGTTTGAATTCTTGTGGGTTATGTTGATTGGAGTTCTTTGAGATTGATTCACATTTCTAGTTGTGTTTTTTTAGTATAATCTGATAAACTTTGGTCATATAATCAATTCTAAGTGTTTGGGGAAAGAACCCAAGGAGTTTAGAGGTTTTTGAGCTGAAAAACGAATAAGAAATTTCGTCGGGCAAATCTAAGTAGTGGTGCTGCGTCGCGGAGCAAGTTCCTAGTTTTGGGAAAAATCATTTCGTGTTGTGGATCCATCGCGGACCGTTTTACTTCAAATGTTATTTTTGAAACCAAATTTTAAATGCTTCTCCGCATCGCGGACTGACCCTTTGATTTTGATTTTTTATTATTTTCTCATGTTTAACTATCTAAAATTATTCCTAAACATCATAAGATCATTCTTATTACAAATCACTATCCTTGAATCAATAATCCAATTTATGGATCAGTTAAGAGTCAAGTTAAGAGAAGTCGAGAGTCAAGTTAAGAGAAATGCATAAAGTTTTCAAAAGTCTTTTACAAATGTTTTTAATTTGTTTTAAGACTTCAGTTTTAAGATCAATATGAGTAAAGTTGAAGTTCATTTCACCAAAAGTATATGGGGACTATGCATCCCAAAGAGTTTAAAATATTTTCACATTTAAACAAGAAAGGAAACTTTGTTTCCAAAAGAGCCTTTGAGCTAGTTTTCAATAAATAGCCCTTAAGCTATGTTTTGAGCAATTATCTCAAACCACATAAAAGAAGTATGTTTTTAAACATAATGAGCTAGTATCATATTTTGGGAGTAGTATTAAGCACCGATATGTGGGAGAGTTCAGACAACTCACAGCCCCCATAAACTATGTAGTCATCGTGAGTAGAAAAGGGTCATACTTATTAGATGAATCCTTTAGTGCTTTTACCGTAGACTAGTGGATCCACGTAGTAAGGTTTTATACCTCCGACAAGGTATAGGATGGTCCTTGGCAGCGTGAGATAAAGTGTTGCATCATTCTATAGTTCTTAAGTGATGACTGTCAGTTAGAGAAACTCCCACAACATTATTTTGTATTTTTATATATATCATAAATATTTGTATTTTCATATACAAACAAATTTCATATTGTATCCTTGCATACATACAAAGTTATATTAAATTTTTAAATACACAGAGTTGAAAACAATGTTTTAAAACTTTTATTTATACTGCATTTATTTACACTGCTTCATATTGAAATCAATTCAATTTAGTTTAGTTGGATAAAGCAAGTAAGTGTTTCTTTCAGACTCTTGTCAAGCTTATGTTATATTTAGCATTCCAACTCGCATACTAGGAAATTCAATGTACTGATGCTAGTTGTCCTGCATCATATTATGATGCAGATGCAGGTAACAAAGATTATCATCAACCGTATCGTTGATCGACTTGAGCACTCATAGTAGTTGTGCTTTTTGGAGCGGTCTCTTTTCATTTGCTTTCACTTTTAGTATTTCAGTTGTTAGGATGATCGGGGGTCTTGTCGCGAAATCCATCTCATTTATTAGAGGCTTCATATATATTCAGTCAGTAGTGTAGTTGTCTTTACATTTTCATTATCTTATATATTTAGCAGTTCAATTTACTTTTTAAACTATTTATCATGAGTAAGTCTTCCGCTAGGTAAGTAAGCTAGGCCAAGGTTTCGCTTGAAACCAACAATGGTCTTCGAGTGCCGGTCACGTTCAGGGTGTGGACAAGGGGGATGACAATGAAACCCTCCATTAGTGTACTTTTTTCAGGAGTGCTATCATGAAAGTTCTCTTGAACATACAGACAATTCAATCTTCGTTATGATTCTCCCACTACTACATTATCACACTTTAAAGTTATTGAGTCTTAAAATCTTTCGATATTGAAATATTAACAACTTTTCATGTAATGTTGATTTGTTTAACATCACTCCCACAATATGAGGTAGTAGTTTCGTATGTATAGTGAGACTTCTCCCACTACTTAAATGCAATGGAATATTAGTTCTGATATACTGATTAGACGTTCTTGAGTGTCTAATTTTATAGTTGACTTATTTCTTATTTCTTTTTTTAATTCATGTAAAACTAGTTACTTCTAAATACATGGTTTACTAAATGATCCTTTTCGAGGATTTAGACAGTTTCATTAACAATTGCCTTATTTTTTTAGTACATTATCATAAGCATTCTTTCACTCTTTAGGATATCAAATTAACACACACATTCTGTTCCTAATTCCAATTTTCTTATTCTCCCACTCAACACATGTGCTAGATAATCCTATATTTGAACATATCACATATTAGACTTACCTAAAATCTATAGTTGTTCAAGGTATTGATTTGAAAGAAATTAAATTCAAAATGTGATATGTAATTATTAGAATCTATATCAAAAGAAACAAAATAACTAATAATAAGTCAACAATTAATATTATCATCTTCATACTTCTCTTCTCTCTATACCAATATATTATAGAGTGTCTGGTGTAGATAATTGAAATGCAATTATTCCATAAGATAAGTGATTCATGGGCTTTGCAGAGAAGTTTACATCACTACAATAAGATTGCAGTGACTTTATATATTTTTCATGATGCTATTTTTGTGTATCTTAAATATTTTGAGTTTATCAAGACATTCAAACTTACAAAACATCAAATAAAATCATATAATGAGTAACCTATTTGAAAACCCGGAATACTCAAATTCACCTCTTGCTCAAATGCTCATTTATTACACAAATCATAATAGATTAATTATAACTTATCGGTACCACATTTTCTTTTTTTAGAGGAAAGGTATCATAGTAATTTTTCTTCTAAACACGACTCACATGTTGGTAGTGATTGTACTTTCAGTGAATCATTACATTCATCCATTAACCAGACTCGAAATTCTATTCTATTTAAATGACTTAGAAGCTAATGTACATGTAAGTTTCATTCAATTTAAAAGATAGGCTTATGTAATTTATTTCATGAGAGATAATACAAATTAGAAAAACTCATTGACATACCACAAGAAATTTCATATTCATCTAATTCAATGATAGGAAAGTTACAATCAAATATATTAAATACTCATCTCTTCTCTACTTTGGAAAATAATTTGTTCTAACATAAGGTACATTCATAATGCATTCTTTGAATTAATATTTTATCTCTAGCAAAAGAAAAGCTTAAGTAGTATAAAGCCGATGCGTAATGTCTATTGAGAATATGAGATATAATACATTACATAGATCATAATATTGGAATAATCCTAAATAAAAAAATTTAGGACTCATTTATACATATACATCCATGAATCTCGAATAACAAATTGATGGGATTGGTGAAGTGTCACGACCCGAGTCTACACCCTAGACGTGGCCGGTACTCAAGAACCATTGATGGTCCCAATTGAACCCTCATCCTGGATGACTACAAGAGGAAGACTAACTTAAGCATGCAAAAGCTTTGAACTGAAATAAAAATTTGATGAAATTGGTGTTACAAAGCTTTAACTTAAAAGAAAACTCTAAATAATAAAATATATTAAAATCGTCATAAAATAGGAAACTTTGGTCTTTAAAACATTTAATAAAATAAATGAATAATATAGACTTCTCAAGTTATTGTCTATCTATGAAGCCTCTAACTGATAAAGATGGATGTTGGGACGATACCCACGATAGCCTCAATAAGCTGAAAAGTAAATGAAATCCTCCGGAAACATGGTGGTTCACCATAGCTAACTCTAACTCCCGAATATATCAACGAATAACCTATTGATGATCCTGAATATCTGTATCTGCATTATTATGAGAATATGCAGGTGAAATGGATCAGTACGTGGAATATACGAACATGTAAGGTGATTCTAAAACATAATATAAGCTTGAACTTGATAAAAATGGAAATTAACGTACCTCTTCCCAAACTTACTCAACTCAAAAAAAATACTCCACCATACTCAAAACTACTCAATTTACTCAACTCAGAAGTACTCAAGCATAAGATACTCAACTCAGAGATTAGATACCAAACTTCAAAGGTATGATACTCGAATCAATGGAACACATATCAACTCAAGATAGTCAACTTAAGGTACTGAACTCTAAATACTCAACTCCTGAAACTGAACTGAACTCATTTCAAGAAAAAGATGTGTAAAACAAGTGAAACATAAAGAAAAGCTATTTAGAAACATGATGTAAACTCATAATCATAATATCATAAAAGACATACCATGCTCCATCTCAAAGTCTATTTGTGCAATGCATGAATGAAGTCTCATACCCCCATTCATACTAAGAAGAACCCCTTGAGGAACCATGCAATTACTACTGTGGGAGTTTCTCTAACCGACTACCATTACTTAAGATCTAAGTGATGGTACAACACTTTACCTAGCGTTGTCAAGGCCCATCCTATACCTTGCCATCAGTATAGGAAGCTAACTCACAAAGTGAATCCACTAGTCTATTGTGAAAATGATTCATTTAAAAAGTATGACACTTTTATACCCATGGTTGCTACAAGGTTTTATGGAGTCGTGATTTATCTGAAACCATGCTCGTCCCCAATTCGGTGCTCAATACTGCTCCCGAAATATACTAGATTTTAAGTTTTAAAACATACTTCTTCTATGATTTGAGATTAATGCTAAAAAACTTACCTCAAAGACTATCTTTGAAATCCCACTTTCCTCTCTTGCTTTATTTAAAAAGCGATTACTCTTTTCTGAAAACTAACTTGAAGGCTCTTTGGAAATCTCAATTTTCGTTCTTATTTAATTATGAAAACAATTTAAATCTCTTTTTGAATACTTAGTCCCCATATACTTTTGAAGAATAGAACTTCAAATCTGAAATTTTTGATTAACTTTGAAACTGAACTCTTAAAAGAAGTTAAAACGTTTGTGAAAGACTTTTGAAAAACTTTAAGAAGTTATATTGATTTAACTCTTAAATTCTTGACTTGACTTTTAACTTCTTGCATTGACTCTTAATTTATTGACTTGACTCTTGACTTTACTTGAATTAAATTATGGATTCAAGGATCATGATTTGTGATTGGAACGATCTTATGATGATTAGGAATGATTTTAGATAGGAAGAAGAAGGTTCATGAAGAATCTTGGATAAGAACTTGAATAAAAACCTTGAAACCCTAGCTTGAAAGTAAATGATAAAGAAAACCTTCCTTGAGATTCTTGAATTAGTTTCTTGAAATCTCTATGGCCAAGAATTATAATTTTCATTAGTAAAGATGCAAATCTACTTGTTTTGAACCTTTTATTAGTCATGAAATTTCTTTAGGTTTTTCTTGGAGTTAAAAAAAACCCTTTTTAATGTTTTCCCGTCGGCTAATTCGTAATAGCACTGCATGTGTTACTAAAATAGTCATAACTTCTTACTCAGAAATTGGATTGACACGAAATTGGTGGTGTTGGAAAGTAGATTCAATTACCTTTAATTGAATATCTTATGTCTCACATAAATCTAAATATTCTAAGAGACATGGTCGTCTAAACTTGATCCAAGTAGAATCTTAACATCAAAACTTAATCGATAAAGAAGCTTCAAAACACTTTTCAAGAACTCATCAAGAACTTAAATCCTTAAATTTTCAAGAACAAAATTATGCTGAAAATAACATGTATGTCATGTGTATGAATGAACCCAACACTATGGAAGCTCACATACCTCTTAGTTATTAAACGCATGGTGAAATTCGCAACAAGACGCAAGAATCTCGACGAACGCTTGATCCTCTCCTCTTTTCTCCTCTTTTCTCTTCTTTTCTTTTCTTGGACTCTCAACTAAAATCCTAGGTGTATATTTGGATTATAAAAATGAAACTGATAGGATTACACCCCTAAAATATTACTAAAACGAATTAAATCTGATTGGGTATGGAAAAGACCAAAATACCCCTCACTATTTTTGGCTAACTTTCCTTAACTGGACAACCTAACTTCAAAAGGTTCATATTTCATTCATCCAAACTCGACACTTAGCAATCTTGGTGGTTTTGGAAAGATAATTCAAAGATATTTCGTAATGTATCTTGTAGACTACCTAACTCATCCTATTCTATGAGTTATGATCGTTTGACGTCGACACAAAACTCATGCTGAGCTTAACTCTCAAAATTTCAGATTTTTGTTGTTTCCAATTTAGTTCTTTTTAGAAATCAAGGTGCTACATCTAGTAACCTAACCTAAATACTTATGAAATTTTTAATTCGTTGGTAAAATCTCACTCACTACAAATAATGGTTCGAGTCTTAGCTCAATATTTCCGAGGTGTTACATTATCTCCCCTTTGGGATCATTCATCCTCAAATGACGACTTGACTTGGTATGGAATGGACAACTCTTACTTAGCTATATTGGATGATTAAGAGTATGAAAGAAAGGAAACTTTTCTTAAATGTTTGTTATCCCTCATTTATAGAAGTGGGGCCCTCACAACCATAAACAAGATCCTACTGTACACGACTTCATCGACACCCTAGAAATGTTAAACTCTATGCTCTGATACCAAGTTTGTCACATCTACACCCTGGACGTGCCCGGCACTCTAGAACAATTGTTTGTTCCCAATCGAACCCTTACCATGACTGACTACAAACGGAAGACTAACTTAAGCATGCAAAAGCTTAAAACTAAAATAAATATTCAATAAGGTCGACGTTACAAAGGTTTAACTAGAAATAAAATTGAATACTAAAATATATTCAACTCGCCATAAAATAGGCAACTTTGTTTTTAAAACATTTAATAAACTAAATAAATAAATAATAGAGACTTCTCAAGTATACTGACTATCTATGAATCATCTAACTGATAAAGATGGAAGTTGGGACAAGACCCACGATATCCTGACCAAACAGAAAAGTAAATTAAATCTTCCTAAAAAAAAGGAGGATCCCCATAGCTAACTCAAACTCCCGGATAAACTAACGAATCTCTTATTGATGATCCTCAATACCTATGTTTGCATCATGAGAAGATGCAAGTCAAATAGCTCAGTACGTTGAATGTACAAGTATGTAAGGGTTATTATAAAACATTGCATAAGATTTAACTTGATAAAAATGGAAACATATGTACCTCCTTTCAAACTTACTCAACTCAAAAAAAATACTCGAGCATACTCAAAACTACTCAATTTACTCAACTCAGAAGTACTCAAGCATAAGATACTCAACTCAGAGATTAGATACCAAACTTCAAAGGTATGATACTCGAATCAATGCAGCACATATCAACTCAAGATAGTCAACTTAAGGTACTGAACTCTAAATACTCAACACCTGAAACTTAACTGAACTCATTTCAAGAAAAAGATGTGTAAAACAAGTGAAACATAAAGAAAATCTATTTAGAAACATGATGTAAACTCATAATCATAATATCATAAAAGACATACCATGCTCCGTCTCAAAGTCTATTTGTGCAATGCATGAATGAAGTCTCATACCCCCATTCATACTAAGAAGAACCTCTTGAGGAACCATGCAATTACTACTGTGGGAGTTTCTCTAACCGACTACCATTACTTAAGATCTAAGTGATGGTACAACACTTTACCTAGCGTTGTCAAGGCCCATCCTATACCTTGCCATCAGTATAGGAAGCTAACTCACAAAGTGAATCCACTAGTCTATTGTGAAAATGATTCATTTAAAAAGTATGACACTTTTATACCCATGGTTGCTACAAGGTTTTATGGAGTCGTGATTTATCTGAAACCATGCTCGTCCCCATTTCGTGCTCAATACTACTCCCAAAATATACTAGCTCTTATTTTTTAAAACATACTTTTTCTGTGATTTGAGATTAGTTCTAAAAAACAACGCTCAAAGGCTATCTTTGAAAGATCATTTTCCTCTCTTATTTTATTTAGACAAAAATTACTCTTTTCTGAAAACTAGCTCGAAGACTCTTTGGAAATCTCAATTTTCGTTTTTATTTAAATGTGAAAACAATTTAAATCTCTTTGGGAATACTTAGTCCCATATACTTTTGAAGAAACGAACTTCAAATCTAAATTCTTTGATTAAATTTGAAGACTGATGTCTTAAAAAAATGTTAAAACGTTTGTGAAAGACTTTTGAAAAAACTTTAAGAACTTATCTTGACTTAACTCTTGACTTCTTGAATTGAATTTGAACTTCTTGACTTTGACTCTTAACTTCTTGACTTGACTCTTGACTTTCCTTGAATTGAATTATGGATTCAAGGATCATGATTTGTGATTGAATAGATCTCATAATATTTAGGAATTATTTTAGATGGGAAGAACAAGGTTCTTGACGAATCTTGGATAACAACTTGAATAGAAACCTTGAAACCCTAGCTTGAAAGTAAATGATCAAGAAAACATTCCTTGAGATTCTTGAATTAGTTTATTGAAATCTCTACGGCCAAGATTTATGATTTTCCTTAGTAAAGATAAAAACCTAATTGTTTTGAACCTTTGGTAGTCAAGAAATTCGTTTAGGGTTTTATTGGAGGTAAAAAAACTAATAAAACCCTTTTTAATGTTTTCCAATTGGCTAATTCTTAACAGCATTGTATAGATTACTAAAATAGTCATAACTTTTTACTCAAAAATTGGATTGACGCAAAATTGGTGTCATTAAAAAGTAGATTCATTTACCTTTAATTGTATAGGTTATGTCCCAATTAACTCTCCATATTCTATGAGATATGGTCATCTAAAGTTGACCCAAGTAGAATCTTAAGATATTAACTTAATCAATAAGGAAGATTCAAGAACACTTTTCAAGGACTCATCAAGAACTTAAATCATTAAATTTCAATAACAAAATATGTTGAAAATATCATGTTTTTTGTGTGGGTGAATGAACCAAAAACTATGGAAGCTCACATACCTCTTAGGGGTTAAACCCATGGCGAAATTCCGCAACAAGATGCAAAAATCTCGACGAACGCTTGATCCTCTCCTCTTTTCTCTTCTTTTCTTTTGTTGAACTCTCAATTAAAATCCTATGAGTATATTAGTATTATAAAACTGAGCCTTTATAGGATTACACCACTAAAATATTAGTAATGAATTAAATTCGATTGGGTAAGGAAAAGACCACAATACCCCTCACTATTTTTCGCTAACTTTCTTTAACTTGACATCATAACTTCAAAGGGTCATATCACACTCATCCAAACTACAATCTTAGTAAACTCAGTGGCATTGGAAAGATAATTCAATGATGTTAATGTATCTTGTAGAAGACCTAACTCATCATGTGCTAGGATTTATGGTCCTTTAAGTTGACACAAAACTCATACTTAGCTTAACTCTCCAAATTTCAGATTTTTGTTATATCCAATTTAGTTCTTTTTAGAAATCAAGGTGCTACATCTAGTAACTGACCTTAATACTTAAGAAATTTGTAATTCCTTTGTAAATATCACTCACTACAAAGAAAGGTGTGAATCTTAGCTCAAATTTTACCGGGGTGTTACAAGAAGTACCCATGCAATACACATGTACAATGACCGATTATTCACTTCATGCACTTATACAGACCTAACTGAGATGGAGAGTCTACTGTTAGTTTATGTCAAGTGAAAATCCTGTAGTTACATATATCCATTCATATATTACTCATCTTATGAGAGTTAATGCAAATTATCAAAATTAGACGATTATTACATAGAGATGTGCATTAATTTCATCTGATAGGGAGGAAGGTCTAAGCCAACACATCAAATTAATACTTCACTACTATTCAATCTTAGTAATCAAGGGATGGGCCCCTATAACAAAGTAATACTAACAATCAAAAGAAATAATATTTCTTATTGGGTCATTCTTATTAATCTACCAAATTTTAGATCAATCAGAGTTCCTTTTTTTCGAATACAAAAACTATGATCAATATGGTCGAAAAATATTGATTGTCCAAAATAGAATTTAAGATTTTTCGTTTAGTAATTCCTATCACACATTATCATTTGTGAAATAGATATATTAATCAAGAATAAAGAACAAAATTCTAAAACTATTTACATTACCTGACTATTTGTTACACCTCGTAAATCCAATGACTTAAGTTAGGTCTCTATGTGTAGTTCAATGACTTAAAAAGGATTGTAAAGATTTTAGATATCCTATGTTATGAGAACCAACATAGTTTGGTAAGATTGGTTGATAAGAAATTAAACATGACCATGACGTCCGGTGAACTAGTAACCTAGTCTATTGTTGTTCTAGTGATAGTGGGATGGCTTAAAGGAGGTGTTTTAGAGGTTTGAACATGATAAATTAATAAATATATACATAAGTACCTAAGGAAGAGCTTAAGGGGTCAACACAAAGGGAGGAGTGCCATCCTTGAGGATCAAGCCAAAGCCAAAGGCCAAGGCTGCCCCAAAAGGGAGGCTACTGCCACAACCTTCACGGGTATGACCACAACTCGTAGTCAAGACAATGGGCAAGTAAGGAGCTCATGAAGTTTCCATGGCCAAAGAAAAGGGTGGCAACTTGGACTAGCTACTGTCCAAGGCTCCACGAGCCATTTCACGACTCGTGGTGCACTTGACAACCCACCTAGCTTGGTTGTGAACTTCACTTTGAAGTTTTGAGAAAGGCCAAGTTGGGGAAATTACTTCCTAAGTCACCAAGAGAAACTTCAGGACTCGTGGTGCACTTGACAAGAGAGGGAGTCTTGTTGGGAAGTTGCCTTAGGCGTTTGGGAAATGGAGGAGTTTGGGGAGGCTACTGCCTAGCACACCAAGAGAAACTTCAAGGCTTGTGGTGCACTTGACAGGCAAGGGGGCTTGATCGTGGTCTTTACTTAGAAAAATTAGGGTGTTGGCACATTTTAGGAGGCTAATGCCTCACACTTCACGGGCATCACCACAAGCTGTTGAGCTCTTCACGGCTCGTGAAGTGGGGCGTGAAGACTGGACGGGGTTCCAAGTTTAAAGTCAAGCTGGACTTTTATTTTAAAAGCCCAACTAAGGGAGAGGTGTTTTGGGTATTTTAGGGGCTCATTATATATTGAATTTAAGTCATTACACCTATTTCCCACACAAAAAACAACACCCAAATTGAAAACCCAATTGCTCTCACCTCTCTCTAATCTCTCTCTAACAAAACCTCAATTAAAAAACATTGAATCTCCAACAAGAGGATTAATTCTCCAAGATTTTCAACTCCATTTCATGGCTAATACTTCATTAAGGTATGGATTCTTTCATTCTTGGGATTCCTTTCCCCAAGAGGTTCATTCAAAGATGTTTTCAAACCTACCAAGATCTTTAGATTTTCTCTAGACATAGGTCTTCTTTGAAAAACAGAATTATGAATCAATTATTATGAATTTTGATTGCCTAGGTATGTTTAAGAGTATAATGATGGCAAATTATTGTTGTTCACTTGATATTACCTTAGACCCATGTTTTTCCCCAATTTCACAAATCTTGGATTGTAATTGGTGAATTGGTTGAAGGTGATGAATATATCAATTGTTATATCGGTGTTAATTGTGTTAATACTTCATGAATTGCCTTATATCATGTATTGGATAGGTTTTTACCTGATTCATTAAGAAGCTATGAATGTCCTTCTTCTATTAACCCTTACTCTGGAATTATGTTGATTAGTTATTACAGGTGATGTAAATTAGTATGTTCTTGCATAATTGACTATTGTATGATGATGATAATTGTTTTTATGAGTAAATATCATTGATTTTGGATGAATTCTTGAAAGGGTTTCTTGAAAGCCATTGGTAAGATCTTTAAGGTAATGATCATTTTGTTGTAGTATTGTTGGTCTATCTTTGGTAATGTTGATCAATTGAAGTATGAATGATGAACTTATGAATGTATGATCATGCTATCAATATCATGGTTGTGAGATAATTATATGTGTTCTATAATGATGGGTTAAAGGTAAATCCTCATGTACATCCTATGACTATGCTATGATGTAGTATTCTCACATGATGTTGGGTTTGTGATAAAAGGGATTTCTAATCCTATAACCTATGAGCTATGAACATGTTATAAAAGGGGTTAAACTCCTTAGACCTATGCTATGAATTAATGTTAAAGAAGAGTTAAAGATACTTCAAAAGGGTAATTTGACTTAGCATTGAGTGAACTTGACAATCAGAGGTGTCCCTTCTAAAAAGAAGATAGGTTCACCCAATATTCTCATGAGGTGGAAAGTACAATGTGAATTACCATAAAGCGGGTTTCTAGTAACAACCTCCTATTTCCTTAATTATATTGCCTTATAGGATCCTACTAAAAGAATAGATATAGAGACAGAATTTTTTTGTAGTTAACAACAAATTTAGTTGCTAAACCCACTTAGCGATGAATTAGCGACTGATTTTTGTTACAACGAGAAAAATAGCAACAAACTAGCGACGACGTTCTTCGCTAAATGCAGTTTTTTTAGTAGTCTCCTTTCAATGTGAGGGGATGACACTAGATTCCATGTTAGATGACATGGTCTATGTTAGTTATGGCGAAGTTTCCCCTAAGTTAAAATGAATAAATAAAAGTAAGAATATGAACACTAACTAGGACTACTTGAGGGGTGTTGCTTAGTGTAGGTAAGGTTATGGGATTTTGCCTACACATTGCACAACAAGTGGACCTTGAGAGGAATTATAGGGTGGGTTCTTTATGTATATATGATATGTATGATGTTGGTATAAATTGTTATGCATGATGTTGACTACACTTGTTATGATGATGTATGAGGTAAAGGACAATGCTTATGGTCTCTTTGTTAGTTTACTTGGTTTATATGGGGTTATGAGGCTTCATGCACACATTGCACCAGTAGAGTTGGATTGGAGTTGTGAGTAAGGTCTTGTGATGTATTGATGAAATGGACTCTAAACATGAAATGTTCACTATGGCTTTATTATGATGTTACATGTGGATATGTCTTGTTGTGATATGGACTTGTATATTTTCTTAGAATGTGCATAAAGTCTTTTAAAGTGAACTTAGCATGCTTATAACAAAATGTCCTTTTGTGCATGTATTCAAACGTTTTACTTGCATATGTATCCATACTTAGCACATGTGGTTTGTACTAACCCATATATCTTCTTTTCTACATAAATTTTGGTTCGGGCCATTGAGGTGGTTCAAGGAAAAATTTTCAATGAAGCATGGATTGTTCCCAAGTTGGTGACTCCTAAAGTCTGAGTATACAAGCCTATGAATCTAGATTTGTTGTTTTGGTTATAGTGGAAGACATTGTTCTATTTCCTATTTCAAAGACTATGTTGTATTCACTTTTAGAAGACTTGTAATGGTGGAAGGGCTAAGTCCCAATTTTCATACTCGTATGTTTAGATGGCAATGTGAGACAATTATATATTCTATTTTTATAAATGAAGTGAAGTTGGACTTCAAATGAAAAGTTTTAATTTTGTGCTTTTTATTCTATCTATGATGAAAGGATGAACGCTAAGGGCTTGTCTAAGACCTCTTCGAGGATGAAGACACCGGTTACGACTAGGAGGTGCTCTTCGATCGTGACAACTTGGTATCAGAGCATGAGATTGAATAAATATTAAGAATGATTTCTAACAAAACCACATCTATGTATAGTCTTATTCATAATTGTGAAGCGCACCAAACTTATGAATGAGAGGCTATGTGATGCTTATGAATTCTCATTTCTTTGGTATTCTTAACTCGTGCCTAAAAAGTCTTAACTCTTAGTGTCCTTTTCTTCTAATCCTTTTCTTGTGAATATAGGCTATGCATACTAGAAGGTAAGCCACAAGAAGGGTTGAACAGAATATTACAAATGTGGTTGTTCCTCCCCAAGGCAACCAAGCTCCACCTCAAGAACAAGTTCCCCGAGGTGGCCAATCTCCAATCGATCCTACGATCATGTCGGATGGAGAAATAAGGGCGGATTTCTTTAACTTGACTCAAGTCATGACTACTCAAGCTCAAACCGTAACTACTAAAGCTCAAGCTATGACGACCCAAGAAAATCGGGAAGCTGCACCCTATGTGAATCAAAATGCGAGTACCATGGCTTCACATTTAAGGGACTTCACTAGGATGAACCCTCCAATTTTCTTTGGGTCTAAGGTAAATGAAGATCATCAACACTTTCTAGATGAGTTTAATCAGATCTTGTATGCCATGGGAGTGAGTTCAAATGAGAAGGCTGAGCCAGCCGCTTACCAACTTAAAGATGTGGCTCAAACATGGTACACTCAATAAAAGGATAATAGGGCTTTGATAATGGGTCCTATAAGTTTGGAAGTATTTAGAAAGGCATTGATAGATAGGTTCTTCCCAAGGGAGAAAAGAGAGGCAAAAGTGGAAGAGTTCTTAAACCTTCGTCAAGGAGGTACGAGTATTAAAGAATACTCTTTGAAATTCATTAAGTTGTCTAAGTACGCCTCTTCTTTGGTGACTAATCTGAGGGATGAAATTATCTCTTTGTGATGGATGTGTCCGATGATCTTGTGGAAGAGTGTCGTGCAATAATGCTTCATAATGAAGTGGGTTTATCTCGTTTGATGTTGCATGCTCAACAAGTTGAAGAGAGTAGGCTTAAGAGGAAGAATAGGGAGGTCAAGCGGGCAAAGCCCTATGTCGGAGGTACTTCTAAGGGTATGTTAAAATCCAAGACAAACCAAAGTTTTAGAAAAGAATCTCCAATAAAGTTCCTTCTAATTTCTCCAAGGCTAACAAGGATAGGGTGCTTAACCCTAAGCCTTAAGGTGAAAAAGGTGGTGGTTGAAAAAGTGAGAAACCCAATTGTGCCAAATGTGGCAAGAAGCATATGGGAAAATGTTTAGTTGGAACGGAAAATTTTTTTGGTTGTCGAAAAAGTGGCCATATAGTGAAATATTGTCCCATGGCCAACACTCAAGGAATGGAGAGTAACCAAGCACAAGCAAGTTTTCCAAATTCCGATGCTCCTAAGAATAACCAATTTTATGCTCTCAAATCTATGGATGATCAAGAGGGTTCTATCAATCTTTGTTGCCGGCATGCTTCAAGTATTGTTAATTAATGTTTATGAATTGCTAGATCACGGTGCCTCATTATCTTTTGTAAATCCTTTTGTAGATATGAAATTTAATGTACTCCCCGATGTCTTAGTTGAACCTTTTCGGTTTCTACCCCGGTGGGTGACTTTGTAGCTACTAAAAGAGTCGATAGGAGTTGTACCATATTATTGTCCAATAGAGTTACATTGGTTGATTTGGTTGAACTTGATATGTTTGATTTTGATGTCATATTGGAGATGAAATGGTTACATTATTGTTTTGCTTCAATTGATTGTAGAACAAGGGTAGTCAAATTCCAATTTCCTAATGAACCCGTTTTACAATGGAATAGGGGAAACTCAATTCCAAGAGGTCAAATCATTTCATGTAAAAAAGCTTGTACGATGATTTTTAAAGGAAGCCTCTATCATATTGTGAGGGTCCATATTGTGAGGGTCAATGACCTTGGGTCCGATGATCCTCCTTTAGAGTCGATTCCCATAGTGAAGGATTTTCCAGAAGTCTTCCCCGTTGACTTACCCAAAATTTCCCCGAATGGGAAATAAATTTCGGTATAGAATTAATGTCGGATACTCAACCCATTCCAATTCCTCCTTACTTGGTGGATCCGACCGAGTTATAAGAATTATAAGCTCAACTCAAGGATTTGCTAGACAAGGGTTTTGTACAACCAATCATATCTCCATGGGGCACTCCGGTGTTTATTGTGAAAAAGAAAGATGGGTCTCTTAGAATGTTTATTGACTACCGACAATTGAACAAGGTCACTATAAAGAATATGTATCCTCTTCCCTATAATTTATGATTTTTTTGACCAATTCCAAGGCGCGAGTTACTTTTCAAAGATCGATTCGAGGTCGGGGTAATTTGATCTCGGGGTATCATCAACTTAGAGTTAGAGGATTTGACATTCCTAAAATGGCTTTGTGAACAAGATATGGTAATAATGTGTTCCTAGTCATCACATTCGGTCTAACTAATGCCCTAAAGACTTTCATAGACCTTATGAATAGGGTGTTCTGGAATTATCTTGACTCATTTGTAATTGTCTTTATTGATAACATCTTGGTATATTCCAAGAGTGAGGATGAAACGTGAGCCATTTGAGGATAATATTTCAAGTCCTCAAGGAGAACAAACTCTTTGCTTAATATAGTAAGTGCAAATTTTGGATAAAATCGGTTTCTTTTCTTGGTCACATTGTGTCTAGTATGGGTATTTAGGTTGATCTGAAGAAGACGGAGGAGGTTAAGAATTGGCTTAGGCCTCTAACATTCAAAGTTTCTTAGGTTTAGCAAGGTATAATAGGAGATCTGTTGATGGATTTGCATCTATTTTTTCTCAATTGACTACCCTAACCAAAATAAAGTTAAGTTTAAATGGACGGAAGCTTGTGAGAAAGGCTTCAAAAATTTGAAAGATAATCTTACTTCTGCTCCGGTGTTGACGTTATTGGAGGGTACCGAAGGGTTTGTTGTGTATTTTGATGCTTCTCGAGTAGGGTTGGGTTGTGTCCTCATGAAACATGGTAAGGTGATACCATATGCCTCAAGACAAGTCCAGGTGCATGAGAAGAACTATCCGTCCTATGATCTTGAATTAGCGGCCGTTGTGTTTGCTTTGAAGAAATGGAGACACTATCTATATGGAGTGCAAGTATATGTGTTCAACAATCATTAGAGTCTCCAATATGTCTTGACTCAAAAAGAGTTAAATCTCCATCAAATAAGGTGGTTAGAGCTTTTGAAAGATTATGATATGAGTGTCCTTGACCACCCTGGGAAAGCCAATGTTGTTGCGGATGCTTTGAGTCAGATGTCTATGGGTAGTGTAGCCCATATTGCCGATAGTAAGAAAGAGTTAGTAAAGGATGTGCATAGACTAGCCCTGTTTGGTGTTCGACTTAAAGATTCTCCAAAAGGGGGTTTTATGGTTCATCATAACTCCGTGTCATCTTTAGTAAATAAGGTGAAATCTGTGCAACATTTTGATCCTCTGTTGATGGAGTTGAAGAAATCGTTTCTTAGTAAATCTAGTGAGTACTTCTCCCAAGGGGGAATAGGGT
The DNA here is from genome assembly GCA_016801875.1 of Solanum sitiens. NCBI lineage: Eukaryota > Viridiplantae > Streptophyta > Magnoliopsida > Solanales > Solanaceae > Solanum > Solanum sitiens. The sequence continues at coordinate 109,518 of JABWTJ010000219.1, forward strand.
ACTTACTTACCAAGGTAGATTGTGCGTGTCGGATGTGGACGACTTAAGAAGACAAATTTTGGAAGAGGCTCATGGTTCCTGATATTCCATTCATTCGGGTGCCACAAAGATGTACCGTGATCTACAGGAAGTCTATTGTTGGAACGGTTTGAAGAAGGATATAGTGGCATCTGTGGCCAAAAGTCCGAATTCTCAACAAAGAGCTAAAGGGTTAACTCAAGATATAGCTATCCCCACTTGGAAGTGGGAAAATGTAAATATGGATTTCATTGTGGGTATTCCTCGTACACTAAGGCTAAATGATCTGATTTGGGTTATTGTTGATAAACAAATCAGCCAATTTCATTCATGTCAAAGCTACTTATTAAGCGTAAGAATATGCAAAATTCTATCTCAAGGAGATTGTGAGAATGCATGGAGTTCCCTTGTCTATCATTTCAGATAGAGGTACTCAATTTACTTCTCATTTTTTGGAAATCATTTCAAAGTGGGCTTGGTACCAAGGTGAAACTTAGTACCGCATATCATCCACAAACGGATGGTTTGACGGAACGAACCATCCAAACCCTAGAATATATGTTGAGGGCATGTGTTATTGAATTCAAGGGTAATTGGGATGACCATCTACCATTGATCGAATTTGCCTTCAATAATAGCTATCACTTAAGTATCGCCATGGCACCCTTTGAGGCCTTTTATAGGATGAGATGTAGATCTCAAATTGGGTGGTTTGAGGTAGGTGAGTTTTCTCTATTAGGTCCCGACGCAATTTATGAGGCTGTGGAGAATGTCCGACTCATAAGGGATAGATTGAAGACAACCCAAAGTCGGAAAAAATCTTATGCCGACAATATAAAGAGGAACCTTGAGTTTATGGTAGGTGACTTGGTCTATTTGAAGATATCACCCATGAAAGGGGTGATGAGGTTTGATAAAAAGGGGAAACATAGTCCCCGGTATGTGGGGCCGTATGAGATTCTAATACATGTTGGAAGTGTTGACTATGAGTTGAAATTACCTATTGAGTTGGCTCCGGTGCATCTGATGTTTCATGTATCAATGCTCAAAAAGTGCATAGGCGATCCAGTGTCTCTACTTCCTCTACAATGCTTAGGAGTGGATGCTAACCTTTCATATGAAGAAAACCTAGTTTATATTTTAGACCGGCAGGTGAAGAAGTTGAGGAATAAGGATGTAGCTTCCATAAAGGTCCTTTGGAAAAATCATCTTGTGCAAAGTGGTACTTGGGAGGCCGAGGCCGATATGATGTCCCGATATCCTCATTTTTTTCCTTACTCTTCTAGTAAAGGTTAAGGTAAGTACTTCCTCCTTGTTTTGTCTTATTGAAAGTCATGTGTGTTTTGAACTTAACATGATTTCCTGTATGTATGCATGCTCTTGTAAGAGTTCATGCGTCACTTGTGTCTTGAACTTTCATGAAATTATGTCTTCTTCATACTTGATAGCGCTTGATTATATGGTTGATATAATTTACCTCCTGTGGTATTTCTTGTAGTGAAAATTTTCAAGTGTGAAGTGATGAAATTATATATAGGCTCCTTTTTGAATATGTTGAGCTATATGAGAAGGAGAAGGAAATTCCTCCTTGCATAATGTGAAATGATGAAATGTGTGCATAATTGGTAGTTGATGTAGTTTCTACTTCATCATGATGCATTGTTGTGTTTAAGAATGGAGTAACATTTCGTCCATTGTTGTGGAATTATTATTATATATCATGTGTTGGTTGGGCTGCCAGTCTTGAGTTGTTAATTCTAAAAAGGTGTTTAAAGTGTCATTTGAGGACGAATGTTCCCAAATGGGTGATATTGTTACACCTCGTAAATACTATCACTTAAGCTAGGGCTCTATGTGTATTTCAATGACTTAAAAAGGATTGTGAAGATATTAGAGGTCCTATCTTAAGCTAACCAACATAGTTTGGGAAGATAGGTTGATAAGAAATTAAAAACGACCATGACGTCTGGTGAACTAGTAAGCTAGTGTATTGTGGTGCTAGTGCTTGTGAGACGGCTTAAAGGAGGTGTATTAGAGGTTTGACCATGATGAGGTAATGGATATATATGTGTATATATATATATATATATATAGATAGATAGATAGATATATTGGTACCTAAGGAAGAGCTTAAGGGGTCAAGACCAGGGGAGGAGTTCCAACCTTGAGGGGCAAGCCAAAGCCAAAGTCCAAAGCTGTCCTAAAAGGAAGGATACTGCCTCAACCTTCACAGGAATGACCCTGACTCGTGGTGAGCTTGTGAAGTTACCTTGTGAAGTTAACTTGGCCAAAGAAAAGGGTGTCAACTTTGACTAGCTTCTTTACAAGGCACCATGAGCCACTTCACGACTCGTGGTGCACTTGACGACCCACCTAGCTTGGTCGTGAACTTCACTTTGATGTTTGGAAAAAGGCCAAGGGAAGATACTGCCTAAGTCACCAAGATCCACTTCACAACTTGTGTGCACTTGAAAAGAGAGGGAGGCTGGTCGTGAAGTTGCCTTAGGCGTTTGAGAAATGGAGGAGTTTGGAGAGGCTACTGCCTAGCAAACTATGAGCAACAATTGATAGCTCGTGGTGCATTTGACGGGAAAGGGGGATTGATCAAGGTCTTCACTTAGAAAAGTAGGATGGTGACACGTTTATGGAGTCTACTGCCTCACACTTCATGAGCCATTGAGCTCTTCACGGCTCATGAAGTTGGACGTGAATACTGGACAGGGAACCAAGTTTAAAGTCAAGTTCGAATTTTATTTTAAAAGTCCAACTAAGGGAGGCGTTTTTTGGGTATTTTAGGGGCTTATTATATATTTAATTTAAGTCATTTTACACCAAATTGCCACACCAAAAACAAATCTCAAATTGAAAACCCAATTGCTCTCACCTCTCTCTAATTTCTCTCTCTACCCAAACCTTCATTGAAGAACATTGAAGCTCCCAGAATAGGATTAATTCTCCAAACTTTTCAACTCAATTTCGTGGATAAGTCTTCATCAAGGTATAAATTATTTCACTCTTGTGATTCCTTTTCCAAAATAGGTCCCTTCAAAGATGTTTTCATACCTACCAAGATCTAGGGTTTTTCTCGACACATGGGTCTTCTTTGAAAAATGGTATTATGAATCAATATGATGAATTATGATTGCCTAGGTTTTTTTAAGTGTATGATGATGTCAAATTATTGTTGTTCACTTGATATTCCCTTAGACCCATGTTCTTCCCCAATTTCATAAATCTTGGATTGTAATTGGTTAATTGGTTGAAGGTGATTAGTATATCAATTGTTATATCGGTGTTAATTTTGTTATTACTTCATGAATTGACTTATATCATGTATTGGCTAGGTTTTGACCTTATTTCTTAAGAACCCATGAATGTCCCTCTTCTCTTAACCCTAACTCTTTAATTATGTTATTTAGTGATTGGAGGTGATGTAATTGAGTATATATGTTCTTGCCTAATTGACTATTGTATGATGATGATAATTGGTTTGATGGGTAAGTATCATTGATTTGGGATGAAGTCTTTAAAGGGTTTGATGGAAGCATAGTAAGATCTTCAAGGTCATGAACATTCTATTGTAGTATTATTGGTCTATCTTTGGTAATGTTGATCAATTGAAGTATGAATGATGAAGTTATGAATGTCTGATCATGCTAAGAATATGATGGTTGTGAGATAATGATAGGTGTGCTTTAATGAGGGTTTAAAGGTAAATCCTCATGTGCATCCTATGACTACGCTATGATGTAATATTCTCACATGATGTTGGGTTTGTGATGAAAGATCTTTCTCATCCTATAACTTATGAGATATGAACATGTTATATGAAGAGTTAAACTCCTAATACCTATGCTATGAATTAATGTTAAAGAAGACATAAAGATACCTCAAAAGGGGAATTTAGATTAGAACCGAGTTAACTTGACAATGAGAGGTGTCCCTTCCAAAAGAAAGGCAGGTTCACCCAATGTTCTCATGAGGTGAAAACTACAATGCGAATTAGCATAAAGAGGGTTTCTAGTAATAACCTCCTAGTTTCTTAACTATGTGCCCCCATAGGAACCTTAGCTAGTGGATAATCGTAGATGTTATATGAATGTATATGTCTTACCTTGGCAGATAGGACACCCTCCTTTCGGTGTGAGGGGATGACACCGGATTCCGAGTTAGCTCACATAGTCTATGTCGGTTATGGACAAATTTCCGAAAGTTAAAATGAATGAATGGAAGTAAGAAGATGAACACTAACTAGGACTACTTGAGGGGTTTTACTTAGTGTAGGTAAGGGCATGTTACTTTACCTATATATTCCACAAGTGGACCGTGAGGGGAATTCTAGGGTGGGTTCTTTATGTATATATGATTATTTTGATGTTTGTCTAAATTTTTATGCATGATGTTGACTACACTTGTTATGATAAAGTATGAGGTAAAAGACAATGATTATGGTCTCTTATTTAGTTTACTTGGTTTATGCGGGGTTATGAGGCTTCATGTACACATCGTACCAGTAGACTTGGATGGGGTTGTGAGTAAGGTCTTGTAATGTATTGATGAAATGGAATCTAAACATGAAATGTTAACTATGTCCTTATTATTATGTTACATGAGGACATGTATTGTTGTGATATGGACTTGTATATGTTCTTTTAATGTACATAAAGGCTTTTAAAGTCAACTTAGCATTCTTATAACAAAGTGTCCGTTTGTGCATGTCTTCAAATGTTTTACTTGAATATGTTTTCATACTTAGTACATGTGGTTTTTACTAACCCATATATCTTCTATTTCTACATAAATGTAGGTTTGGGCCATTGAGGTGCTTCAAGGCAAATTTCGCAAAGACGCTTAGATTGTTCCCAAGTTGGTGAGTCCTCAAGTCAGAGGACAAAAGCCTATGAATCTAGATTTGTTATTTTGCTTATAATGAAAGCATTGTTCTATTTGGTATTTCAAACACTATGTTGTATTAACTTTTATAAGACTTGTAATGATTTAAGGGCTAAGTCCCAGTTTTCATACTCTTATGTTTAGATGGCACTGTGAGACAATTACAGATTCTATTTTGATATATGAAGTGAAGTTAAACTTTAAATGAAAAGTTTTTATTTTCTACTTTTTATTCTGTTTATGATGCAATGATGAACGCTAAGGGCTTGTCTGAGGCCTCTTCGAGGACGAAGATGCCGATTACGACTAGAGGTGATCTCCAGCCGTGACACTATTATTTTCTAAAAAAATAACATGTTTATGTATATATTGAATATTAAAATTCAAAACACGCCTCATAGATATTCAAATTTTGATGAAAAATTACTAATCATGCAACATACATTTGTGATGTCAAATATTCACTGTAACAAATTTAGATCAAAAGCTAACTGAGATGGAGAGTATATGTTAATTATGCAAAGTCAATATCATTATCCCTAGATTCATTGATCCAATCTAATATTAGTGAGATATGGAGAGTCAACACAAGTTATCAAAATTAGAGATTAAATTTTTAAGAGTTCTATTAATTTCATCTGATATGGAGGAAGGTCTAAACCAACACATTAACTGAATACTTCACTAAATTGAAGTCGTGAAGACCATAGATAACAGTGTCAATCACCACTTTATTTTTGTTGAGTAATTTTCATTAAAATTAATTTTCAGAATACATAAAATATCTAAATACATTATCTAAACAACCACAAATTGTCAAATCACTTCATAAGAATGAGTGTTTTTAATTGGTTTGTTTCAGACGAGCCTACAAAATTTCACATCAGTCATAGTTAAAAAAATAATATTTATCTCCAAAGCTGTGATCAAATTTATATTGAAAAGATTTTTAAAAAATTAGATCTATATCCATATCATATATCAATTCATGTTTACTCATAATGTGTAATGTACTACATATAACATAAATCAAAATCGATATAAAGGATGTTTCAATCATACTAAATCACATTTTAATTACAAAGAATGATTTTAAAATCAAAACCACATACCAATGACTACTTCTTACTAGGCCGTTAAGAATGAACTTAAAAAATTTCAGGTCAATTGAGGTTTATAAAAAAATCATTCCAAAAGCTATGACCAAATTTAAATTCAAGTGATTAAGCATCTTTAGAAATTAAAACAATATGCCTACATTTTTATCACACATCAGTTCATCTTAAATAACTATGTACAATCATATTTCTAATTCAACATAAACATAACTGATAAAAAGAATGTTCTTATCATATTCAAATAAAATTTTAATCTAGCAAACTACTTAAAAATCATCTAAATGATTTTAAAGGAAACAATCAAATTTCAAGTCAATCAGATATCAAAAATTTCATGACCACGTAAACTATGACCAAATTTGAAAATAACTATTTTTATGGGCATAGTAAAAATTAAAACAACTTGATTCAAATTTCAGTCTCCTTTAATAATTATCTTAGGAGGATAATGTTGTGTGTATTTCCTTTGATTAAAACATACACACCTTTTTATTGCAAATTGTCCTCTCGATTAATGCACCTGAGAATTCAAGATATTACATTTTTACCATTCATATCAGTGAAAACCTTTAATATCTATTCTCATGAATTAATGAAGTGTTACTAGTATCTAAAGTTTAATATCCACTTAAGTAAACAAATGTTTACTAGTATAAATTTATTTAGGAAAATTTATACATGTTATATTGAGTATGTTCTAATGACTCAAATAAATAAATCAACTTAGTGTATCTTAATTATTAATCATAACAAGGTAATTTTATTGCGCTTCGCGCGGTCATAAATAATAATTGCATTAAACTTTAAAATATTTTTTTACTAATATTGTCACGCCCCGAGCCTACACCCTGGGAGGGACTGACACTCGGAGACCATTGCTAGTTGTCAAGCGAACCTTGGCCTGACTTACTCCACTCACCGGAAGGCTAAACTTAACTAACCTAAGAAACAAAGCATGCTCAACAAATACTTCATATAATATCTGGCCAAAATGGCACTCAAATATCAATAAGTAAAATAAATCCAAACTGAAATGCTAATTGTCTACACAACATCTTAAAACAAAACTACTAAAGTAATGAAATGGATGTCCTACGAAATGTAAAGAGGCTCACCACGGACTTTGGAGCTAAATCTGGATCAACAAAGCGGCACGTGCTGATCCTGGTTACCTGTGTCTGCATAATTAAATGATGCAGGCCAACTGGCATCAGTAGATTGAATGTACGAGTATGCGAGTTGGAATGTTGAGTATAACTATAAAGCTTGAAATGGAGTAAGGATGAACTTGCCTTGGCTCTGCTCAACTCATAAGATGACAACTCAATGTGAAATAAAAAAAATGACATATGCAATATATATATATATATATATATATATATATATATATATATATATATATAACTGATAAAACAGTGTAACTCTTAGTTTGTTAAAGATATAACACTAATAAACCCAACTTTACTTATATATGAAAGTAATATATTTCTATGAGATTTTCTCTACCGACAACCACCACTATGAGCCTATGTGGTGATACGAACTCTTACCCATGCTTCCAGAACTGTCCTATAGTTTGTTGTCGCATAGAATATCCTCTACCTTGTGGATCAAGTGGCTAACCTTACGTGATCATCTAAAAAGTATGACACGTTAATACCCATGATTGCAACATGGTTTACATAGGTACTTGAGTTATCTGAACTCTCATTCCCACATCGGTGCTCAATACTACTCCCAAAACATACTTTAGCTCATAGTTTTAAATAAAACTTCCGTCCTTTGGGTTGAGATAATTTACTGAACCTCCTTTCGGAAACAATGTTCCTCTCTTTAGTTCAAAACTCTTCTGAAACTTCTTTAGTTTCCTTTTAACTTAAATGTAAAAAGTTTATCAACCTTTAGGGAATATTAAGTCCCCCTTTATAACTTTAGAGAATTGAACTCAACTGCTGCCCTTTTACTTAACTTGAAACTTTAACTCTTAGGGATACTTAGTTCCCCTATACCTTTTGAGAATGAACTCGACCTTTACTCCTTTCCTTAACTCAAACATGAGCATGAAACCGAAGTTAAAACATTTAAGTAAGACTCTAAGAACTTTGAAAAACTTTACTTTTACTCACTTCATAACTTTAGACTTGACTTCTTACTTTCTTGACTTTGATCCTAACATTCCTTGAATTTGGATTATGGATTCAAGGATCATGATCTCATGTTTATGGATCAATTCATAACGTTTATGTACTTTAGAGTGTTGGGAACAACTAGGAATGAAGGGTTCATCACTTAGGAACTAGTACGGAAAGATAGGGAGAAAACGGGGGCTCCAGGGGTCGTGGCGCTCTGAGAGGCGCAGGGCGCCAGGGCCTGTTGGATAGACCCTCGTCTGAGGCGCTCATAGAGGAGCGCCGCACCAGGGCTTGTCAGGCAGAGCCTGCCTTGAGGCGCTCTGGCAGGCGCGGCGCCCCAAGGGCCGTTTGACGGGACTTCCGACTTTCTTCTTTGTTTCTCATCTCTAAACCTTCCCAACACCCATGGATTCAACCACAAACACTTTGTATCCCTAGTTAACTCATTACCCAATAGTTTAGACCTAAAAACAGTTCAGAAACAAGAACCCGATCTACTAGAGATCAACCACACATTAACAACAAGATTTCACAATGTTTCATCAAGAATTCCATGTTCATCATTCACTAATTCAAATTTTACTGAACTGAAACAATTGGGGTATTGGTGAAAGAATCCAACACCGAATGATGTCAGATACCTAATAGGGATCACCCCCGACGAAATCCACACAACGAAATCTTGGCGTTCTTACGTCTTCTTCTCTCTTCTCCTTTTTTATCCTTTATTTCAAAGCCCTAGCTTATTTTATAAGTGCGTAAACTTAATGGGATAAGTTTAGACCCCATATTACCCCCAAAATGAAATTAATGATTGTGTTAGGAAAAGACCAAAACACCCTTAACAAATCCAGATTTAGAACTTTTCCTGCTCAACATCCCAACTTCCAGAAGTCATATCTCCCCGACCTTGGAAATTCTCAAACTTGATATCGTTGGAAATATATTCCGATGAGATTTCCATCCATATAAAGAACTAACCCAAACTCTTTCTGAGCTGGGAGTTATGACCGTCTGAAAATGACCAAAACTTACTTTTGAAATCTGGAAATTTTCCAGATTTCCTTACTTATTTCCAAATTTGATTCTTTTGTTTTTTCTTAGCTTAACCTTAGATAATTCAATACACAAGATGTAACAATATCCCCCCATTGGGACATTCGTCCTCGAATGAGAAATCTTTCACTAAGCTAAAGATAGTTACATCATTTCAGCACTCAACACCTAAAGCAAGTAACAACATGTTCATACAAAGCCTTATGAAGTTCTAAGAATAGAATTTAGTACCTTGATCTGCGTTCTCTCCGCAATCAAAGAGAGGGATATCTCTTCTTCATATCCTCCTCTGCTTCCTAAGTCGCTTCTTCAACAAATTGGTTCCTCCAAAGGACCTTGACCGAAAATACTTCCTTTGTCCTCAACTTGCGAACCTGGTGACTCAAAATCTAAACTGGAACTTCTTCATAGGACATGTTATCCTTAATTACTACATTCTCTGTTGGTACTATCAATGAAGGATCACCCAGACACTTCTTCACATAGAAATATGAAATACATGATAAATCGCTGCTAACTCTTGGGGTAGCTCCAACTCATAAGCCATATTTCCCACTCTTATGGAGATTCTATAAGGTCCAATATACCGGGGACTAAGTTTACCCTTCTTACCAAACCTCATAACTCCCTTCATATGTGAAACCTTAAGATACACCCAATCATCTGCCTCAAACTATAATGGCCTTCTCCTAACGTCTATGTAGGACTTTTGCCGACTTTGTGCTGTCTTCAACCTTTCTTGAATCACTTTCACCTTCTTCATAGCTTGGTGAACTAAATCTGGTCCTATAAACCATGCTTCGCTAACTTTGAACCACCAGATAGGAGATCTGCACCTTCTCTCATGAAGAGCTTCATATGTGGACATTTGGATGCTCGAATGATAGCTATTATTGTATGCGAACTTAATGATAGGTAAGTGATCATCCCAATTTCCCTTGAAGTCGATCACACAAGCTCTCAACATATCTTCTAAGGTCTGGATAGTACACTCTGCTTGTCCATCTGTCTGAGGGTGAAATGTCGTACTCAAATTTACCTTAGAACCCAAACCTTTCTGAAAAGATTTCTAGAATTGTGCATTAAATTGTGCACCTCAATATGAAATAATGGATACCGGAACTCCATAAAGTCGGACCACCTCTTGAAGGTGCAACTTTGCATAATCTTCCGCCGAATAAATAGTCTTTACTGGCAAGAAATGGACTGACTTTGTCATTTTGTCGACAATCACCCAAATAGAATCATGTTGCCTGTGATCAAGTCCATATTAATCATCTACCACTTCCATTCTGGAAGTTCTATATTCTGAGCTAAACCTCCAAGCCTTTGGTGTTCCACTTTCACTTGCTGACAATTTGAACACTTGGCAACAAACTCAACAATATTTTTCTTCATGTCTTCCCACCAATATACCTCTATCAAATCACGGTACATTTTGGTGGCACTTGGATGAATGGAATATCTGGATCTATGAGACTCCTCCAAGATTCTCTCTTGGATTCCATCCACCTTAGGTACACATAATCTGCCTTGGTATTTGAGCACACCATCTCTCCCTTGTTCAAAAGCCAAAACTCTTATGGCTATGGAAACTTGCCTTCAAATAAAGAAAAATAGGGTCTTGGTCTTGCTTCTCTTTCACCTCTGACACCAAGGATGATTCAGCCCCATTGGTCACCACTATGCCTCCTTCTGTGGAATCTATAAATCTGACTCCCAAACGTGCAAGTCTGTGCACGTCTTTTGCTAATTCCTTCTTTTCTTCTTCGACATGGGAAGTAGTCCCCATGTACAACCAGCTTAAGGCATCACTAACCACATTAGCCTTACCTGGGTGGTAAAGAATACTCATGTTATAATCCTTCAGTAATTCTAGCCACCTTTTCTGTCTGAGGTTGAGCTCCTTCTAAGTGAACATATATTGGAGGCTCTTATGGTCAGTTAATATATCCACATGAACACCATACAAATAGTGACGCCATATCTTCAAGGCAAACATTACTGCAGCAATTCTAAGTCATGAGTTGGATAATTCTTTTCATGAACTTTCAATTGTCTAGAATCATAAGATATGACCTTGTCATTCCACATTAATACACATCCCAAACCAACTCTTGATGCATAACAATACACAACGAAGCCTTGAGTACCCTCTGGTAATGTCATAACCAAAGCGGTAGTCAATCTCTTTTTCAACTCCTGAAAGTTTTTCTCACAAACTTTAGACCATTGAAACTTGTCTTCTGAGTTAACTTGGTCAAAGGAGAATATATAGATGAAAACCCTTCAACAAATCTCCTATAATAGCCAACCAAGCCCAAGAAACTCCTTATATCAGTTGGAGATGTGGGTCTAGCTCAACTCTGAATTGCCTCAATCTTCTGCATATCAACTCTAATACCTTCACCAGAAACGATGTGGCCTAAGAATGCCACAGACTTAAGCCAAAACTCACACTTGGTGAACTTGGCATCAACTCCTTATCTCTCAACGTCTGAAGAACAACCCTAAGGTGACTAGCACGATCTTCTTCATTCCTTGAATAAATCAGTATATCATCAATGAAGACGATGACAAATAGATGCAAATAAGTTTGAAGACTCTGTTCATAAGATCCATGAACGCGTCAGGTGTATTTGTCAAACTAAATGACATAACAAAAAATTCATAATACCCATACCTTGTTCTAAAAGTTGTCTTGGGAATATCACATTACCTTACTTTTAACTGATGATAGCCTGATCAGAGGTCAATCTTGAAAAAACAAGAAGCACCCTGAAGTTGTTCGAAAAGAGCATGTATCCTTGGAAGGGGATAGTTATCTTGATGGTCACCTTATTCAACTGACGGTAGTCTATACACATCCTGAGGGACCCATCCTTTTTCCTAACAAACAAGATCGGAGCGCCCCAAGGTGAGACGCTTGGTCGGATGAAGTCTTTATCTAACAAGTCTTTGAATTTCTCTTTTAGCTCTTTTAACTCTGCTGGTTCCATTCGGTATGGTGGAATAGATATAGGACGAGTATCTTGGATCCTGACGTCTATACCGAAGTCTATTTCTCTTTTGGGAGGGACTCCGGGTATATCATCAGGAAAGAATTCTCGAAACTCACTCACTATAGGAACTTATTGAAGGTAAGGTACCTCAACACTTGAGTCATTAACTCGGACTAAGTGATAGCTACATCCCTTTGAAACTAACTTCCTCGCCTTAAGGTATGAAATGAAACGACCTTTAGCCACTACTAAACTACTAGCCCACTCTATGACTGGCTCATTTGGAATTTTAAACTTGAAAACTCGAGTTTTGCAATTTATTGATGCATAACAGGCATGGAGCCAGACCATACCTAGAATGACATCAAAATCTACCATGTCCAATTTTACTAGATCAGCCATGGTGTCCTTGTGATTGATGGAAACTTGACAATCACGATTGACTCTTTTCGCTAGAATAGACTCCCCAACAGATGTAGAAACACAGAAGGGTTCAAGGAGTTTTCAGGAAAAATGTCAAAATGATTTGCAACATAAGGAGTCACAAAGGATAAACTTAGTCCTGGGTCTAACAAAGCATAAATATCAAAAGTAAAGACTTTGATCATATCTATGACAACATCTGGAGAGCTCCCTTTCTCTTGGTAGCTAGTGATTGCATAGAGGTGATTTACCCCACCCCCCCACCCCCCCGCATGTCCCAGAAGTGGATCCTCTAGGTGCAGCCCTATCTGGTGTAGCAACTGATGAAGATTGGGCTCTGTTGCCCGAATTCCCACCACCTTTCTAATCCTTGGGGCACTCTCTGTAACAACCCTAAAAATGACTATGCTAAGTAATGTCTAATGTGCCTAGAATGCCTATGATTAGACCGGGTTCACACGGATTGATGCGCGTAGAACCAGACCTCTGAACCCTTGCTACAGCCAAGCCAACTAACTTGGGGAGTTAGTTGAGCTTGGAAAGGTTGGGTCCAACCATGTAGGGATCTCGAATACGAAGATTTACTCGAAGGAGTCTTTACCGTACTTAAAAAGGGGAAATCTTAGGTTTGGAGGGTCTAGGGGTAAAATGGTCTTTTTCCAAGCTAAGGGTAGTATCGTAATTATCCTAAATATATAATTAATTATTTAATTAATAAGGTGGAGGAGCATTTTGGGGAGAGAGGGCCGAAAATTGGCTCTTGAAGTGAAGTCTTGCTCCACCCGGGTTCAAACCTAGGTGAAAGCAATGAATTAAAGTTGTTTTTATTTAAGTTGATAAATTAATGTAATCAATTAATATTTATTATTTATTATCTGATTTAAAATAAAAGGAAATCAGATTTTTAATATTTAATAAAAAACTTATTTGACTAAGTCCCAAACTAGACTCCTAAGCCTAATAAAACTATCACTCTCTCACGTCTATCTCACTCTCACGTTCAATATCTCTTCTTTTTTCACGATTCTCTCTGCCAAATAACTTCAAAAATAGTAGGTAAATCAAAGTTCTTCACACTTAAAGAACTCACAACGAAAATATAAGAAAACAAACGAAATCAATCACGTAGGCAAAGAGAAGGTTTTCCGTCGAGTTTGGTGTTGAACTTTTGGTGTTGGACGTGTGTTTGGAGGAGTTCTTTGGGCAGCAAGTCGAGGTTTGAACGTCAAAAAGGTATGGGTTATCTTCTCTCTTGGTCCCTTTCCCAAGAGACCCCTAAGGTTCAGACGAATCTATTCCGAAAACTAGGATTGTTCCCCGTTGCATGTCCCTGTCACTAGCTCCCATTGAATCATAGGTTGGTTATGTTTGCTGGTAGAAAACTAGGGATGAAACGTGTTTTTGTGATGATTACGTGTTTATATGTATGTTCGGAATTATGTGACTTATGTTGATGTTTTTCCTAAAATATAACTACGTGTGTTTGTGTGTGTTGCCGTGGCTATTGGTCATGGTTTAGGACTTGAAATGGCATGATAATTCTTTATATTTCATGTACACATGATGATGTAAATCGTGATGTTCATATGAGTTGAAATGTGGCTGATTTAAGTGATAATCTCTTGGCTAAACGAATCCATGAAAAATGCACCTAAGAACGTATTAAATGATCTACGAATTACCCTATGAATTTACGTGTAAATGTTGATGAAAGTATGCTGAAAATTTTCAAAAATATTTCCAGATTTAAGTAAGGAATTTCGTTCAAGTTAAGAGGTTTCAAAATGTTGTGAAAAATGAATTAAAACAAGTGAGGTCATGGAGGATTGAACCCGTGACCTCACCATGTTAAAAACCATGAAAATAAAGAAGTAAAAAGGAATGTGGTGAAGGGGATTCGAACCATGGTCTAGGCAGTAAAGGAGAGTAAAAGAAAATGAAAAGAAAAGAAATGTGAGGCGTGGGAATTGAACCCACGACCTCTAGGCAGTAAAGGAGAGTGAAAGAAAATGAAAATAAAAGAAATGTGAGGCGTGGAAATTGAACCCACGACCTCTAGCCAGTAAAGGAGTACTAAAAGAAAAATAAAGAGAAGTTGTGGGGGTTCGATCCCCAACCTCATGGTCAACGCAAAATAGTCAAGGAAAATTAAATAAAAAAATAAAAGGGGTTGTGGGGGTTCGAACCCACAACCCCTCGGCCAAGGGAGAGAGAGTTTAAAAAAAATAAATTAAAAGAAAATAAGGTTGTGGGGGTTCGATCCTACATCCTCTCAATCCCATTGAGCGAAAAATGAAGAGAAAAACTAAGGGAAAAATAAAATGAAGGTGTTGGGGCTCGATCTTGGGTCCCCAAGCCGTGTGGACCAAAATAAAATAAAATAAAAATGTAAGTGTTGTCCAAGGGATTCGAAATTGGGTTCCCTTGCCCAAATTCCGTATTGATACATAAGTCGTATGTGAATTAAATGTTCAAGAATAATGCCGCCTACATAGATCGAAATCGAGATCTTGGCATACATACAAGATGCATAAGTCTTGTACCATATAATCTTAGGAAGATATGAATCACTTAAACGAACTATGAATGAAGCCTCATGGCTTGTATGTGTAGACCCATAAGTCTAACATACGTTTAAAAATAAGTGAACCTAAGATGTATGTAATGAAATGATGTAAACCTAGAAGGGTTAAGTACTAGTGTAAAACACACTAAATGGCCAAGTGCATTGACATACGATGAAATGAATATTATGTAATGAAATGATGAAACCCTAGAAGGGTTAAGTAAGAGTGTGAAACACACAAATGGCCAAGTGCATTGGCATATGATGAAATGAACATTCACGTAAAATGGGGTGAGTAATTATGAAGAGCAAATGTGCTAATGTTAATGAATGTGGTGACAACATGATAAGAGGCTAATGTGAAATGATGAGAGAAATCTCAAATAAGCCTATGTAAATGTTACCAAAACGTACTCACCTATGAGAGTGTAAAGTTAATGAAGAGACCAGTCTCTATGAACACTCTAATGAAAGTATTGAGAATAATGTATAATTAATACTAATGATGAGATGAGAAATCATCTATTGAGCTATAATGTCCTCATACTAGAAACCAGCTTCCATGACGTATGAGTTGAATGAAATGAAACTTTATACTGAGCACCTATAGACTAGCTATGAGCGGTGATGCCTTCTTTCGAGAAGGGCAGAGGTTCACATAACTCTCATGAGATGAGACTGTCCGGCATGCCGGGTATGGGTCTCCTTATATCTCCTAGTCTTCGAACCTATACTACAAATATAGGGATCTGGCGGGGTTCAATTCCGATGTACGCTAGCATATTTTGGGTCACTTTGGCCGGTGATTACACCTCTTTTCGGTGTGGGGGAGACACTGGATTTCATGATGCTCACATGATCTATGTCGGTTAAAGTTAAAGTTCCCAATGAATGAATGAGGTCAGCCTCAAATGATGCACATAATGAAATGAACGATATCAAAGGTGATAGGATAGGATAATCAAGAGGTGAGCTAGACTCAAGTAATGACACTAGGTTATTCTTGATCATTGCACAGCAAACCCGATGAGAGTCTTAAACTACATCCTAGGTATAGCTGGTGTTTACACTAGCTTATGAATGAATGAAATGAAGTACGTATGAATGAATGAAGCAGACTCTGTGTTTATTAAAGAAGGCTCCCTAGTTGAGGTCCCATATGTTAAGCCCTCATTTTGGGAAGTATTGATGTTAAGTCCATGATTCCAAGGTCTCATGGCATATGAATGAATGATATGAAAGATGTTATGTGCTATATGCAATATGATATGTGCTATGTGTAAGATGTTATGAGCTGTGTGCAATATGATAACTATGATGATGCATGTTACTCTCATGGCATGAATTTCCTAATCCAAATTTGGAAAGCTCACTGACTTTCCTAATCCAAATTTGGAAAGCTTACTGACTTTCCAAATCCAAATTTGGAAAGCTCACTAACTTTCCTAATCCCAATTTGGCAAGTCCACTGACTTGACTTTCCATAATCATGTTGTTAGGCAAGAGCTATTCTTACTCATGCATTTCCTTGGTGTGTGCTTGAATATACCCATACTTAGTACAAGTGTGTACTAATCCCATACAACTCTATATTTTTAGGTGCACGCACAGGTGGACGCTAGAGCTTACAGGTTGACGTTGCAGCTATCTGGACGTGGATCTTTCATCCGAACTTGGTAGGCCCTCATGCTTTCGAGGATGTCTACCGTTACTATCTAGCTTAGATGTAGGCTTTAGCTAGTGGAGTATGTTCTACTAGTGTTTCTTTCCGTTTTTATTTCAGATATTGTATTGGTGCCATTTTGGCAATTATACATTTAATGTAGTATTAAACTATTTCTTCAGTTGATAATCTTAATGTTAGATGGTTGATTGTGAACGTTAAGAATGTAAGTAGAATGACCTTTATGCATGTTAAGAAATAAAAAGTTTTAAATTTTCCGCTAAAATTAACCTAGATGAAGTAAGAATGATGTAAGTAGGCTTGTCTGCGACCTCTGAGAGGTCAATGACGCCGGTCTAGTATGGGATCTACACTCCGGTCGTGACACTCTCTCATGAAGTGATCCTCTTTACCACACTTGTAACAACCTGTCTGGACATCACGACAATTTCCTGGGTGGTTTCTACCACACTTAGTACATGCAGGAGCCCTACTTCCTCCTTGCGTCACATTGCCTTGAGACTGAGCCAGTCTAGACTTGAAGTACTGCGGATTCTGGCCACTATACTCACCTCGGTTTCTGGGTGCAGGTGCACTAGCAGATGATGGTGCGTGCCCCTTTGGTTTCTGGAAATGTGGTCGACTTGAACTACTTTCTTGTTGGCCACACTCATTCCCAGTCTTGGCTTTCTTGTTTCGATATTCCTCACTGTCCCTCATCTTATCCTCTTCAACTTGTTGGACATAGACCATAAGCCTGTATATGTCCATGTTACCAATCAACATGGCAACCCTACCTTCCTTACTTGAAGTGCGACCCAACCCTGCAACAAACATACTCATCCTGCTCCTCATGTCTTTCACCATCTCCGGAGCATAGCGAGATAGCTGGGTGAACTTCATCACATATTCCTGTACACTCATGGAGTCCTGTTTCGAAGTAAGGAACTCCCTCACCTTGGCTTCGTTCAGTTCGCGAGGAAAGAACCGCCCAATAAGGCTTCTTCAAAGCAAGCCCAACTTTGATATGGTGCATCCTCGGCTCTACCATCCTTCCATTAATCAAACTAGCTTCTAGACACACCCTTCAGTTGATATGCAACCAATTCAACACTTTCAGCATCCACCAAATGCATTACCTCAAATACCTTCTTTAATTCTTTCACAAAGTTCTCATGATCCTCAGTAGGGCTTGATACGGTGAAACTAGAAGGGTTCATTCTCATAAACTCATGAACTCTCGAGGTATCAGCCTCTTCTTATCGATCTGCTCTATGTTGCCCAAATTGATTGGTCACAACCTGACTTAACATCCGGATAGCTTCCCGAAATTTAGCATTGGTAACCTTTCCTTGGGGTTGCAGCTCTGGTGCATTTGGAACCTCTTGTTCCTCAACATTTCTTCGTGGTCGACCTCTGACTACTCTTCTTGGAGGCGTGATGATCTGATTTTTTTTACGTGTAAGCATGAATTAGAGAGGGACTTTAGAGATAAACTCTTCGCATGAAAAGAACATGGAAGAAGGGAAACATTCCTAAATGTTGTAGCTTTCTAATCGTAGATATGGCATACTTCACACCGATGACTAAGACTCCACATACACGACTTCATAGACTCCCTATGACTCTTGAACCTTGTTGTGATACCAAGTTTGTCATGCCCTGACCCTACACCCTGGGCGCGACTGGCACTCGGAGACCATTGCTAGTTTCCAAGCGAACCCTTGGCCTTGCTTACTCAACTCAGCAGAGGGCTAAACTCAACTTACTTAAGAAACAAAGCATGCTCAACAAATACTTCATATAATATCTGGACAAAATGGCACTCAAGTATCAATAAATAAAATAACTCCAAACATAAATACTAATCGTCTACGAAGCCTCTAAACTGACTGAAGAGGATGTTGGGACAAACCCCACAACATCTTAAAACCAAACTACTAAAGTAAATTAAATAGATGTCCTCTGGAATGCAAAAAGGCTCACCACAGACTTTAAGGATAAATCAGGATCAACAAACCGCTACGTGTTGATCCTAGTTACCTGCGTATGCGTTATAAAAAGATGCAGGCCAACTGACATTAGTACATTGAACGTACGAGTATGCGAGTTCGAATGTTGAATACAACTTTAAAGCTTGAAATAGAGTAAGGATGAACATACCTTGGCTCTGCTCAACCCATAAGATGACAACTTAATATAAAGCAAAAAATGACATATGCAATATATATATATATATATATATATATATATATATATATATATATGATAAAACATTGTAACTCTTAATTTATTAAAGATATAACAATAATAAATCCAACTTTACTTATATATGAAAGTAATATAGTTTCTGTGGAAGTTTTTCTAACCGACAACCACCACTATGAGCCTAAGTGGTGATACAGCGTCTTTCAAAGCCCTAGCTTATTTTCTAAGTGCGTAAACTGAATTAATGATTGCTTTGGAAAAGGCCAAAACACCCTTAACAAAATCCAGATTTGGAACTTTCCCTGCTCAACAGTCCAACTTCCGAAAGTCATATCTCTCTCATACGACCTTAGAAATTTGCAAACGTGACGTCGTTGGAAAGATATTCCGGCGAGATCTCCATACATATAAAGAAATCACCCAAAATCCTCCTGATCTAGGAGTTATGGCCATTTGAAAATGACCAATACTTACTTTTGAAATCTGGAAATTTTCCAGATTTCCTTATTTATTTCCAAATTTGATTCTTCTTTTTTTTTCTTAGCTTAACCTTAGCTAATTCAAGACACAAGATGTAACAAATATCCATACATTAAAAATAATGGAAAATATGTTCTTAAAAAATATTAGCAATATTCCAATATAAATTTGATTATTTGTCATTGTCACATAACTCAAAGAACCTCTAATGAATGAATTATTCACGAATAATAAATCATTGGTTCTTTAATAAGTATTGTAAGAAAACTAAAGAAGAAAATCATATATATATATATATACATATATATATATATATATATATATATATATATATATATATATATATATGTATATATGTATATAAAAAAAAAACTTAGGCCCGCCTATGTGGCACCACCACAAACCAGAATTTCCTTTTAATTTATTTATTTCCAGAACTAGGTTTCCCCTTTCATGAAAAGTTGCGACTTTTATGAAGAGTTGCGACTTTTATGAAGAGTTGTAAATTTATGAAGAGTTACGACTTTTACGAAGAGTTACGACTTTTATGAAGAGTTGCGACTTTTATGAAAAGTTGTGACTTTTAGGAAATGTTGAGATTTTAATGAAGAGTTGCAACTTATATTAAAAGTTGTGACTTTTATGAAGTGTTGTTACCTTTCTGAAGAGTTGCAACTGTTCCAAATATTTGTAACATTTTTTATAAGGCACAATCAACATTTGTTCACACTACCCTTTGTTGTCTATAAATTGAGGGATTTCCTCTTATTTTAAAACAACGAAAATTGTCAACCTTCTCCTCTTTTTCTTCTTCTTCTTCACATTTAAATATTTGTGTACTTTGTTATTCTTGAGTGGATCACTAACACCATTGTTTATGTTACAAATCTTGATATGTATTTTTAAAGTCATTAATTTATGCATATGTTATTAAGGATAAATAATAAGAAGTAATAAATTTCATATTTCTTCACATTATTAATGTTTGTTACTACGTAATCTTATATGTAAGATAATATAATATTTTAATTTTAATGACAGATAGGTATTAAGTATTATTTAATAAATTTTGTGAAATTAAATCCCGCGAAGCACGGATAATTTTACTAGTAATAATATATATACAATGACATTTCGTAATAAAAAGAAATATTTAAGCTGCATAGTATACAATTGTGATATATGTCTTAGGAGAAAATTCAAAAATTTGTGAAAATATTTAAAAAAGAAATTATGCTTGAACATGAAAACAATTACAACTTTTGAACTGACATAATGAATTTCTTCAATTGATAAGTGAGAAATTTCATATCTATGTAAAATTAGATCAATATGTAAGCTTGCATATAGTACTTTTAAGTTATAGAATTTAAAATAAAATATCAAAACATCAATTCTTGGAACTGAGTACAATAATTATTTTTTGCACAATGAATATATGTACTATAGGTGTATATGTTCAATACAATCGGAGACAATAATTTTGCAGAAACTTAAACAACAGAGTTTAAACAAAGTACTCAAAAACAACAAGTAATATCATAAGCATAAATTAATGAGTGTAAAAAACATACCACAATATGTAAAAATCGAATAAAACAAAAAGGAAAAAATCGAGTCCACTGAATGCACAATGTCCCCTTAAAAAAATCATTTCCCTCCAATACTAGACGTTTAAAGAATTACATCATCTCAGGATGGAATGATTTTATTCACCAAATTTTTGATACAAAATAGTGGTTTCAGTAAGTAAATCAAAAGGATAAAACTTCACAACTATTTAATTTTGCGAAAGTAGAAGATGATCCAAATTTTTGTTGTTTTTAAAAGAGAGCAAATCATTCTATATATAAACCACAAAGGATAGTGTGAACAAATAATTATTTTGACTTATCAGAAAGGTAACAACTATATGAAAAAGCTTTAACCTTTCGAAAAGTTCAAAACCTTTCATAAAAGTCGCAACTTTTCATATTGTCGCAACTATTCATTAAAGTTGCAACTTTACATAAAAGTTGCAATTCTTCACTAAAGTCACAACTTTTGATAAAATTCGCAACTCTTCATTAAAGTCGACTCTTTTCATCAAAGTCACATTTTTTCATGAAAGAGGAAGACTAGTTTCGAAATAAATGAATTTAAAAGTAAATTTTTGCTTGTGGTGGCGCCACGTAGGCAGGCCTAGGGTTCTCTTTTATATAAATATACAATTCTCAATTCATATATAATTATATATATATATATATATATATATATATATATATATATATATATATTAAGAACATTTTTATGATTTCATAAAAATAATTAATTTCATAAGAATTACTTATCAATCATTAATTCTTAAATTGTACATGCATATGTGAGAAATAAAAGCTCATATAATTATAAAGAAAGAATGAAATTAGAAAAAAGGAAAAATATTCTAATACAATGTTGGCAACAGTGGTTGTTACCGTCACTTCATGAATTATATATATATATATATATATATATATATATATATATATATATATATATATATATATATATATATATATATCCTTTTCTTTTGATGTTTTGGCAAATTGAACAAAATAGTACAAGAATTTACACTCCAAAATATTAAGGAATTCTTTGGTCAAAACTATTTTTCAACAATCCAATTTTGTTGTCAAAATAAATATGTTTTTTTATGAAAATAAACTTATTCTTGGCTAATGGAAAGGAACAAGCGCATGTAGGTAAACCGTATCAATTATTTTATAAATATTACATATTAACTATGACAAAAAATATTACAATCGTTGTGAACACACCTTCCGCTGACATATGCAATGTCTTCCTTTTATGTCTTTGTATAGGTTAATACGAACAAAAAATGTACTCATATACACAATCAAAAATATGTATAATTAGATTATGCAATATATTAAGATGCAAAAATAGATCTTGATGCCAATTGTTAGAAAATAATTTGCACAACGGAAGCATATCAGAATCTTACTGCCTAAACAAATAATAGATAACCAAATTGTTTATGCTAGATCATATACAATTATGCTAGAACGCATAAACTTGTTGAAATTTCATTCAAGGATTACCTCTTAAAGCCTGAGCAGATACATTGAAGTGAACCCACAAGTTAGACACATGTTCCTTCAAGCGAATTCTCAAGTTAGACAGATCATCAAGTGAATCAAAAAGATAGACAACGGTTATTTAACCTTCTACACTGATCCCAAATTCACATTTGAACTCTCGCAGTACTTGGGTTGGCAAGTATGAATAGAAACATTCAATCTTTTCTAGTTTAAGAGAATCCCTACTTATAGAGATTTCTTCCCAATTCAAAAAGAGAAAAAAATACAGACTATTTTTTTCAACCAGAATAATACACGATTGTTTTCAATTTCAAAAGAAAACCTTGCGATAGTTTCCTCTTTTCTCCTTAGGAATAGGATTCTGAGTTCTAGTTAAATATGGCACAGTAGGGACCACAAAATTAATTATTGAAGCTTAATATTATAAAAATAAATCCAAATAATTAATTTGAATTATTCTTACCATAATGAATTAAAAATCATTCCACTAGAAATTCGTAATTGCACTCCTCTATTTATAATTCAAAATTTCCCATTAAACACTTATGTAATTCTCTACGTTAAGATTATAGATACTAATCAATAAATTAAAATATTGAAAAATATAATTCAACGATTAATTCCTTTAAAGCACTACTTCACTTATTTCATGTATCGAATTCATAAAATCCACTTGCAAGATTTGACACGATGAATACTTATATGCTTCTCAAAAAGATATATCAATCAATCTCTATAACGAGATATGAAATTCATCGATTAACTTATTATTTCACCAATATATATTATTATCGTCCAATCTATCAGACATATTTACCCATCTTAGAATCTCACCTGTTAATAAATCAAACAATAATTAATATATATATATATATATATATATATATATATATATATATATATATATATATATATATATATATATATATATATATATATATATAATAATAGTTATATGAAGATTAAGAATATAAGTATATTTAAAATTTAGAGATTATGTTTTTGTCAGTCAGTGTAATTAAACAAATATATCTACTCGGTCCCGTTCAATACATAAAAAATGCACTACCACAAGAGTTGGAACTGCATTGTTCCCATAATAAATATAAATTACTTATAATCTTGTGGTACCAATGGAAAAAACAACTGAAGCAAAGCTAGTGAATGGACTGATGTAAAAAATAAAGAACGAGTTAGCCAAGATCTCGATTACATTCGATCTCGGCATAATGCAGATGCTCATCATCATTCTTAAAAAAGGAATTTGTCTATTTGGAAAGCTTTTGCTACAGCCACTTCAAGATCTTCTAAAGTGTCTTGTACACATAAGAATTGTTGGGTTTTAAAGGTGTGAACATAAAATTAAGGGTTGTGACTCTCCTGAAGGGTTGTCACTTTGCCGTTGGGTTGTGACCTTTATGAAAGGTTATGTCCTTTATAAAGGGTTATAACCGTTTGAAAGGTTGTGTCTTTTCCCAAGTGTTGTGAACTTTCTGGAAGGATGCCTTCTTTCCTAAGAGTTGTGACCTTTAGCCATTGTTGGCTATAAATAGAAAGATTGTCTCTCATTTTTCATTTTTGAATTCTTCCCTTCTTTTGCATACATTTCTTACAAAACAAAATCGATCGATCGTGTCTCTGTGTGTGATTTGTTGTTTTCATTTTGAGTTCACTGAAATTATTTGTAACAACTCTTAACCCGAAATAGGTAGTATTAAACAAATAAACTAAGAATACTTATTTTTTGAATGAGTAGGAAATACCTGGAAAATTTCCTAAGTGTAAAAGTGAGTTTTTGGTCATTTTAAAACGGCCATAACTTCTAGCTCATGATGAGTTAGGGTCAATTCTTTATATGGTTGGAAATCCCTTGAAAAGATCATTCCAACGCCACCGAGTTTGTGCATCTTTGACATCGTATGAGGGAGATATGTCTATCGGAAGTTGGGCTGTCAAATTAACAACATGTCAAATTTTGGATTTTTAAGGGTAAGCTGAACATGGGAACGCGTCGCGCGACCAGTTTCCAGAATTGAAAATGTTTCTCTGCATCGCGGAGCTAACATGAGGTGTTCTGCCTCAAAAGACATTTTTTGAACTAAAATTAAATCATGCCTCCACATCGCGGACCCATCCCCAAATTTCAATTTTCAGATTTTTCTCATGTTCATCTATATAGAATCATTCCAAAAAATCATGAGATCTTTCCAAACACGAATCTAATTCCTTGAACCCATAATTCAATTCAAGGATCAGTTAAGAATTAATGTTAAGAGAAATCAATAGTCAAATGAGAGGAGTCATTTCAAGTGTTCATAAGTCTTTTACAAACATTTAAAGAAAATTTCAGACTTAAGTTTTGAGTTCAATAAAGAGTGAAGTTGAAGTTCTTTTCTTCAAAGGTATAAGGGGACTAAGTATTCCCAAAGAGACTTGAAATGTTTTAACATTTAAATAGTAAGGAAACTTTGATTTCCAAGGAGCCTTAGGGCATGTTTTCAAAAAAGAACTAAAGCTTTCTAAAAGAAGCAAGCATGGAAACTATGATTTTCAAGATAGCTTAGAGCTAAGCATTTTGAGCACTAACCTCAAAACCACAGAATCAGTATGTTTTTCAAACATAAGAGCCAACATATTTTTGTGAGTAGCATTGAGCACCGATATGGGGAGAGTTCAGACAACTCACACACCCCATAAACCATGTAGACACTATGGGTAGAAAATGTTCATACTTTGTAGATGAACCCTTTTTACAGTAGACTAGTGGATCCATTGGGCAGTTCAGGTCTTATACATTTGGCCGGGTATAGGATGCGCTGGCAGAGTTAGGTAGATCAGTGTATCATCACTATAGCTCTTATGTGATGGTTGTCGGTTAGAGAAACTCCTATAGCAGTTATTGTATTTTCATATACATTAGTTCATTGTGTTTTTACATACATTTTAGAGTTTCTTGTATCTTTACATACACACAAAGTTTATAGCATGTTTGTAAACAACATTTCTTTATACTGCACTTGTTTAAATCTTCTTTATAATGAAATGAGTTTAGTAAGTATTCATGAGTTGAGAAGAGCCAAGGTAAGTGTTTCTTTCAGAATCTTTTTCTAGCCTATGTTGTATTAGCATTCCAACTCACATACTTGTTCATTCAATGTTCTGATGCCACTTGACCTGCATTGTATTATGATGCAGACACAGGTAACGAGGATCGACATCCAGCGCACTATTGATCCAGTTGAGCACTCCAAAGTCAGTTGGTGAGCCTCGTTGCATTCCAGATGACATCATTTATTGCTTTCTAGTTAGTTCAATAGTATGTTTTGGAGTTTGTCCCAACATTCATCTTAGTTGGTTTAGAGACTTCATACACAGTTATTAGTTCAGTAGTCTTTACATTTTTATTCTTATGTTAAAGACTTGGGTTGCCATTTTAGCCAAGTTGAATGTTTAAATTTATTTGACATTCCTAGTTACTTTGTTATGTAGTCGAGATAAGTTCTTTTATCATTATAAGTGTGATTTTTTTCTTCCCCTGAGTTAAGCAAGCAAGACCAAGGGTTCGCTCGAGGCCAACAATGGTTACCGAGTGCAAGTTCCACCCAAGATGTAGGCTTGGGGCATGACAATCTTGGTATCTGAGCATAGAGTTCAAGAGTCATAAGGAGTCTATGAAGTCGTGTCTGTAGAGTCATAGATATCGGTGTGAAGCGCGCCACATCTATAATTAGGAGGCTGCAACATTTAGGAAATTCCTCACTTCTTTCATATTCCTTTTCGTGCGTTAGAGTTTTATCTCTAAAAAGTTCTTTCTACTTCGTGCTTGCGCGTGTTTCAGATTACCATGCCTCTACGAAGAGCAGCAAGACGTCGTCCAACTAGGAGGAACATTGAACCTCAGGAATAGGAACTACCCAATGCACCTGAATTTCAACCACAAGGAGAAGTTACTAATGCTAAGTTCAGAGAGGCAATTAGGATGTTGAGTCAAGATGTGACTAACCAAGTTGGTCAACTGAGGGGAGCTCGATAAGAAGGGGCTGACACATAGAGGAAATAGGAATTCTTGAGGATTAATCCGCCTTTTTTTCTTGTTCAAGCACTACTAAGGATCCGAAAAACTTTGTTGAAGAGTTGAAGAAGGTATTTGATGTGATGCATGTCATTGGTGTTGAGAGATTCGAACTGGATACATACCAACTCAAGAATTTTGCTAGGACTTGGTACGACCAGTTGAAGGAGGTCATAGATGAGAATGCACCGCATCCAAATTGGGCTTGCTTTGAAGAAGCTTTTTTGGGGCGTTTCTTTCCCCGAGAACTGAAAGAGGCCAAGGTATGTGTGTTCCTCACCCAAAAGAAGGACTCACTCAGTGTGCATGAATATGGGTTGAAATTCACCAAACTATCTCGTTATTCTCCGGATATGATTAAGGACATGAGGAGTAGGATGAGTTTATTCATTACCGGCTTGGATCGTGCTTCATGAAAATAGGGTCGGGCTGCAATTCTTATTAGAGACATGGACATTTTGAGGTTAATGGTCTATGTACAACAGGTAGAGGAGGAAAAGTTGAGGGACAGAGAAGAGTACAGAAACAAGAAAGCCAAGGCTGGGAATGAGTCTGGGCATTAGAAAGGTGGTTCGAATCGTCCACAGTTTCTGAAACATAAGGGGCCTGCACCATCGTCTGCTAGTGCACCTGCGCAAAGACATAGAGTTGAGAATCATGGTCAGATTTCCCGAGCTAAGCTTGCATATTAACAGGGTAGTGTGGCGAAAGAAGATAGTAAACCTCCTGCTTGCACCAAGTGTTGTATAAATCACTCTGAGTTTTGTCATGAGGGCTCCACGGGTTGCTTCAAGTGTGGTCAAACTTGGAATTTCATGAGAGAGTGTCCAAAGAACAAGCGAGGCGGTGGTAATGGGGGCAATAGAGCATAATCTTCATCAGTTGCTACACCAAACAGGGTTGCACCTAGGGAAGCTTCCTCTGGTGCTGGCGGAGGAACAAACCGCTTGTATGTTCTCAACAATTGCCAAGAACATCAGAATTCGCCAGACGTTGTTAGTGGTATGATTCAAGTTTTTGACTTTACTGTTTATGAATTGCTAGACCCAAGAGCGAGTTTATCATTTGTAACTCCATATGTTTCCATGAACTTTGACATTATTCCTGAGAAACATAGTGAAGCATTCAGTGTTTCCATACCTGTTGGTGAAACCATTATAGCAGAAAAAGTTAACGTGATTGTCCCATCTCCGTCAATTACAATAGTACCATGACTTATTTTAATTGACTTAGACATGTAGACTTTAATGTTATTTTTGGTATGGCCCGACTTCATGCCTGTTATGCCTTAGTTGATTGTAGAACTCGAGTAGTCAAGTTTTAATTTCAAAATGAGCTAGTTTTAGAGAGTAAAAGAAGTTTAGCAGTGCCTAAGGGTCGATTTGTTTCGTATCATAAGGCGAGGAACCATCTAAACTTTTGAGTATACAACACTTGAGACTAAGCCCATACAAGACATAAAATAAAGACTAAGACATAAAGGAACATGTGGATATTGTCCTCGAATCGATGAGGACTCACCAATACTTCATCTTCAACCCTTAGAAACCTATCCATCCTCCATGGCATATCAAGACTTCCAATTCCCTACACTTTAGTCAAAAAGGGAAAAGAAGGGGTTAGCACATTAGATGCACTAAGTATGGAAGCCATGCAAAAACCATAAAAAAGGGACATTTAGTAAATAGCATGCTCTCATGAATTTTAATTAAAACATCATACTATAAGCATAAGAACAACATTTAACACCTTAAGAACACAAAAGAAATAATTTAAGCAATTATTCGCATTTTTAGCAATATTACAGTAAACTCATGCCAAGTTATAGTGAACTAACTTCACTATTACAGTGAAGTTTCTCAACTTCACAAGGGATACTTTTTGGCATGCAATTCCCTCACTAAAGGCTATCTTAAGACTCACTTAAGTAAGACAAAGAGAGACCGCCCATACACCCTCTCTAGGCACACCTAAATGATCCTTAAGACCACCTATAATGAGATACACACAATTACATCATATCAAGCACATGAACACGAGATCCTCCTACCAAAGGTGATTCTAAGGTAAGGGACACAAGTCTACAACACAAGACACACTAAGACTTCACTTTATCACATATAGCATATCATACTAGTAGCACATAGGAATAACCATTATCATCTTTAAGTCACCCTATACAGTACTATAACATCATCAATATAGTCGTCATGAGACTCAATAACCAATTAGGAAGAATCCTGCATCAACTCTAACACTACACACATAAAGACATAGTCATAGTCTAACATGATCACCTAATATTAATAGAACAACATATACTTTCACATTACTTAAAATATAGGTAGATATGATCATACTTCACATAATCAACTACACAAATCATCATAATACTTGAAGTAGTGTCGACAAAGCCATGATCATCATAATAAATAAAATAACGCCGACAAGGACACATCATTCACATAACACCACCACCATAAGTGGACCATACCAATCATCATTATAATACAAAATCTATACATAATATTAAGAGACTTAGGGCAGCATACCACCCATTAAATCTCACCTCTTCAATCCAAAGCTAAATCATCCAATTCGATACGATAAGGCCCTTACCATGGCCATGAACATCAATTCAATACAATAACCATAATAATCAATGAATATAGGTCAATTCAATATAGATTTATTAATCTAAGACCAATTGGACATCAATTGAATACAAATCTTACATCATTCAATAGCCTATATAAACTACACTAGAATTCATAAGCATTAAGTCAATATCAATTCAATAAGCTTAATATACAATGGATCTAAGAGTATACATACTCAATTGATAAAATTGAAACATCCTATAAACCATACAATCATAATCTATACATAAATCAAAAGCCCATAATAATCTGCACATGAATTCAATAATATCAAAGGGTGATCAATTCACCCATATTTTAGTAAAATTTAGAGATTTGAGAAGGTCAAGCTTTAATGGACAATTTCATTGGAAAACACCAATTATACATCAATACTATCATATCTTAAGGTTTGAAAATGTTTCATGCAAGAACCCAAGACTTATAGTTGAAATTGGACTTTTCATCTTTTTGAAATCTTTGAAAATAATCTTTGAAATTTACTCTAAGGTGATAGAAAGCCTTATATGAAGAACTACCATACCTTATTAGAATAACCCAATGATAATTGAAGAAGAAACGCCATTGAAGATCCATCATCAAGCTCCATCTTCACCTTGAGCTCTCATGGAGGTTTTTGGAGAAACTTTGGGAGGGAATGGGTTTTGATCTAGGTGCTAAGGTTTAAATGAGAGTTTCATGACTTATATACTCTTGAAATACCCATAAATACCCAAAATAACCGTTCTCCTATTTTATAAGACTTGGGGTGAAATTCCCAAATAAAAACAAGTCTTAACAGAAAGCTAGCAGAAAATTGTAGCACCATCGACGCCCAACATCGACGGTCCGTTGGTGCGACCACGCCCCGTCGATGGGTTCCATTGGTTGCTTATACAGCTTCTAAACCTTCAAACTACATGGATCCATAGACGCCACCCATCGACGGGCCGTCGTATGGTTGAGTGGTCGTCGTTTGGGGCAGTCGATTGCCACTCCTTGGCAGTGTTGAGCTCCAAGCTGGGGTCCTTATTTTAGGCCCCTTGTGGGTCTTTGGTGGAGTCATAAATGGATTTAAAACCTATAAACACGCACGTATAGGTATTAGGAACATCTCCAAACAAGTTCAACATCAAACAAGCGACGCAACATGCTAAAACACATCCAAACTCACAAGGACGTCAAATGGCTATCTTTCAAACTTCACCGGACATTCTTGGGTGTTTGACCTCCAATTCTTACCAAACTCAACATGCTGAATCTAAACAATATTATCAACCATATAAGGACCTCATAAACTCATTACTCACATATAAGCACATGAAAACACATAAGGCACATAGGTGACTAGTCGTCGAATGTCTTGGTCGTCCCTTGACGTTTGACTTCAAACTTCACCAAAATCTTGAGAATGCCTAAAACAACATTTAAAACCATCTTAGGACTTCAATACTTCATGTCACACACATTAGGTCCTAGTTTCACCTAAATCATTTTTGGAGGTGTTATATGCCAAATTTGCCAACAAGTGAAAGTGGAACACCAAAGGCCTATAGGGTTGGATCAGAATATAGAAGTTCAGGAATGGAAGTTGAGATGATTAACATGGACTTCATCACAGGGTTTCCAAGGTCTCGCAGACATCATGATTCGATTCGGGTGATTTTTGATAGAATGACAAAATTATCCCACTTCTTGCCGGTAAAGACCACTAATTCGGTAGAGAATTATACGAAGTTATACATTCAGGAGGTGGTGAGACTTCATGGTGTCTCAGTCTCAATCATTTCAGATAGAGGTACACAATTCACTTCATAGTTCTGGAAGTCTTCCACAAAAGGTTTGGATTCAAAGGTGACATTAAGCACCACTTTTCATCCTCAGACGGATAGACAAGTGGAGCGTACCTTAGAAGATATGTTGAGAGCTTGTGTGATTGATTTCAAGGGGAATTGGGATGATCACCTACCTCTCATTGAGTTTTCTTACAACAACATCTACCATTTGATCATCCAAATGGCTCCATATGTAGTTCTTTATGGGAGAAGATGCAGATCTCCTATTGGGTGGTTCGAAGTGGGTGAAGCAAGGTTGATACGACCATATATAGTTCATCAAGCCATGGAGAAGGTGAAGGTGATCCAATAGAGATTGAGAATGGCGCAGAGTCGTCAAAAGTGCTACACAGATGTGAGGAGAAGGCCATTGGAGTTTGAGGTTGATGATTAGGTATATCTAAAAATTTCAACCATGAAGGGTCTTATGAGTTTTGGTAAGAAGGGGAAACTTAGTCCTCGATATATTTCCTTATAGAATTTCCAAGAGAATTGCAGTGTAGCTTATGAGCTGGAGCTACCTCAAGAGTTAGCAGCAGTTCATCCAGTGTTTCACATTTATATGTTGAAAAAGTGCATGGGTGATCCTTCATTTATTGTACTAACTGAGAATGTAGGGATTAAGGATAGCTTATTCAATGAAGAGATTCCGTTTCAGATTTTAGATCGTCAAGTTTGCAAGTTGAGGACTAAGGAAGTTGCATCGATCAAGGTCTTTTGAAAGAACCAATACATTGAGGAAGAAACTTGGGAAGCTTAGGAGGATATGAAGAATACCTACCCACTTCTCTTTGAATCCGGAGAGAATGCAGATCAAGGAACAAAATTCTCTTCTTAGCACTCTATAAAACTATATGTAAGCATGTTATTACTTGCTTTTGTTTGTTGAGTGCTAAAATAATGTTTCCATTCTTAGCTTATTGAAAGAGTTCTCATTTGAGGAAGAATGTTACCAAGGGGGAGATATTGTAACAACTTGTAACCCGAAATAGCTAGGATTAAACGAAGAAAGTAAGAATAGTTATTTTGGAATGAGTAGGAAGAGTCTGGAAAATTTCCTAAGTCTAAAAGTGAGTTTTTGGTCATTTTCAAACGATTGTAACTTGTAGATCAGGATGAGTTAGGGTAAGTTCTTTATATGGTTGGAAATACCTTGAAGATATCTTTCCAACGCCATCGAGTTTGTGCATTTTTGATATCGTACAAGGGAGATATGCCTATCGGAAGTTGGGCTATGAAATTAAGAACATGTCCAATCTGGGATTTTTAAGGGTATTTTGGTCTTTTAGCTACCATATTATTTTATTCCATTTTTAGGAGTTTAATATGGGTCAAGACTGAACTTGGTCTGTTTTAGAAATTTACAATTTTCACGCTAGGGCTAAGGAGAAAGGAGAAGAGAAAAGAAGAACGGAAAAGGGCAAAATCATCAAGATCAACCAAGAACGTTGGTGTTTTCTCTAAGGAACTTGCTTCAAACAGGTATATGAGGCTCTCATAACGTTGGGATCATTCTCCCATGTGCTAAGCATATTATTTCAGTTTTGATTCGTCCTAAAATCATTAAAATATTGATATTTTGATACCCTTTTTTTTGAATTCATGTGTTGTTCTTGAATTGCTTGAGTTGCGAAGTTTTTGAATTCGTTACGTCACATTACGGGGTTGTTTAACATTAGGTTCTTAGGTACATTTGTTGGGTATCTGTATCTAAAAGATATTTAAGAAAAAAAGAACCGAGTTTGGGTGAATTAGGTAAGAAAACGAAGAAGAAATTTTGATGAGCGAAATGTGGAAATGGGAGCACATCGCACGACCTGTCTGCAGAATCAAAAATTTTGATCTGTGTCGCAAAGGTTACACAAGGTGTTCTGCCTCAAAAGATATTTTCGGAACGAAAATTAAACCATGCCTCTCTATGTCGCGGACCCTCCCCCAAATTCTTATTTTACAATTTTTCTCATGTTTAACTATCTAGAATTATTCCTAAACATCATAAAAATCTTTCCAAACATGAATCTAATTCATTCAATTCATAATTCAATTCAAAGATCAGTTAAGAGTTTAGTCAAGAGTAGTTAAGAATTAAAGTTAAGAGAAATCAAGAGTCAAATGAGATGAGTTATTTCAAGTTTTCATAAGTCTTTTACAGACATTTTAACTTTTTGTTAAGACTTAAGTTTTGAGTTCAGTAAAGAGTGAAGTTAAAGTTCTTTTCTTCAAAGGTATAAGAGACTAAGTATTCCCAAAGAAACTTGAAATTTTTTAACATTTAACTAGTAAGGATGTGCTGGCAGCGTGAGGTAGATCACTGTATCATCACTATAACTCTTATGTGATGGTTGTCACTTAGAGAAACTCTCATAGGAGTTATTGTATTTTCATATACATCAGTTCATTGTGTTTTTACTTACATTTCAGAGTTTCTTGTATCTTTGCATACACATAGAGTTTATAGCATGTTTGTAAACAACTTTTCTTTATACTGCACTTGTTTAAATCTGCTTTATAATGAAAGGAGTTTAGTAAGTGTTCATGAGTTGAGAAGAGCCAAGTTAAGTGTTTCTTTTAGAATTTCTTTCTAGTCTATGTTGTATTAGCGTTCTAACTCACACCCTCGTATATTCAATGTACTGATGCCAGTTGGCCTGCATCATATTATGATGCAGACGCAGGTAACAAGGATCGACATACAACTCATTGTTGATCCAGTTGAGCACTCCAAAGTCAGTTGGTTAGCCTCCTTGCACTCCATAGGACAACTTTTATTGCTTTCTAGTTAGTTCAATAGGATGTTGTGGTGTTTGTCCAAACATTCATCTCAGTCAATTTAGAGGCTTCATGGACAGTTTGTAGTTCAGTAGTCTTTACACTTTCATTCTTATGTTAAAGACTTGGGTTGTCATTTTGGCCAAGTTGAATGTTTAAATCTTTAAGACATTCCTAGTTATTTTGCTATGCAGTTGAGATAACTTCTTTTATCATTATAATTGTGATTGTTGTCTTTCATTGAGTTAGGTAAGCCAAGCCAAGGGTCCGCTCGAGGCCAACAATGGTCACCGGAGCCAATTCCGCCTAGTGTGTAGGCTCGGGCGTGACATTATTGCAGTTTAAGGTACCACTACTTCTTTAATGATTAATCCGTTTTATATTGGGAGAAATTATTCTGCAACCTCGGGTACTTGAGGGGATTAAATTTCTTAAGGACACACAGTATATTTTGTGGACTCGAATAGTTCTTTTTTATTTTTCTTTCATCTTTATTATTTTTCTGGTTTGCTAATTTGAATACAAGAGTTAACAAGCTTAAGAAATTATATTGATTTTATTTTATGTGGTAAGGAGATTACTTTATTTTTTGTGTTTTTTCTGTTGGAAGGAAAAAGAAAATTATTTAATCATATGATAAAAGAGTTATGGGATGAATTAGTACTTCCTTAATATGTTTGAGTATATTTTCTGTTATATGATTTCCTTGGATGAGTAAGATTATTTTTATTTTCTTCCCAAGTGCCCTGAAGCATTGCACCCCTTCACTCTTCTTTTCAATAAGAAAAGTTATTTTGTGCATAAAGGTTAAGATATGCACTTTAATTATTATTTTTTTGTATATTCTTTGTTTGACATAACTATGAGTAGAATTAAATGAACAAATGTTGTCTTCTAATAATATTTGAAATTGAGTTTAGTTAAATGTTTAAATGAAATGTCTTCTTAAGGAAAGAAGGAATATGATGGAAACAGAGAAAAGTAGAAAACAAAATAGCAAGGAAAGTGACTTGCATAGAATCAATGTTGACAGATAGAATATGATTCAATGAGAGTGAAAATGAAGTTTTATTTTATTTCCCTTGATTATTTTTTTCCCTGTCCTTTATAAGTTATGAGATTTATCTCTTCAATGTTAGGATAGATGGTCATTATGTGATGACTATTTCTAATATGTATTCTGTTAAGAGGGGGAAAAAACTTTCGTAGTTTTATACTCCATGTGAAATTTTATTGTGTTTGACTTTTGGAGACTAAAATCTTCTGATGTTTTTACTCCTTTGGTGTGAAAAATATAAGAACTTCACGAACAAGTATGATTGTGCAATGGTTTGAAGAATATAGAAACTTGCCAACTTTGTTAGATACTCTATTTGAAGAGTACAAAATCTTTTTCACGAATATAAGGCTAAATGATTTGAAAAATATAAAATATTCATAGTTAGCTAGAGACAATGTTGTATTTGAGGTTTCTGGAGATTAAAACTTTTTTGGTTTATTACTCTGTCTGAATGTGAAACTGATTCGAAAAATATAAAAACTTCATCAAAACTCAAGGTTCATTCACTTACCGATTAGATGAATATAAAAATTTTATCGTTAAACTAGAAACAAGTTGTACAAAGGTTGAATCTTTATTGTTTGTATTCTAAATACTAAGTGGTCTGTCTAGTAACATAAAATTAGTTATTTTTGTGCCTGCAATGGGTGTTTTTATGGATTAAACTCCAAAAGAAGGTTTCGTGTTGCCAATGTGTATTTTGATGATATATAATTTTAAAGCATGGGAAAAATACTTGGAAAATAATTTCAAATACTTGAAATATATTTTTTAGAACATATTTAAAATGTGGGAGTTGTTTACTTGTGATAAATACAAAATTAGACTTACTATCTAATTTAAATTTCAAAGTACAAGATATGAAATTTGATGACATTCTTGTATTATGTTAGACCCACAAAATTCTTGGAGTATATTTGATATTGTGGTCGTTGAGTCTCTCTTTACTCGTATATTATATGAGTATTATAAAACCACAAAATTATATTACTCATTCAAAAGAATTGTATTTTTTGATGTAAAAGTATCACTTAGAATATTACTCATAAAGTTATGCATTTTCCTAGTTCAAGGCTTATCACTAGTTCAAGAGGAAAATGCACAGGTTTATGCAATTTGGTACTTCCGTAGTTTCCATAACCAAACATCTTCAGGTGGAAAACAATCATCTTAGGAAGTGTCTGTATGCTGATGGATTTCCTAGCAGTAGGCACTCCAACCATCCCTACGACAGTTCTATATCCCTCGAGTGTCTCAAGGGCAGAAAATAGGCGGAGAGCATCTTGAATATTATCAATAGCTTCATGTGAAATATCAAGATGGAATACCAAAAATGGTTGAACAATCACAAAGGCTTTTTTCCCTCTCACTTTACAAGGCTCTTCAATTGCCCCTAATAATGGCACTCTAGTTTGAACGAACGAAATCATGAGTTCTTGTTACTGCAGACTTGTTCTTTGGGCCAACAATTCCCATTCTTCATTGTCTTTCGATGAAACAATTGACGAATTTTTCCCAATTGAACCTGATTGCCCTTCAAGCTTTAGTACGCTTAAAATTTTGATAGAAGTTCATATGTTGTTTGTATCAGATATTAAAAAAGGACATACTTTCAAAAATATGTCTGACAATAAATTTTGATAAAATTACCTTAAAAAGTTCTCAATTATCAAAAATGGGTCTGATTAGTATTTCGAGAAAGGCTTAATACTTCTTAATTTTGTGGCCATAGAGTTTTCAAATATTTTGAAGCAATTTTGAAAAAGGAAATATTTTTAAAGATATGTTTGACCAAAGATTTTAAATCAGAGATTGAAATTTTTTCCTTAAAAAGCTTTGAAATATCAAAAATGTGTCCAAATAATTTCTTAATAAAGGCTTAGTAATGCTTGGGGTATTATTTTGTTATTAACATATCTACACATAATATAGGAGAATCATAGGTACAAATATTTAAAAAAAAAATTGATTGATTTTCCTTAGATAGATTTCCTTCTATATCTACAAATAAGTTTTACTCATAAAATGAAACTATAGTAAAAATGAAACTAAATTAATATAGGTGAGACTACGAAATATTATTAATCTGATGATGTATAATTTAATAGATAAATTAATATTTATTAATTTAAAAAGTCTTTTGAGATTCAAGAAATGTTAATTTTTATTACATCAAAATTATTGTATCCTAATAATTTATGTATGATATTTATTTATTTTGCATAAAAGTAATAATTTATGATACATAAGTACAATGAATATATAAAAACATTGTATCTTATTTAATTATGTATCCTATTTATGGAATTCAATGTTTTATGTATTATGCCTCAAATCAGGACTTTAGGTTTTTGTGGACAACAAATAGTACTTCATTCGTCCGAATTTTAATGCTTTTGTGGTTAACATTGGAGACACACTTATGTTAAGAAAATTTACAAACTAGTACTATATAATAAGCTAATGTATTATGTATTACATACAAATAATATAAACATAATCAATTAAACAAATAATATATTTTTTTAGTGAAAAACATTATAAGATATTTCCTCATGACGGGCATTGATATACATCGTGAATTCTCAGATTTAGAAGTAGAATATAATATATTAGGTGTTTGTCCTTTTGCAGGACCTATCAAATGGTAGATACAGAAGTATCTTGCATAGAGTAGTGGTTATCAACAATTCTCCTAGAAAATCACTTGCTATCTTTCTTTGTCTTGAAAAATATAAGGTGGTGATTCCACCAACTGAATCAGTGGACTACAATAACCCTCTATTATATCCTCAATTCAGATGTCCTGATCGTCTTGAGTTTACTCAAAAGCACACAAAGCTGATATGAACACTCTATAAGTTTTCTCGATGTGTCTTCAAGACAATAATGTAGAAGCTTAAGATCTTTACATGTTAGGTTCAAGATTGAAGGCCTTCAAATCTTTTGTATATATGTTGAATCTCTGATTCAGAACTACACATATTCCTGTTGCAATAATTCTATTAAGTTAGACACCTAGTATTTAGGAGTTGATTTCTATTTGAGTTTGGTTTTTAGTATGCAAATATATGTTTTTTTAGTCATGAAAAATATAAAAATCTATAGTGAAATACATAATTTATCCTTCAAATTTTCCTCCATTGTTATTTTTCAGTATTTATTTTCTTTCAAAAACTGATAGTTGGGATCTAGAGCTATTTTTTTGAACTGACCTTTGAGTGAAGAGATGGATTTTAAAAAAATATTTTTCATGCATGACTCATGTTGTTTTTAATAATGAAAATTCCCAATTATTTGTTGTGATAACGTAAAAATACTTTGAGACCCTTGATCTTTAGGATGGAAGCCGTGTAATAGGATTGTGAAATCAATCTGTTACAAAAAACTCCAACCATAGCGCTAATCAAGAGTCACAAAGAAAAGAAAATCTGTGTAGTCCACAACGAAAGCAACTTTGTTTGTTGTTGTCTCAATAACTATTTTAAAGAGAATTTTATTTCTCCAATCACCAAAAAAAAATTGGAATTATCTTCGGAAATAATATGATGGAGGTGAAGGAATTCAAGTTGAAAAGAATAAAAGACTCCAACAAAATCAAATAATGTTTGGATAGATTGCTTGGTATTGATTACAAGGTAAGATTTCTAGGCACTAGATTAGAAGAGGTAAGAGATAAATATAAACACAAGTAACCAAAGGTTGATTCATTGAATAAATTGAATTTAGCAAAAAATCAAGAAAGTCATTCTTTCGATGTGATATTAAAGACTCTCTTAATTAAGATGAAATGGAGTGAATGCCAGAATCCTAAGAAAAACTTCCCCCTAAGATATTATATAAGAAACATGTGATAACAGTCGTATTAAAGAAAAGAAGGCCAATGTTTCCAATTCCATGAGAAAAGACTTCAGTAGAAGCAGTGTTAGTGAAGGGACTGATGCAAACGGTAGAGGTAAGAAGAGAGAGCTTTTCAGACAAGATCTAGATTGCACTCTGACTCAGCATAGTGTAGATGCTGAAGATTCTTCTAGATGACGAAGTAAGACAGACTGGGATGGTTCTACAGATAAAATGTTTAAGAGAGATGATGTACATTATGATGACGATCCCATTTGGGGAACTAGTTTATCGAATACTGGATCATAAATTTATAATAAAAGCAACCAAATGTTCATTCATTGCAGAATTTGGGTTTCGTAAAAATTCCAGAAAACCATTCTTTGGATGTGATATTAAAGACTTCCTTAGGAGGAATGCAGTAATGCAGGAAGATAGTAGAAAATTGTGCGGAAAGTTTGAACATTTCTTTTTCAATAATATCAAGGTTTCATAAAAACAAAGAGGGAGTATTACATTTGTCTCTAAAAATCTAATTAATGTAAAGAGTGAGGGACACAAGCCATACAAAAGTCCAAAATTAAAAGAAAGACATAAAAAGGAAAGGTGATCAAGTCCTCGATGCTATTTCTCTTCTTGATCTGCTATAAACTGAGCCATGAGGATGGAAGTCAATACCGCCGAACCCAACATTTGATTATAATGTAGGCAAAAGTATGTGTTAGTACAATAAAGTACTAAATATGATGGCTAGCATAAATCATCAACATAAGAACACCATAGTTGTTAGTCAACATAAGAGATATACCATAATCATAAGATACAATATGACAAGTCATAAGCATAAAATACATCATCATAAAAGATAGGCTATAAAAAAATAGGATGTAACAACACAGTCATACGCAATCTAGTTCAACCAATAATAATAGAAACACTTCTTAACTTACCTCAAGGAAATCTAGTGCAATGGATGGATAAAACCCCATAATCCCACTTGTGCTAAGCAAGTCACTTTAGGCACTCATTCATATTTATCATCTTTTTGTCTCATCCTTAGATTATTTTTCATAGACAAGGGAACAATCATCTTTAGTCACACATATATTAGAAGGGCCTTTCAAGCTACATCTAACTAACCATATATAATATGAATAATTCATAAGCACATTCATAACATAGACCATCATAACATAAGAAACATACCATGAATACCATCAAAGCATATGTGTGCAATGCATGAATAAGATCCCATAATTTTACCCATACTAAGTAAAGCATCTTGAGTAAACATAGTTCATAATTCATATCCTTGTTGTAGGATTAAGCCTTAATTGACATAGACCATGAGATCTTAACATAGAATTCGGTGTCAACCCCACACCGAACAGGGGTTGCTCTACTTGCATAAGGTAGAACCATATGCTTAACTTAGGGTTATCCAATAGCTGAGTAACTGATGAGGGCATGTAGTTTATGGTATAAGTAGATTGTTACTAGAAAATCATCCTCATCTCAAAGTGGAGCCTCCATCTCATGGGACCTCTTCTAGAAACCCGCTATCTACTGATGGAGAAGTTTCCATCCCATTGTATACATCCACTCAGTTCTAGGCATTAATTCTCACGGAGTTCATATTAAGTCTTGACTTATGTTCATATTTATGGAAGAATGTCTGACACTCAATCCAACATAATTCATAATATAACTCATTAGATCGTGCATGAGAATAAACTTTCACTGTACATATCTACATACAGATTCAATAGGTGAGACTAGTCTTCGAACCTTAGAATCATCATATCGTGACAAAACTACTCACATCATATCATATTCATACATAGGTGTGCATATGAGAATATCCTTTCAACAACACACATCTAGGCCATAATCATAATCATTTTACTCTCAAATTGTTACTAAAGCATATACATAACCTTCATAAATCATACATAAATTCACATCTTGTTCTTTCAAGGACAATACTCATATCAAATCAAGACATCAAGAATGACTACATTAGATATTGATATAATCACAATTTGAAATAATAAATTTACTATATTCTTAATCTCATATACTAATGATATAGGTCTTGTGAAGAAAGTCCTTCCACAATAATATCATTTACAAATAAACATACATATGGCTTCACTCTCACATCCTCAACATTCCTAGTTCATTTATATTAGATTTTACCCACAAGGCCCTAAAAATCACATCCATACTACAAGCCTTAATCTCAAGCAATACTTCACATGGTCATCATATATGCCTAATTCTAAAGACAATCTAACCACATGTTTAATCCTTAACCAATCTTAATCTTTTATTATCATATAAACTCAGTATCAACACTACTTGTCATGTTAATCATATGAACCTTAATCTAATAAATTCATGTTTACATGCTTTTATTTTAAGCAATTAATATATAGGTGCTGTAATCTCAATAAATTCATTAAGTAATTCATTAACCTTAGAAGGTCACATCTACGCCGTCAATGACATAAAACCAGACTATATCAGTTTCACCCTAGAATCTTAGGTTAATCAACAATACATGTATAATCATGCTAAAATCGTGTAATTCCATCATAAATAATCATTAACGATCATAAAAAATCATAATCCACTCAATTGGATCACATTAATCATAACCCACAATGTTGGAAGAAACCCTAGCTAGAATTAGGGAATTCTTCGTCAAGTTATGGAAATGTACGAGACTTAATAGATGAAAGGAGTCCATGAATGAATAACACTTACAAAGTGTAGAAACTTTAAACAATGGAATCTTGTCCTTGCATGACCTTATCCTCCTCCTCCTTCTTCAATGTCCTCCTCCTACTCCTACTCCTTCTCCTCCTCATATTCTACTTCTTCTTCTTATTCTTGAGTTGGCCTATTGTCCTAGATTGACCTTCTCCTCCTCCTTCTCTCCTACTCATTCTCTTTCACCTTCGCCTTCTCCTTCTCCTTCTCCTTCTCCTCCTCCTCCTCCTCCTCCTCCTCCTTCTCCTTCTCTTTCTCCTTCTTTTTCGTCTTCTTCTTCTGCTTCTTCATCATCACCATCTTCTTTTTCTTCTTCTTCTTCATTATCATCTTCTTCTTCATCATCATCATCATCATCATCATCTTCTTCTTCTTCTTCTTCTTCATCTTCTTGAATTGGGTTGTTTTGGGTGGGTTTAAAAAAATGATTTATGATGACTTAATTAAGTGTCTAAAGTATTTATATAGTTTGTCCAAACTACGGTAAAACAACGTAACTTAATAACGAAATAATTCTGGAAAATTACTGTAATGATCGGGTTCCGTTGTTATAGAAATGCCAATGAGGGAAAAATCGAGTCCGGAATAATATTTTTATAGTATTAGGATTTTTCAGACCTTGTCCAGATTTCAAAGAAATTGGAGTCGTCGAGGTGTAGGGAAATATTATAGCAATCGGTGGAGTAAATATAAATTCGATTACATAATCGGTTATATAAGTCGTTAAGGAATCCGTATGACTTTACACAATTGAAAGTAGACCTCCGGTAATTGATCTTAGGGTTAAGGGTGTTTTCTGAGCATAGTGGGTTCAGGGTGTGTTGCAAAAGTGGGGAATTGAAATTCCCCTAAGAACTCTCCATCCCAAAATTGTCGCTGAAGTGGAATGATGCCGCTGCAGCAGGATGCATGCCGCTGTAGCGGATGAGACGGGACATAAAAATCGTAAAATCTTGGGAGCTCAGTTGTTTAAAAAATGTCAATGCAGCGGGATTTTATGTCGCTGCAGCGACACTGCTACAGTAGGATGGGTGCCATTGCAGTGATGCCGTTAAACGGGATTGGTGCCACTGTAGCAAGAAAGTCCCCAATTAAGTCGTACAAAAACCCCTAAACGATCTTATTTGACAATTTTTTACTTTTAGAGCTAAATAATGACCCCTTGCGTATTCCAACTCGTTTTCCACCATTCTTGATGCTAAAGGTAATCTTCTCATTCCCTGAATTCACTTTTTGATCCATAGAACATATTTGAATGGGTAAATATTGATGGGGAAGGGTTTCTTGATAGATT
Source organism: Solanum sitiens (assembly GCA_016801875.1). NCBI lineage: Eukaryota > Viridiplantae > Streptophyta > Magnoliopsida > Solanales > Solanaceae > Solanum > Solanum sitiens. Next base: position 152,444 of record JABWTJ010000219.1, read on the forward strand.
ATATGGTGTAATTAAACCTAATTTGACTAGTTGGGATCATGAGTTTGATCTAGGTTTCATAGAATTATTAGTAATCCGGCTAATATGATGTTTTGTTGATTCTCGTGTTATTGTGATTGTTTATAGCCCAAGAACAAGTGGAACGAATCCAGAAAGGGAAGGATCATGTTTCTTAGGGTTTCAATCTTGTTTCGAGGTAGGTGATAGTTGTGATGTCATGATTGTGTGATGTATACATTTTCTTTATTCATTATGATACTATATGTATATGACCGTTGCAATATTGATCACATTGGTAGTAATTGAGGTAGATAAATAATATAGCCATGAAATCATAATGTATATGTATGATCTTGATGTACTTGTGTATGTGATTATAGTGTGTTGATGAGATCAGATTGCCATGTTTCAGCAAGCTAACTTGGATCGGATTCCATGTTTCGGTATAAATATTGGATAGGGTTTATACGTTCCGAAAAAACAATGGGAAAGGATTACCATGTTTCGGTAAGATAACTTGGATATGATTTCCATTCAGAATAAATATTGGATCGGGTTGACACGTTCCGTCAAAACTATGGGATCGGATTGCCCATTTCCGACAATCTAACTGTGATCGGGTACCACTGGTGCACTAACATTTCACATGTGTTAAGCATGTGAAATTTGTTGTCGAATTTTCATGTTGATATGTTGTTTATGTTGATATATATGCATGTGATTATAGCGTTTGTTCTACTTGTTTTTATTGTACTAGTGGGATAGCCCTGTGATCATGCTAGTACACAGTGGTTGTATACTTATTCTGCAATTTCTCTTATTTTTGTTGAGTACAGGGCATCTACAAGCGGCTATTGGCAGACCTCGCTTAGTAGATTAGAGATTATCATATCGACTTCAAGGGTGAGCTGCATCTTCCGGGATGCCATGGAGTTCTCCTTAGTCTATGTTTGCCATTTCTTAACTTAAACCATTGTTTTTGTTAGTTGAATAATTTATTATTATTTTCTTGTTTAGATTTGTTTATCATTAGTAGTTTTGGTACATTCACTTTTAGATCTTAGGTTTATCTTCCGCAAATTTTAGTTGTTAGGTCTTTTGTTTAGTAAAGAATTCACTTTTAGTCATTTAACTTGCTTCCGTAACCTAAATGTTTTAGTTTTAGAATTATTGTGTTAGGTGGATAGTAGTAGTGGTTCTCCCACCAACTTGTAAGTGTGGGTTCCAATCACGACGGATTTGGGGTCGTGACAATTCAACAAAGCCCCTACTTAACCGTTTGAAACCAACATTATGCCTCACCCATGAGACCACGCCCATGGGCCACGAGTGGACCCACGGGGTTTGCAGGTCAAGCATTGGTGGTGGTCTGCAACAATGTTTTTAGAACCGTGAACCACGACCCCTCAACCACGGGGCGTGGGTCATCCCTTTCGTGGATGAATGTTATTAGGGCAGAATATAGGGTCCTCCTTAAGGACCCTTGGTTGTTCCTTGGGGATCATACCTTGACTTTCTAACTCGAAACCCTTCATTTTATGACGGGGAGTTATTACTAGGGCTCTAATCCCCATTCAAGCTCTAGTTTAGCCTACTACTTTCTGGGGTGTTTAAACCAAAACCATCAACCAATGATAATTACTCAAGATTTAAGTTCTAAGAATCGAATTACAGATTAGGGGAGTGATTATCTTACCTTTAGCACTAGAAATAGTGGCAAATATTCAAGAACTTCTCCGGTTCACCTCGTAGCTCTCAAGAATGATGTTTCCTAGAAAATAAAGATTTTTGGATTTTCTTAGGAATTAACTTGTGAATTTTCCACTATAGAGGCCCACGCCCTGGGGAACTTACCCCGCTTTGGGGGCTTGCATGGAGGCAGAAGCTAGGAATTTGAGTTTCGAGCTCCCATTTCACGACTCACCGTCAAACTTGGACGTTCAAAAACTACCCTTCCATGCTAAGATTAGTTTTAGGAATTTTACTGGCCCAGATTCAATTCTGTAAAGTCGTACATGCTCCTAAACGTCTTGGCTATTCACTCATGTGATCAAATTTATAATCAAACCCCCCGTATTTTACCAGAGTTTCCTATACCTCACATGTCTCAGATTTCATCCAAGTTTGGCCTAGGCTAGAAATTTCCAAGTCACTACTCAAAAGCTTTTTGGACAAAATTCCTTTCCCATTGTCTTTTCCATAACAAGGGGAACAAGTCATTACATATGCTTGGTGAGGAAAACCAATTTATCTTTAATTCATCCCATATGAAAAATGAATCCAATATTCCCATACAATGAATATAGACAGATAACGAGAAGCGTGTTGTAAAACAAGAATTTAATGTTCCCCTTATTGACTTAAGGGGTTTCTTTTATTGTGACCCTGGTGCCGCCGAACAAGCATCTGCGCTAGTTGGTGAAGCGTACGACATTCATGGTTTCTTTCTTGTAGTGAACCACAAAGTTGAAGATAATCTCATCTCTAATGCCCGTCGTTATATGGACATGTTCTTTGACATGCCTCGCTATGAAAATAAAAATCTCAAAAGAAAATTGGTGAACATTGTGGTTATGCCAATAGCTTCTGGAAGGTTTTCTTCAAAACTTCCTTGCAAAGATACACTATCTTTAGGATGCTCTACTAAAGAAAGGTCATCTCACATAGTTAAGGGCTATTTCCAAAAGACATGGTGGTTGTTAAAAGGTGTGAATGCAAAATGAAGAGTTGCGATTTTTATGAAAACTTGTGACTTTTATGAAAATTTGAGATTTTTATGAAACAATGCGACTATGAAAAGTTTTGTTTTTTATTAAAAGTTCTAACTTTTATGAAAAGTTGTGAATTTTATAAAATGTGATGGCCTTTCTGAAAGATTGTGATTTTTCTAAAGGTTTGTGACCTTTCCGGTAATGCATAACAAGAACCTTTTCGCACTACCCTTTGTTTTCTATAAATTGAGGGATTTCCTCTCATTTTAAGAATAGAATTTCTGGACTTCTTCTACTACTACTAAATCTAGTATTCTAAGTGTATTTTATTGCCGTTGAGTGCCTCGCTGAAACCAGCATTTTGGGTATCAATACACTAGTGATTGAGATAATTCTATCCCAGGAGGACATATTCCAAATCAAACCTCGGATAGTAGAGGAGAATAATTTCCTTAAGGGGACACTGTGTATTTAGTGGTCTTGATCTTCTTTCTATTTTTCGATATTCTGGTATGTGTTACAGATTTTAGATTTGTAAATTAATTTTTGTTCTTCTATTTTTCACTGGTTCATTAAACTTTGGTAACTTCGTGTTTTTTCAAAATTTGTTGGGTAGTAAGATCTTTAAACACAGATTGACAACAATTCTTCTTTAAAAAATATTTTGTCTATTTTTTCTCATACGTTTCTGATTCTAGTTTCTCTACTAGTTTTAACTTTCTTGTTGTGAAAATGTTATTTAACTTTTTTGTATCTTACCAAGTACTTCAATTTTTTGTTCTAAGTATCGTAGAAATACAAGATGAAAAATAATCTTAAGGAAATTATTTTATTGTTGGTATTTGTTGTATTCTACTGATTGAGAGAAACAGATCATGGAAGTATAAGATTAATGCATTAATCTCCATAATTCGATGCTTTATTTTGCAAGGTCGAAGTGAAATGTAAAGAAAAAATCTTGGTGGTATTCTTGTAAAAGATTACACCAGGTAACCTTCTTATTATTTTGTCCAAGGAGGAAAATAGTTTGTATGAGTTAACAACTTTGATTTTTTTTTTATCATGTGTATCTTTGAAAAAATATTTGCATACCATATGTTGTGGAATGAATTTTACTTGGCAAATAGTGTTGCCTTTAAAATTCATTAGTTCGCAAAATGAAAGATGCACATTTTTATTTGATAAAATAGTATGTCAAAATTTTATGGTTGGAAGGATATTCAAAAGAAAAAACATTTATTTTTTAAAAAGAATATGTTTAATTCTATTTGGAGACTAAAAAAACCTTTTGTAGTTTTGTACTCCTTGTGAAATTTGAGGTCAAAAACCAAGGGACGACCAAGACGTCCGGAAACTAGTTGTTTTTGTGCTAGTGTGCCTTTTTATGTTTGCCTTGTTTTGAAGTGTTGTTTGGAGTGTAAAATGATAAGGGGGTACCCTAGTATGTAGATGGTCGTGTGTAAGGTCGAAACGTCTGGGTACGACTCCCCAAGTACCACCCTAAGGGTCCTTGAGGAGGACCCAAAGGTTGGCAAAAAGCTGCCAAGGCAGTGTCAAACCATGACCTTGGTCGACGGCCACTTGACTGATTGACACCCCGTCAAATAGGCCTGGCTCCACACTTAGTCGTGGGAGCCTAGCCCCATATGAGAGGACTCTGTCACAAACCACAAAGTGGAGGATGTTCCGTCAACCCATCCATAGTTCGTGGATGAGGCCATCGTTTGGACGTGTAACATCCTGTCTAGACATTGGCTAAGTGAGGGGTGAATTGGGAATTTCACCCCACGTTCCAATTAAATGATGGATGGTTGTTTTACCTATTTTTGGGTATTTTAACTTGATTGAAAATATGAAACCCCAATTTAGAATTCATTCTTCAAATCAAACATTTCCCTCCCAAATAAGATTCTCTCTAGAACTCCATTGGAGACCAAGCTCAAGATCAAGATAGGGAATGGATTCCAAGTACTTTATTCTCCAATTTTTGTGGGCTTTTCTTTTATTAAGGTATGTTAACCCTTGATGCTTAGTTAACCTTTCATCTAAGGAATTCTATCAAAGATTTTCCAATGTGATTCTAAGATCAAAATTCCTAACTATCAATCTAACCATGGGTTCATTTTCAAATAGTTTTCAAAGTCATCCTAATGGTTAATTGATGTTTCAACAATGCTTTTAATATTAATTTCAATGTAACTCCTTGAAGAACCCATGTTGTCCTTAATCTCTCAATTTAGCCTATAAAGTTGGTCTTGTGATCTTGATTAGATATTAATTGAATTGTGATTAGATTGTGATTTATTATTTAATCCTATTGCTGTCTATATCAATTGATTATGAATTGTTGAGAATTGGTATATGATGACCATGGCTTGTAGAATTGGTAAGTTGACCTAATTTACAGCCTATAGTATTGGGATTGACATTGTATGGTTTGGTACGCTTATGGTGGCGGTGTTTATATTCTTGTCTATCTATACATGTTGTGATAATGGACTTGAGGGAAATAGATTTAATGTGAATTGTGGTTATGTTAATCTTTAGTATGAATGTTTTCCAGGAAGGTTTTGTATAGTCTTCAATTGTAGTATCATGATCTAGATATATTGATAATGTGAAGTATGATATGAATGATCATGTTAGGGTAATGTATGGTCTACATGCTTGGTTGTGAAGAGTAATATTGTAGAATGACCCCTACCTATATAACCCTGTATGAATGTGTGATCTTATGCATGTTAGGAGTCTTATATTCACATGTTGCTTATGTTCTTGTCTCCTATAATGTAATATGGGTGTGTCGTATATAGTCCCTAATACTCTATATGTGAGTTGTTCATGACATGAGGGATATGGTATAAGTGTTATGATACTTGAAGGGTGGTTTATTCAATATCAATGTTGTTGCTCTTAGGTAATCATGATGACCAATATGTACACTGACACATCTCATGCATAACTAGGAGTATGATATGTTCATGGTGTCAATTGAAAGGAAGATTCTCATATTCACCTTTATCTCTGATTATTGATGTAAAGTATATAGCTAATGAAGTATGATCATGTGTTGTTTAAATGTGTTTATGTGAAAGGCTTCCTCATATATGTAGATATACACACACATGAATATATGAATGAAACATGTTATGATTATGTGAAAATATATTATCACATGATGCATGTTTTGATGAAAGGACATTCTCATCATTAACCTATGAGCTATGTACATGTTAGATAATGAGTTAATCTCTTAAAGCCTATCTTATACTCTAATGTTTAATGAAGACTTACAGGCTTTTCAGAAAGGGAAAGTTAGCTTAGCACCGAGTGAACTTGACAATGAGAGGTGTCTCTTCCCAAAAGGAAGGTAGGTTCAAAAAATATGGTGTCCCTTCCCAAAAGAAAGGTAGGTCCACCAAATGTTCTCATGAGGTGGAAACTCCAATGTTAATTATCATGAAGAGAGTTTCTAGTAACAACCTCCTAATTCCTTAACTATGTCCCCCCCACCCCCCTAGGAATCTTAACAAGTGGATCCAACTAGATGATATTATCATGTATATGTTGTACCTTGGAAAGTAGGATGCCCTCCTTTTCGGTGTGAGGGGTTGACATCAGATTCCATGTTTAGCTCACATGGTCTAATGCCGGCTAAGGCAAAGTTTCCCGAATGTAAAATGAACAATGGAAGTAAGATGGTGAACACTAAGTAGGACTACCTAAGGGATGTTGCTTAGTGTAGGTGAGGTAATAAGACTTTACATATACATTGCACAAGTAACTCTTGAAAGGAATTCTAGGAAGGAGTTCTATATGTATATGTATATGTATATGTATATGTATATGTATATGTATCTTATGTGTGACATTATGGTGTTAACATACTTGTTGCAATGATATGCATAATGTTTTTCTTATTGTGTTTACATGATGAAGGTCTTACTTACTATGCATGTTTTTGGATATGCTTGTTATGTTGATGTATGAAGTAAGTGGCAATGCTTGTAATCTCCTTGATTGGTTTAGTTAGTATGTGTGAGGTTATGGGGATTCACATGTACATTGCACTAGTAGGCTTAGATTGAGATTATCAGTAATGTCTTATGATGATATGTTGATGAAATGAATGCTATATATGCAAGGTTGTCTATTACTTCATTGTGATGATATTGGTAGTATTGAATTGCATGTTGTCTTCAGATGTGCATAAATACTAAATGGGTTATGATTATGAGGTGATAAATGAATGAGTCTTGTATGAGGTCTATGAAGTATGTTGGTCTTATGTCTAAGGTGAAATGCATGTATTGTACCTTGTTTAATGTAATGTGCCTAAGTCTAGGTGACTTCATAGGAACACTTGGTGTGAATAGTATTATAGGAAGCTACTTGCACATTTAATTAGTGTGACTTGGGGTTATCTTATGTGGTGGTTATTATGTGAAAGATGTGTCTTATGATATGCTTAGAACGTATGAATGTATATGCTTAAATTGATAAAGGTTGTATGCATGTTCACCTCAGGGACCTTAAGGTGATACTTTGGTATAAATGGTGGAATGGGACACTACTCATGCATTGAACTAAGTATTACTTGAGGGTTGCTTTGGGTGGATAAGTTAAGGTAAAAATAAAGGTAATGCTATGAAGATATTGAAATCGTCTTAATGAGATAAATGGCTTTATGTGTTGTTGTGAATAGTATCCATGTCTATATAATGTATGTGAACTATATTGTGCTTATTGAATCAAATGTTCATGAAGTTTTACTAAAAGACATGAGGCATGTTTTCTAACTAACTGTCCTCTTTAACTCATGTATTTGCATGGTTATCATGCTTAGTGCATTCTTGTACTAATACCATTCTTCTTCATCTTTTTACACAATGTGTAGGTGGTGATGGCTAGAGGATCTTTTCCAAAATCAAGATCTTGGATTGTTATTCCAAGGTCAAGTGTGTTCTTAATGATTCAAGGGACTTCATGTCAAAAGTTAAATTAAGTTCATGTAATAGTATAGGTTATTCATTTATGTTGTTAAGGGTCGTGTACCTATTCTATTCTATTCTATTGGAGTTTTATCTTAAGATGGTTGGACGAGACTTAATGTCTTAACTATATACTTATGATATTTTAAATGAAGTGATGTTGTAGCATTATGTTATGCTATGAAAAGTTTTAAATGTTCTGCTAAATTTATGAAAATGCGATGAAAGATGTCTAAGGGCTTGTATAAGACCTCTGAGAGGTCAAGTACGCCGTGTTACTTCTAGGGGTGCTCCCCGGTCGTTACAGAAAAATACCAGTGACTTAGAGTTTGTGATTTTGTGCCTCTATGGAATGTAGTTTGGCACTCTCTAAAGATTGTCAAAGAGAATTGAAGCAGTATAATTCTTTTGTAGAATAATATTTTCAAAAGAGGTTTCATATTGTCAATGACATTTTTTTGTCTGGGAAAAGATGTGGAAAAACTATTTTCAAATACTTGAAAAATATTTTTGAGATCACATTTAAAATGTGAGGGTTCTTTGCTTATGATAAAGATAAAATTAAACTTGGTGTCTAATTTAATTTTGGAGAAAAAGATATGAAATTCACTGATACTTTTGTACTATGTTAGACCCACAAAATTCTTGGAGTATATTCCATATTATGGTTGTTTAGCTTCTCTATTACTAGTATTAGTGTGACTAGTATGAAACTATCAAATTATATATATACTTGTTCATAATAATTGTAATCTTTTACGAAAAACTGTCACTTATAATGTTGTGATTTTTCATGAAAAAATTTGTCTGTTAGAATAAAATTATTTGCATAGACGTGAATATTGGTGAATAGTCATTTGTTATGTTTTGTAAAAGAAACATTTGGTCTATATTGCCTTTATTGAACTCGATGAAACTTTGTTCATGGGTAGTTCTATAACAATCATATTGAATGTTATGGAAAGTTTCTTCTGAATAGGACATTTGACAAGGTGATAACTCTATACAATGTTTGTATCACACAAAATTGTAAAAAGTAGGAACAAATATTAGTGAGAAAAAAGTTACCTCGCGAAGAGCTTTTCGAACTCAACATTTTTATTTGTTCTTACTTGCTTGAGTCAAAGGTTGTGACATGAACACTTGGGGAATGTCAATTACAAAACCTTGTGAGAAAAATTGATCAACTTAGAAGTTTGTCTAACTTCGAGTGCAATAAATAAAAATATCATATTTGTGTGAAATCTAAGTATGTTGAGCATTCTTACAAATCTATTGAAAGGAATTCTAATCCCATAGAGTTGATTTACATTGACATTTGTGATATGAAGTCGACATAATCTCGTGGTGGGATAAAGTATATCATAACTTGCATCAACAATTACGTTAGAATGACTATGTGTATTTTCTTAATGGTGATTATGAAGCAATAGATATGTCTAGACCATATAATATTGAATATTAAAATAAGTTGGGAAAAAGATAAGAAGTAATAAGAATGGAGAGTATAAATCTCCTTGTGCATAAATATGTTTGGAAAGTGGAATTATCCATTAAGTTGCTGCCCTACTCACCTCAATATAATGAAAAAACGAATGTTGAAAGAAATGATGGATGTATTATTTATAGGTTTGGGTTTACCACAAAACATGTGTGAAGGAACAATCGTTATTGCAAAAGGGAACAACAAAAAGTTGTCTTTTTAGAAAGAAAGCAATTTTGTTTGTTCAAGACACAATCTATTCCATATGAGAAATGGAAAGGAAGGAAATCCAACTTTAAATATTTCAAAGTGTGTGGGTGTCTATCCAAAGTCCAAGTTGCTATTCCTAAAATGATTAAAATAGGACCTAAGATTCTGGACTATAAACATAGACTTAAATAGTCTAGTGAAAGATGTAAACGACATTGATAAGAACAAGAGAAAAATGTACCTAATAAAGATATTCAGAGGCGTAGTAAATATCAAAGTATCTACTTCCTTCGAAATTGATTTCTTGACATTTCTTGTGTCGTCTATAGACTCATCCTTCTGGACATATGATGTCAATAGTGAGATTGGTTCAATCTTGAGCAAACCTATTAGAAGTTGGTTGATCTTTCTCCAGGAAATAAACATTTGGGTCCAAAGTTAATCCTCTAAAGAAAAATGAAAGTCAATGGAACTATTTACAAATATAAAGCAACACTTTTTGCCAAAAATCTTAGACAAAAACAAGGTCTTGATCTTTTCGGCACGTTCTCCCTAGTAACTAGAATTACATTCATTTGGATGTTAATTGTGTTATTTGTGGCATATGACCACCAAATTCATCAAATGGATGTGAAAACAACTCTCTTAAATGAAGAATTAGAGGAAGAAATTTACATGGAACAACCCGAGGGTTTTATGGTTGATGTACCATGGTTTCGCGGTACTTTCAATGTTTTTTCCTTAAGAGTTATGTGCGTCTAGAGACTTTTTGTAGTAGTTTTAACATGTTTTAATCTTTGTTTAGCAGAAAAGATGTCCAAAACCAAAACGCAGAAGGCAGTTGAAAAATAGTGCAGTGTTGACCCACAAAGGCCATCGACAGTCCGTCGTTCCATCCACGGTCCGTATATGGTGGTCGTCGATTGAAATTCAGGAAAATGGAGAAAACTTGAGGAAATCTGACTAAGTGTTGGACTACGAAAAGGATAAAAGGTCTGTCGATCAATCGACGGACTATCCTGTTGAAGCGTCGATGAGTTCAGAGATAGTCCAGTACCCGAAGTTGGAGATATTCTAAGTATGGAGCAACTGAAGGCATCGATGAACCGTAGATGCATCGACGGACCGTGTTGTTGGTCCATCAATTGATTCAGAGATGATTCCATCTGAAGGACAAAAAAAGATTCAAAGTCTGAACTGACGGAGGCAGTCGACAGTCCGTTGTTTCATCGACGGTCCGTCTGTGGGGGTCGTCAATTACAGCCGCATTTTCTGGACAAACTTTCCTTATTTTAATTCCAATGTTTTCTATAAATAGGGTGTAAAACCTCATTTTTGGGGTTGAATTCTATTATTATTGTTCTTCGTTTGTTTTTGGAGATTGGGTTTTCCAACTTTAGCATTAATTCAATTTCCGGATTTGGTTTTCAAGTGATTTCTTGTTAATTCAAGTTGATTTTCTAGATTTTCTTCGAATTGTCAAAGAAAGTTTAGGTTTTATTGTTTAAAACATATGCATTGTGTTCTTCTATGCATGAGTAACTAAATCCACAACTAGGGTTGTGGGAACCATGGGTGATTAACAAAGTAAACCTAACTTAATAACAATTCTCAAATAGATTATTGCATGTATTGATAATTCTTTTGTTTAGAAGTCTTTTTAACGAGTGCACGTGTTAGAAATAGCCTTGCTACTTGATGGACAAAGGAGGTAGTAATAAGAAAAGAATTATCAACATAGATTTAGTGGGATACTATTTAATAGGCTAGGCTCGATTAGTGTGAAGTAATAACTATACTATATATCGAAGGTGATGCTTAATATGAAGTATGAGGTGAAATTCTCTAAATGACGGACCAAGGAGTTAGAGATACCTAACTTATCACTTTGCATGCAAAACACTAGGGGAGAATTGGTATAGCTAGGAATACGACGTTATGAACCTATGGGGAACACATACACCATAGTTTCTATCACAACTAGATAAAAACCAAAGCTTTACTCCTGTTACTTGTTTACTTAGCGATAATTAAAGAATTTTGTTTCACAAAACCCCCCCTTTAAATTACCTCTTTTCGGGAAAAAATTGACTAAATAGAAGTAATTGTACATTAAAGTTAAGTCTAAACCATTTTCCTCATGGGATCATACCCAGCCTAATAGTTGGGTTCTTTACTTGATACGACCGCTTATACTTCTTTAGGGAGGTGTAATTTGAGCGTATCAAATTTAGGCGCCGCTGCAGAGGAAAGTGGCTTTATTAACCTTAATAACATTACTGAATTTTAGTCAATGATTTCCTGATTTTACTGTATCTTTTGTTTTTGTTTCTCTCAAGTCTAGCTCTAGTGTATGCCAAGTACACCGAGCCGAGGAGAAATGCTACTTCCATTCGATCTTCAACTTAACCATACATTTCGAAGAATGGAACTTGAGCAGAATACAGTCAATCATGGTGATGGGTTAATTAGGCAGCCTCCACTACCTGTTGAAGCACACAATCAGGTTGTTGCGGAAAATCATATTGATGATGATGTGAGGATGTAGCCTCCCGTCCCACGCCCTCAAGAGTTCTATAGGGACAATGTCAATATCATAGATTCTGATGGGCCTCTTGTCCTACCTCCTCTACCTCATGGGCACACGTTTGTGGTAACTAGCAGTTTGATGCAGATGCTCACCGCGAGGGGTTTGTTTGCAGGGCTACCATAAGAGGATCCCCATGATCACATAGACAAACTGAGGTTTGTGTGCAAGAGTTGTGTGAGGAGGCCAAACTTAGATATGAACGTCATTGAGTTGAGAGTGTTCCCTATATCACTCACGAGAGAGGCCGCAATATGGTTTACTGAGTTGTTCTACAATTCTATATATACTTGGGATCAGTTGAGGGATGTGTTTCTAGCACGGTACTACCCGGTATCCTAAAATCTCAACCACAAAGATAGAGTGAACAACTTTGTGGCACTACCTGGGGAGTCGGTAAGTAGCTCTTGGGACAGATTTACTACGTTCGTGAGAGGCGTCCTAAACCACCACATTGATGATGCGTCGTTTAAAGAGTACTTCTATCAGGGTCAAGATGATAACAATAAAGCAGTGCTCGATACTATTGCGGGGGGTTCTTATGGTGAGTGCACGTATGCTGTGATCGCAGAGAAGTTGAAGAAAATCTCTCGCAACAATAAGGCTTGGAGTACCAGAAAGTCAGACACTGGGAGAAACACCTTTGCAGTGCAAGCTACACACAATACGGCTGCATATGAGATTCGTGAGGAGATGTCTCAAATGAGAACTGAGTTTGGGTTGGTATTGAAACATGTCACTGGAGGTGTAGGGAAGGTAAATGCGGTGAATTACTTGACTAAACCACCACCGCCAGCAGATGAGTACTACTATAAAGAGGATACTTATGTAGTGAATGATCAGACGGGGGGTTTCTGACCAAACACCCAAGACTCCAATCAGGAGAATTGGCATCAAGGTCAAGGAAATCAATGTTGGAACTATGGTAACTACAATAGAGAGGGCTAGTATGTTCGAAATGGAAACTACAACCACGACAACAACTTCAATCGGGGTAACTATGGTAACAGAAAATGGTCGGAGTGGGACCTATGTTCCACCTCAAATTCGGGAAGTTGCTCCTAGGGATGGTGGAGGTAGTATGGCGCGAGTTGAGGATATGTTACAGAAGATGAGAAGGAGGTTTGATGCTAGTGATGAGCACGCCAAGGATTTGAGAGGTTATTTAGCTAACAATAGGCAAAATATGGATTCACATGCGGTCTCGATTAAGAATCTTGAGTTACAAATTACCCAAGTGTCTACTACTATGAACCCACGCCAATCGGGAACTCTTCCTAGCAATACCATCCAAAATCCTAAGAATGATGGGCACTGCATGGCAGTCACTACTCGAGGAGGTAAGCAAACTATATATCCACCTATGCCGTTTGTGGTAGAAGATTAGATGAGAAAAGACAAAGAGGTGGTGGAAACTAGTCGAGAAGTGGTGGACAAAACAGCGAAAGAAGCAAAGGTCCCTTAGAAAAGTGGTCCCATTCCTAGAACTTTACCACCATTCCCTCAGAGATTGGTGAATAAGACAGAGGATGATAAATACCGGCGTTTTATCACTATGTTGAAACAACTTTCCATCAATGTCCCTTTGATAGAAGTTTTGGAACAAATTCCTGGTTATTCTAAGTTTATGAAGGATATGGTTACAAAGAAGACATCGGTAGGTTTTGAGGATGATGACCGAATTCAGCATTGTAGTGCTATTTCTACAAGGTCTCTTGTGCAAAAAAAAAAGAAGATCCGGGCGCTTTCACTATTCTATGTACCATCATATTATTACACTTTGCTAAAGAACTATGTGATCTAGGTGAAAGCATAAACCTCATGCCTCTTTCCATTTATAAGAAATTGGGTTTGGGTGACCCAAAGCCGACTGCAATACAGTTACTGATGGACGATCGAACAATGAAGAGGCCCACTGGGATACTCCATGATGTTCTCGTAAAAGTTGAGTCGTTTATATTTTCAGACGATTTGTTGATCCTTGACTGTGAGCTGGACTTTGAGGTCCCTATTATTCTTGGGAGGCCGTTCCTTGCCATTGTTCGCGCCTTGGTTGATATGGAGAAAGGGCAGATGAGATTTAGGTTGAACAATGAAGAAGTAACTTTTAACATTTGTAGGTCCATGAAGTAGAGTAGTGAGCTCCAAACGGTATCTGATATATCCTACAGGGTTGACAATACATTTGAGGTAAAAATCGAAGAACGCCTAGGTGTTGAGGCACTAGCGGCAGTGATCACGAATTTTGAGAGTGATGTATTGAATATTATGGTTCTTTGGTTACGGCACTTGAACGAAATGAATATCGGTCCAAACCAAAGAAATTGGAGTTAGATATGAAGCATCGCGAGTCTCCCCTCGCGAGACCATCTATTGAGGAGGCTCTAAAATTAGAGCTTAAGGCTCTACCACCTCATCTGAGGTATGTATTCTTGGGTAAATATGACACTTTGCCGGTAATCATTGCAGCGAATTTGAATGTGCAAAGAGTAGAGCGTATGGTGGAAGTTTTAAAGAGGTTCAAACGAGCCATTTATTGGACTATTGCGGACATTATTGGGATCCCTCCCGGTATTTTTCACACAAAATCCAACTCATGCCCGATCACAAGCCACGTATTGAGCACCAAAGACGGTTGAATTCACCTATGCAAGAGGTCGTGAAGAAAGAGATTATTAAGTTGTTGGATGTCGGAGTAATATATCCTATTGCAGATAGTAGTTTAGTATGCCCTGTTGTGTGTGCCCAAAAAAGGGTAATGACAGTAGTGCCTAATGAGAGGAACGAGCTTGTTCAAATGAGGCCGGTGGCTGGAGGGAGAGTTTGTATGTATTACCAAAAGTCGAATGTGTGGACTGAGAAGGACCCTTTCCCTATGCCCTTTATGGACCAGATGTTAGATAGACTTGCAGGAAAAGGGTGGTATAGTTTTCTTGATGGTTATTCGGGTTACAATCAAATTTCTATAGCCCCGGAAGATCAAGAGAAGACCACTTTTATTTGTCCTTATGGGACATTCGCCTTTAAGAGGATGACTTTTGGGTTATGTAATGCACCGTCCACCTTCCAGCGATGTATGATGTCGATATTCTCTGATATGGTGGAATACACTATTGAGGTATTCATGGATGACTTTTCGGTTATTGGCGACTCCTTTGATCGGTGTTTGAGTCACTTGGCCGAGGTTCTCAAAAGATGTGAAGATTGCAATCTTGTGCTTAATTGGGAAAAATGTCACTTCATTGTGAAAGAAGGTATAGTATTGGGCCATCGCATCTAGGAGAAGGGGATAGAGGTTGATCGAGCGAAAGATGAAGTTATAGAGACACTTCCCCCACCCATCTCTGTAAAAGGTGTGAGAATTTTTCTGGGACATGCGGGTTTTTACCAGAGGTTTACTAAGGATTTCTCAAAAATTGCAAATCCTCTGTGCAAATTACTTAAGAAGGAATGTGAATTCTATTTTGATGAATCCTGTCTGAAAGCATTTGGATAGTTAAAGGAGAAGTTGGTGTCTGCGCCCATTATTATTTCCCTTGATTAGAATAAGCCATTTGAGGTGATGTGTGATGCTAGTGGGGTTGATCTTGGTGTAGTATTGGGACAGAGAAGGGATAAAATCCTTCACCCTATTTAATATGCAAGCAAGGCCCTCAATGAAGCCTGAATTGAATATATTGTGACTGAACAAGAGCTTCTTGCAGTGGTATTTGCTTTCGAAAAATTCGCTCCTATTTGCTTGGCACGAGGGTAATAGTGCATATTGACCACTCCGCTTTGAGTTACTTGATGGAAAAGAAGGATGCGAAGCCATGGTTGATTAGATGGGTACTATTATTGCAAGAGTTTGATTTTGAGGTAAAAGATAGAAAAGGGACTAAAAATCAAGTTGCCGATCACTTGTCTAGATTAGAGGATGAAGCTATGCGAGAGTTGGGTGAAAAGGCTGAAATTGATGATACCATCCCTGATGAGCATGTATTGGCCGCTTTTCATGATTTGATTCCATGGTTCACCGATTTTGCGAATTATCTAACTAGTGATATAGTCCCATTAGACTTGTCCTTCCATCACAGGAAGAAGTTCATGCATGATGTGAAAAAGTTCTTTTGGGATGAACCTTACTTATATCGGAGTGTGCTTATGGGCTTATTCGTCGTTACATGCCGTAAGTTGAGATGTTAAGTATTTTGGAGGCATGTCACTCCTCGTCTGTGGGTGGGCACCATAGTGGTATCTGGACTGCCCACAAATTTTGCAGTGTGGGTACTATTGGCCAACCATTCACCAAGATGCTCACGAGTTTTCCAAGTCATGTGATAGGTTCCAAAGAGATGGAGGAATTTTGAAGAGGCAAGAGCTCCTTTTAAATCCCATTCTAGTGAATGAGTTATTTGATTAATGAAGCATTGATTTTATGGACCCATTTGTGAGTTCTCATGGGATGAAATATATACTTGTGGCGGTGGACTTCATGTCAAAATGGGTGGAAGCTATAGTGCTTTCTAACAATGAAGGGAAGAGTGTCACATCGTTCTAGAAAATGAACATCTTCTCCAGATTTAGCACACCTAGGGCCATTATTAGTGATGGTGGATCTCACTTTTGTAATAAGTTGTTCAAAGGGCTATTGGAGAAATATGGGGTTCGTCACAACGTGGACACTTCCTATCATCCACAGACTAGTGGACAAGTTGATGTGTCTAATCGAGAGATCAAGCAAATTTTGTTGAAAATGGTAAATGCTAATAGAACGGATTGGTCAAGGAGGCTTAATGACTCTCTTTGGGCCTACCGGACTGTATACAAGACCCCCATAGGTATGTCTCCGTACCAACTTGTATATGGGAAGGCTTGTCACTTGCCAGTTGAGTTAGAGCACAAAACCATGTGGGGATTAAGAAATTGAAGATGAATTGGAATGAAGCAGCGGAACAGTGGCTTAATGGGTTGAATGAGCTTGATGCGTTTTGCCTAAAAGCGTATGAAAGTTCAGCCATCTACAAAGAGAAGATGAAGAAGTACCACGACCAGAAGATTGAAAAGCGAGAATTTGCAATTAGGAACTTGGTGCTTCTATTCAACTCTAGGCTACGCTTGTTTCCAGGAAAACTCAAGTCCAAGTGGGCGGGACCATTCCTTATCACTAAAGTATTCCAACACGGAGTGGTTGAGTTGGAGAATAAGGATGGTGCAAAGTTCACGGTTAACGGGCAAAGGATTAAGATCTACCTAGGGTATGCAGAGAGTGTTCATGAAGTCGCTGAGGCATATCACCTTGATAATGTCTTAGTAATCAAGGATTTTGCGTCGTGCCGCGATGTTAAATCAAGCTCTTCTTTGGAGGCAACCCAAGGTGTATCCTCTAGCAAACAATAGGTTTTTCTTTTCTTTGTAGGAATAGTCATATTTTATTGTTTCATTTTGTTTTGCTCATCCGTATGCTTTAAATTTTTACTATTATTAGTGTTGGCTAGACATTAGTTTAGGGTCCGTGTCTCAAAAAGTATCAAGAAAAACACAAAAAGAATAGCTTAATGGGTGTTCATTATGCAGGGACCAAAACTAACATTCTGCATAAAATGGTCTGGTGCACAGATATACAGAACCCATCGACGGGCAGTAGTTCCAAGGTATGTCTTGAAATTTTTCTAAGTATTGTTGCAATCGACGGTCTATTTGACGATCCGTCGACTGACTTACGGACGGTCGACAGGGTTTCGTCAATCCAAAGCACTAGTGACCTGACCCGACCCCGCCGGTAATATTGAAAGAAAAAATCATTCATTAGCCTCCCAAATCTTTTAAAATTCTATCCCTGACCATTTCCCTTCCCTTATTTCCTTCATTTCTCATCAAAACACCATATTTCCCCCTTCCAAATTCATCAGATTTCCTCAAACAACCAATTCTCCCAAATTCCCAAAACCCTCTTCTTCAAAAATTCTACTTGGTTCCTTTTGCTTTATCCGGTCAATGTTCAAGTCGGGCACGTAGGTTGTTGCAAAGATAACTCCCCCATTCACTCCACTACGATCTTTAGGTATTTTGATTCCTTTTTCTTGATGAATTCTCATTCATACACTGTTGGAAACAAAACTTAGAATGTGGGTCTTGACTTAAGGACAAAATTGTATGTTTGTGCTTGTTAAAACTTGGGTAAAATGTCCCTTAGAATGATAGAAATTGAATGGGTAGTGGTGTAATCTATTTATAATAAGTTTATAGACTTTCCGACTTAGGGTTCGGTAGCATCTTTGAATTAGAGCATGAACTTTGCAAAATCAAAACTCTAAGGATGAAGAAATGGTCTTTTAATTGTTGTTATGTGTTGGGTAAACTTGTGTGGGTCTAAAGCTGTCAAAATTTGGAGTTTGAAACATGGCCTGAAATCTGTCTCAGGCCAGCAGCACGAGACCCCGTTGATAATCTGTTGATTCATCGACGGCCCGTCGATAGTGCCCATCAACCAGTACTACAGGTCTGAATTGGAATGTGCTTTTTGTTTCCTTTCTTTGTTCTGATTGTTTTTAGTGTGTAGTAAGACTGCTATGAAATTAAGAACTTCTTTAAAGGTACAAATGGTCCCCAGAACGGACATCATTTATCCCAGGGGAAGGTCCATGTCTGTGGCACCATACCGTCGGATGGTTGGCACACCGACGATGAGGGGGATCCCAAATATGTGCCCCCAGGCACCAGCACCCCTACATCAGCTGCACGAGCCACTCGGGGAACCCCCAAGAAGGTGGCTTCTAGCGTAGTCACTACCTCCAGTCTTATTAGGAGCACACACTGACTGGTACACCGTCTGTGTCTGCCTTGGGTTCTGAAGTAGCATCTGGCTCCGAAGCTGCATCAGGATCAAAGTTGGCCAATTCTTCTGGGTCGAATGAGGCCACTGCCTCCGGTTTCGTATCACATGGAGCCACTCAAATGGAGGAACCTTCCCACCGTGCCTCGTATGATTAGGCTTCTAGTTCAGAGTCTACCCCGGCACCCTAGGCAGATGTCCCTGCACCAGTTGCTATAGAGCCAAACCGGTTGTGCGTAGATGGTCACTATGAAGTCTACAGGGACGCCAAGGTGCTAAATGACAAGGGGGTGATGACCCGGTTGGTGACGGTAGAGCGTAAAGTACAATGAGTCTTCACACAGTCCCTGATGTACAGAGATGGTTCATCCGCCACAGGCTCGAGTGGATGGCTAAGAGTCTGGGGTTGTATTGCGAGGAGATTGGTTGAGTGTTATATGACTTATATGTGGAGACTCTCAGAGGTTCTTAAGATAGGCGGGCGAGATCGCGAAACATGACCCACTCACCATTGTGTTAGTTCGGAGCTGCCGGTTGGATATTTCTCCAGCCACCATCCGCCGTATCTTGTATGGCACCTCTCCAGATATTACTCTGATCCTCTTGAATCCGGAGTTTGATTATATGTGGGAGATGGTCAAAAGTGGCCAGTTTCAGAGGACCGTGGAGCAGAGAGAGGCATCTAAAAGGTGGCTTTCTCAACACCTATCCATTGACGGTGAGGGAGAAGATTGGGTGTTGGACCCCAAAGGGCTGATAAAAAAGGCCAACCTCACCTTCACAACCAATTTCTTCTGGCTGTTATTCCGCCACCGGCTATCTCCGACGGCAGCAGAAAATATTATTACATGTGATAGAGCGATACTAGTAGCAGCCTTGGTGGAAGGTTTGGAGATCGACTTCGCGAAGCTTTTGATCACGGTGATACATAAGAGGTCTTTCAAGTCTACCACTACTTAGTACTTATCCATTCGCATGTATGATCTTCCATCTATGCAGGGATGCCGGAGTGTCTATTTGGCACTGTGATACACTCCGCACTCCGGCTGGCACGATTGATATAGGTCTCATCAGTGATGAGGCCAATGTAGCAGCACCGCAGAGGGGGCCCAGAATTGAGTTGCAGCCGCTGAGTCAGAACTTGGAGGGCACTGTAGAGTTAGCCCAAGGGGATGACCCTGCAACTTCAAAGCACGCTAATACCACCCCGGCCGATTCCTCCCATGTTGCTGGTAGAGCACCCAGTTCCTCCCGATCTACTCCACCATCTGCAACACTGGTCATGTTGGCGAGGGTCCAGAAGTTAGAGGCCCAAATGGTCACCCTACTACACCACATACATCCTTGGATGCAAAAGTCTATCGTCGAGGATGAAGAGCGGATTGAGAAGAGGGTGGCTCAGCAAACGGAGCAGAAGATTCAGGTGGTTCACCAGCGCATTGATGCATTTGAGTTGCAAGGTCTTGCACGCCCTCTTAAGGAGGCTGTGGAGAGTTTGCGAGAAGATGTAGACAACATTATGGAATTGAGGGGGACTGAGCCCGAGACTGCACCCTTCGAGCTAGCGGAGGACATTATGCTTGATGCTCTATTCACACGCCCTACTGAGCCGCCGCCTGAGCCAGTGGTTGTGCCAAGAGGCACCATTCTAGCCGCACTACTTAGGGGGAGGACTCCCGTGTGAGGAAGAAGGAGCGGACATACATTGAGGCTGCGAGTAGAGCCTCTTTGATTGATGAGGAGACCCGATTGATGAGGAGACCCGTCAGATGAGGGCTTGAGAGTTAGCTGCTAAGGCATCTAATTCCATACTAGAGACCGGTGAGAGGAGCACCACTGATGGTGCAGAGATTGTTGTGGGCACCACTAAGGGTGACCCTACTACTGATGTTGCGGGTTCTGGGAAACTGGACCCTCCAGTTCGTTGATCATCAGCACTATGCGCCTAAGGTTTGCTTCAACTACCACCCTGTCTTTATATTTATTATGCATTGGGACAATTCCATGATATTTTATTTGGGGTGGGTTAAATGGAAAGTGAGTGTTAGGGTGAAGTCTGAGTAGATCAACTCACGATCCTCTCTACAGGGTTTTCTTGCCTGTGTTCTTTTGCCCCAAAAGACTAATTATTTTACTGTTAAATTGGCATGTTGTAACTTGTACAAAGTATGAGCGCATGAAATATGAAGCATGATGTCTAAGCATGAATGATATCCCGTCCTAAGAAAATGCTTGCATGAATAGGTATAAAGAAGTTGAATGTGTTGGCTCTAATCATGACATAGAGATGCACCCACTTCATGACCCTCAAACAAACACTTAAACTAGGTGTCTGACAATCTGATAGGGTAATGAGGTGCCAACATAGTTTGAGGAATTTTTATTGTTCCACTGTTGGTACCTTGCTAGAACTTGCCCGGTTGGTCCTGCAAAAAGGAATCTGTGTTAGACAACTAGGAAAGGATCATAGGCCCTTGTTCGAATTAAACAATCATCAAGCCTAAAGTTAAGTTAACCAAATGAATGTTTTATCCCTTTTTGATCCAAATTTGTTGAGCCTTTAATAGAACAATTTTTTTTCTAAACTAACCTTCCGTGGGTTTATTGTGTTGGCCCTGGTCCATCCTTGGACATGTGCACCTCAACTTAGGTCAAAAGCCTAAGTTGAGGGTGGCTAATGCAGAAACTTACCTCGTCTTGGCCCTGACCAAGACCTCGGGTAATGTGTACCTCAACTCATGGCAAAACCATAAGTCGGGGTGGCTATTATGAGTGATGACCTAAAATTGGTATGAAAAGAGTTCAATGTGAAAAGAAAAGAGAAAAGTAATCAAGAGAGGTGACTTAGTCAAAATTATCAATTGAATGAAAAAAAAAGAGAAAAGAAAGAAAAAGAGTTGAACAAAAAGAAGTAAAAGTTACTTCCACAAAGAACAAAGGGGGAAGCAAAGTAAAGATGAAAAGAAAAGAAAAGTAGGGCATAAGATATAATGAAAGAGGTAGGACACTTACCCGTAATGTCAAAGAGGGCAAAAAGTCACTAAAATGTACCCATATACCTGACCCTGAGCCTATGTTACAAGCCAAAAAAGTCCTATCATGATAGTAGAGTCTAATATGGTGAACTTAATCGGTGAAAATAAGGGCAATCCTATGGTAACGAGTACTAACTAAGTGTGTATTTGTTTTGAGCGGGAGTGTTGAATAATGATCCTTGTGCCCAAAGTTAAAATCATTGTGCGAAAAAGGGGGATTTCTTTTGAAGTGAGGGCACTAGTTGTAATATCGGAAAGTTGGTGCCTTGGTGAGAGGGATAAGAGTAGAGGTACCTGTGCACGGTGAGTTTGTGTCATGGTTTGATCCACATGAATTAGCTTGTTGAAACTAAGAGAGTAAGCATGCACAAAAGCAAAGAAAAAGTTGGGATTCATAGCAATGTGATTGTTGAAGCTTAAAAGAGTATACTTTTGTACAAAGTGTTATGTTGAGTCATAGTGTGTCGCTTAAGGACAAACAACGAATTTAAGTTGAGGGTGTTGATGTACCCTGGTTTTGCAGTACTTTCAATGCTTTTTCATTGAGAGTTGTGTGTGTCTAGAGCCTTTTTATAGTAGTTTCAACATGTTTTTATCTTTGTTTTCCATGAAATATGTCCAGAACCAAAACACAGAAGGCAGCTAAAAAATAGTGCAGAGGCAACCCGCGAAGGCCATCGATGGTCCGTAGATGGTGATCGTCGATTGAAGTTTAGGGAACTGGAGAAAACTTGGGTAAATCTGACTAAGTGTGGGACTACAGATCGACGAACCATTCTGTTGAAGCGTCGTTGAGTTCAGAGATAGTCCCAGTACCCGAAGTTTGAGAAATTCTAAGTTTGGAGCAGAGGAAGGCATCGACGAACCGTAGATGCATTGATGGACCGTGTTGTTGGTCCGTTGATTTAATCAGAGATGATGCTATCTAAATGACGAAATAAGATTCTAAGTCTGGACTAACGGAGGATGTCGACGGTCCATCTGTGGGGGTCATCGATTACAGCCGCGTTTTCTGGAAAAACTTTCCTTATTTTAATTCCTTTTAATTTAGGACAATGTTTTCTATAAATAGGGTGTAAAACCTAGTTTTTGGGGTTGGATTCTATTACTATTATTCTTAGTTTGTGTTTGGAGATTGAGTTTTGCAACTTTAGCATTAATTCAATTTCCTGATTTGGTTTTCAAGTGATTTTTTGTTATTTCAAGTTGATTTTCTGGATTTTCTTCGAATTGTCAAAGTAAGTTCATGTTTTATTGTTTAACAACTATGAATTGTGTTCTTATATGCATGGGTAACTAAATCCACAACTAGGGTTGTGGGAACCATGGGTGATTAATAAAGTAAACCTAGCTTAATAACAATTCTCAAATAGGTTATTGCATGTATTTATAATTCTTTTGTTTAGAAGTCTTTTTAACGAGTGCACGCGTTAGAACTAGCCTTGTTTCTACTTGCCGGACCAAGGAGGTAGTAATAAGAAAAGAATTATCAACATAGATTTAGTGGAATACTATCTAATAGGCTAGGCTCGATTGGTGCGAATTAATATCTAAGTCATACATCGAAGGTGATGCTTAATATGAAGTAAAGGTAAGGGTTAGTATCTTATACACACGTCACCGACCCAAGGTACGGGGTGAAATTCTCTAAATGCCTAACCAAGGATTTAGAGATACCTAACTTATCACTTTGCATGCAAAACACTAGGGGAGAATTGTTATAGCGAGGAATACGGCGTTATGAACCTATGGGGAACACATACACCCTAGTTTCTCTCACAACTTGATAAAAACCAAAGCTTTACTCATGTTACTTGTTTACGTAGAGATATTAAAGAATTTTGTTTCACAAAACCCCCCTTTAAATTACCTGTTTTCGGAAAGAACTTGACTAAATAGAAGTAATTGTACATTGAAGTTAAGTCTAAACCATTTTCCTCGTGGGATCGACCCCAACCTAATAGTTAGGACCTTTACTTGGTACGACTGCTTATACTTCTTTTGGGAGGTGTAATTTGAGTGTATCAATGGTTCCTGTTAAATAAAAGAAAGTGTGCGAGCTTATTAAGTCCTATTATGGACTAAAACGGGCACGCAAACACTGGCATAAGAAATTTGACCAAACCATGTTGGCAAATGGATTTTAGAATGATGGAAGTGATAAATGTGTTCATATTAAAATCCAAAGGTCATTGTTTGTTTGTATATTGGTGATATGTTAATCATCAATAGAGACACTAATAACATAAATGCTACTAAACGTCTGCTAGAAACCAAGTTTGGAATGAAATATCTTGGAGTTGCTGATGCGATCTTAGATATAAGAATCCTTAGAACGTCATAATGTCTAGAATTTTCACGGTCTCATTGAAATTAAAAGGTATTTGACTAGTTCAAATATTTGTATTTCAATATTGTCAAGTCTCCAATAAATGTGAGTTTTGAATTTCAAAAGAGTGAAAGTGAAAGTGACTCACAATTGGATTGTTCTAGAGTATTGGGAAGTATGATAAATATCATGAAGTGGGCGCGATCGATATTACATTTGCCAATAATGAACTACACCTCTTCAAAAGTTATCCCAATCAAACTCATTAGATGACAATAAAAAGTGTTTTGGAGTATTTGCGAAATACTTAAAACTATGTCTGGCATTAAAATAATATCCAGCAGTATTGAAAGGATATAGTGATGTGAATTGCATCACCGGACAAATAAAGTAAAATCCACTAGTGGATATGTATTTACACTTGGTATAGGATCAGTCTCTTTGAAATATTAAAAAAAAGACATGTATCACTAGCTTTACAATGGTATCTAAGATATGTGCTCTAGAAAAGGTCAGTAAATAAGTTGAAAGACTCAGGAATTTCTTGATAGATATTTTCTTTGCCCCAAACCATCGGCATTAGTATGCATACACTTTGATAGTCAAGATGCAATAGGTAGGGCATGGAGCATGATGTATAACGGGAAGTCTCTTCATATAGGACGTAGACATGATACCGTTAGAAAACTACTCTCTAGTGAAATTATCATAATTGACTATGTAAAGTCAAAGGATAATGTGTCGGATCCAATTACAAAAAGGCCTAACTAGAGAGAAAGTTGAAAGATCATCTAAGGGGATGAGTTTACGGCTTAGGACAAGTAATCATGGTGGTAACTCTATCTGCAAACTGGAGATCCCAAGATCTAGATTCAAGGCGAAAAACAATGTTGTGACATGTGATTAGACATTTTCAACAAACTCAATCCATTCTCATGATGAAGACAATGCTTATTAACAAGGATACAACATTAAGACTTGTTAATGAGTTAATAAAGCTTAATGTTTTTAATGATTTGCTAAGTTTGGCAGATTTCACCAAATAGTGTATCTACGTGATAACACGATTAGAGATCACCTATGTGAGTGAGAAGTGTAAGCCACTTCAAAGAGAATTATTGTCAAAAGCTTATTCTCTATACACACATGAAACAAGGAATTGTTCATGGCTAAAACGAACACAACTGTAAGAACCACAAATGGTAAAGGAGTAATTGTGTTATAAATGGTTGTCTAGTGTCGCTACATTTGCCTCATCCCTGATAAAGCCTATATCAACTGTCCTTGCCGGGCTACGGAGTGTATCACAGTCCCAATTTCGCACTGCGGCTTCCCTGCACAGCTGAAAAATAAGACATGCAAAGGGGTAAGTGGTAAAGGTCTTAAAGGACCTCTCATGGATCACAGTGACAGACCCGCTACAAAAGTTGCTACCAACACCGCCCTATCCCATGTGACTACATTACCAGCTTTCCTGGGCGATAACCTGTGTTGGACTAGCATCCAGAAGAACTTTGCCATAAAGGTAACGGTAGCCTTCTTGATCATCCCTCGGGGGTCTATAACCTAATTTGCCCTCTCACCATCGGTCTCAATATATTGAGCCAACCATTTCTCTGTCACCTCACGATGCTCCACATTCCACCCAAACTTGCCACTCTGTACAACCTGCCACCTATAGTCAAACTCTGCAGTATTGTGCAACACATGTGGGCTAGTGGGGCCGTATAGGAAACGGTGGATGGTCGCCTTAGATATATCAACCAACAGCCCCGGACTAGAGTAGAGATGAGAGGATCCTGTTTGGCAGGTCTTTCCCGCTTGTCTAAAGAACCTCGAATAGTTGCTACATAGGAAGCATAGAACTCTTGGACTATCTCCTCACTATGTGTGCCCAAACTCCGAGCCATCCAGTGGAATTTGTGCAAATTGAACAGCTTGTGCACCTTGGGTACCGTGTGCAAAATTCCTATGAGGACTCTACGCTCCACTGTAACCAGCCGAGTCATCACCCCCTTTTCGTTCAACATCTTCGGATCTTTGTACACCTGTTATTGACTCTCAATGCACCACCGGTTTGGTTCATCAACAACATGTGCGGGGCCATCAGCTCGGGGTGCAGGTGTAGACTCTGAACTGGTAGCCTCATTAGACGAGGCCTGCTGGTCTTGGCCCTCCGACCTAGTGGCTCCCTATGAAGTGGAACCAGAAGTAGTGTCCACTTTTGACCCACAAGGTTAGGCCGACCCTGAGGCCGAAGCAGACTCAGAGTTGGATTCTGAGCCCCCTTAAGAACTAGGAACAACCCCGGTTGGTGAACCGGCTAGTGTGCGCTCCTCATCAGACTGGGACGAAGTGACTACGCCGGGAGTCACCTTCTGAGGGGTTCCCCTTGTGACCTGTGCTGCTGCAGTCGGTGTTATGGAACCAGGAGGGACATAAGGTGGGTCTTGCTCATTGTCAGACTCTACAATCATTCGACGAGACGGGGCGACCGACTTGGATTTGCCCCTTTTTGAGTAGACAATGTCCCTCTTAAGAGCCATAGGTACTTGTAGAGTAGTTTTTAGTCTCAACTCAGCATAATTACATACTCGAACAACAATGGGGTAAGCAAAACTTGGGAATCAAAACATAGATTGTTGTTGCAGAGTCAGATCGACGGGCCCTATCGATGGTCCGTCGATCTATACCATCTTCTAACACATAGAACTTATACAAGAAAGGAAGGAAAGTAGACTTATCTAATGGAAACGACAGACATGCAGAATGGTCCGTCGAGTCCACTTCTGTTGTCTAACACTTAGATTTATTTTAGGAAATTGTGAAAACAAGTTCTCTGATGGGAACGACGGACGTGCAGAATAGTCCATCGATCAATCGATGGACCGTAGTACACTTTCGTCATTTTGGACTTAGGTAATTTTAGAGTGATTAAATTGACGGACCCAATCAAAGGCCCAACGATCAATTGACGGTCTGTAGATGGTGTCTC
Source organism: Solanum sitiens (assembly GCA_016801875.1). Lineage (NCBI taxonomy): Eukaryota > Viridiplantae > Streptophyta > Magnoliopsida > Solanales > Solanaceae > Solanum > Solanum sitiens. Next base: position 179,599 of record JABWTJ010000219.1, read on the forward strand.
GTACCTTTTGGCCTGAGACAGATTTCAGGCCTTTTTGCAAGTTCCAACTTTTAGTTCTGTTAGTGACTCCCTTTTGCACAAAAAAGTTAGAACAAGCCTTTTACCACAACCAATACTAGTTCGTCGTTCCCAAGGTTCCGATTTCATTTAATTTTTCACCCAATTTGGTCAAATTAAGGAACCCTACGGAACTTTCAGACAGATAGAGAAACTCAGTATTTTAGACAAACTAACATGCTACATAACCATATTCTGTCATTCCGAGGGACATAACTACACAATTTTTGCATGAAATGTTTTGAGTAATGTAGTCCCAAGGTCAAGACCTACTTCTGGATTTCTGTAAACAACTATGAACAAGAATTCAAAGTCAAGGGAAATCAAAATACCTTTAGTAGTAGTGGAGTGGTTGTGTGCAGTTGCAACTTTTCAAGGAGTAGCTTACGCTCCCAAACTCGATCACCGGCCGAAGAAGAATGGAGAAACAGAGAATTTGGCAGAGAAAGTGTTTGGGAATGGAAGAGTTCTAATGGGTGAGTGATTTAGGAATTGGATAGGTTGGTTTTTTTGAGTAAAATAGGAAGGAAATAATGGAAGGAAAAGGTTATGGAAGGGAATTTTTAAAAGAATTGAAAGGGGGAATGAATTTGAACTGTTATGTCTTTTAATATTACTAGCTGGGTTGGGTCATATCACTAGCAATTTGGACCTACAAAACCCCATTGACGGACCGTCGATTGGGACTGTCGATCACTTCTAGAGTTAGAAAAAATTTGGAACATACATGGGATCTACGGACACCATCGACGGTCTGTCGATGGGGTCCGTAGACCTCTACACTAGACCATTTTATGCAAATTTTTGTATTTGCTCCCTGCACATGTAACACCCATTAGGCCATTCTTTTTGTGTTTTCTGGACACTATTGTGACACAGACCCTATACTAATCTCTAGCCAACACTACTACACTACTACCTATTGTTGGCCAGAGGATAGACCTTAGGTTGCCTCCAAAGAAGTGCTTGATTTAACGTCGCGGCACAACGAAGGCCCCTTGATTACTTAGAATTCATCAAGATGATAGGCCTCAACCACTTCATGAACTCTCTCAGCCTTCCCCAGATAGATTTTTATCCTTTGCCCGTTGACTATGAACTTTGCGCCTTCCTTAATCTCCAACTCAACCTCTCCATGTAGGAATACTTTAGTGATGAGGAATGGCCCAGTACACTTGGACTTGATTTCGCTTGGAAATAAGCGTAGCCTAGAGTTTAATAGAAGCACCAAATCACCCACTGCAAGTTCTCGCTGTTCAATCCTTTGGTAGTGGTACTTCTTCATCTTCTCTAAAGATGGCTGAACTTTCATAGTCCTTTAGGCGAAACTCATCAAGCTCATTCAACCCACTTAGTCTTTGTTCTGCCGCTTAAGCCCAATCCAACTTCAATTTCTTCATTTCCCACATTACCTTGTGCTCTAGATCGACCGGCAAGTGACACACCTTCCCATATACAAGTTGGTATGGAGACATACCTATGGAGGTCTTGTATGCAGTGTGGTAGGCCCAAAGAGAATCATCAAGCCTCCTTGAACAATCCGTTCGATTAGAATTCACCATTTTCGCCTGAATTTGCTTGATCTGACAATTGGACACCTCACCTTGCCCGCTAGTTTGTGGATGGTATGGAGTAGCCACATTATGGCAAACACCATATTTGTCCAAGATCCCTTTGAATAGTTTGTTACAGAAGTGAGAGCCACAATCACTAATAATGGCCCTTGGAGTGCCAAATCTGGAGACGATGTTCCTTTTCAAGAATGAGGTGACACTCTTTCCTTTATTGTTAGGAAGCGCAATTGATTCCACCCATTTTGACACGTATTCAACTGCCACAAGAATATACTTCATCCCATGAGAACTCACAAACGTGCCCATAAAGTCAATACCCCATACATTAAATACCTTAATTACCAAAATAGGATTCAGGGGGAGTTCTTGCCTCTTCAAAATACCTCCATCGGCACCAATCACAGGATTTGGAAAAATCATGATTATCGTGGTGAATGGTTGGCCAATAATATCCACACTGCAAGTTCTTATGCGCATTTTGGATACCACTATGGTGTCCACCCACATGTGAGGAGTGACATGCCTAAAAGACACTCAACATCTCGACCTCCGATATACAACGACGATTCATACCATTAGCACAACTTTTGTATAAGTAAGACTCATCCCAAAAGAATTTTTTCACATTATGCATGAAATATTTCCTCTGGTGGAAGGTCAAGTCTGACAAGACTACATCACTTGCCAGATAATTCGGCAAAATCTTCGAACCATGGGAACAAATCTTGAGAAGCGGCCAATACATGTTCATTTGGGAATGCATCATCAATCTCTGCCTTTTCTCCCAATTCACACATAGCTTCATCCTCCAATCTATAAAAGTGATCGACAACTTGATTCTCAGTCCCCTTTCTATCTTTTACCTCAAAATCAAACTGTTCCAGCAATAATATCCATCAGATCAACCTTGGCTTTATATCCTTCTTTGCCATCAAATACCTCATAGCGGAATGGTCTGAACGCACTATGACCCTCGTGCCAAGCAAATAAGAGTGAAATTTTACGAATGCAAACACCACCACAAGAAGTTCTTGTTCAGTTATTGTGTGGTTCTTAAGAGCTGCATTAGGGCTTTACTAGCATAGTAAATGGGGTGAAGGATTTTATACCTTCTCTGTCCCAACACCACACCAAGTGCAACCCCATTTGCGTCACACACCACCTCAAAATGCTCACTCCAATCCGGTGAAAAAATAATGGGTGTGGACACCAACTTCTCCATAAACTCTCCAAACGCTTTCAGACAGGATTCATCAAGATAGAACTTACATTCCTTCTCAAACAGATTCCACAAATTATGTGAATTTTTCAAGAAATCTTTAATAAACCTCCGTTAAAAACCAGTATGTCCAAGAAAAATTCTCACACCTTTTACAGAGCTGGGTGGAAGAAGCCTCTCTATCACTTCCACTTTAGCTCGATCAACCTCTATCCCCTTCTCTGAGATGCGATGGTCCAACACTATACCTTCCTTCCCCATAAAGTGGCATTTTTCCCAGTTTAGCACCAGATTACGATCTTCACATCTCTTGAGCACCTCAGCCAGATTGCTCAATCACTGATCAAAGGAGTCGCCAATCACAGAAAAATCATCCACGAATACCTTAATATTGTCCTCACCATATCAGCGAATATCGACATCATACAACGCTGGAAGGTGGCATGTGCATTACATAATCCAAATGATATCCTTTTGAAGGCAAATGTCCCATAAGGGCAAGTGAAAGTGGTCTTTTCTTAATCCTCAACGGCAATAGAGATTTTATTGTAGCCCGAATATCCATTAAGAAAACAATACCACCCTTTGCATGCGAGTCTGTCTAACATATTATCCATAAAGGGCATGGGGAAATGGTCCTTCTCAGTCCAAGCATTCAACTTCTGGTAGTCCATGCAAACTCTTCATCCGGTCACTGGCCGCTTCAAAACAAGCTCGTTACTATCATTAGGTACCACTTGTCACACCCGAATCCTAGACCCCAGATAAGACAAGCATCATTAACCTCTAAGAGGTCGCAGACAAGCCTCTTGTTAGCTTTCATCACAATCATACAGTTAAATTTGCGGAAAATTTAAAACTTTTTAATACTTATTGAAGTGTACTTAGACTTCCTATAACTGCATAAGAGTAATATACTAACAAGCTCAAACTAAACAACCATCTAACAATAGATTGAACAATCGAAATGAAGAATCGTAATATTAGTAATAGTTTGCCAAACCAGCCTTAATACAAATGCTTGAACAAATGTTTGAAATGAAACGCTAGGGACAACAGCCACTAGCTATGTCTAATGTACTAAGCTAGAATATAAAGTGTAGACATCCTCGAACTCAAGAGGACCTACCAAAGTCTGGAGATGCTAGTCTAAACCGCTTCAAAGAATCTTCAATCTTCTCAAGGACCTGCACCTATAAAAATAGTAATTGTATATGGGTTAGTACACACTTGTACTAAGTATGGGTGTATGCACATAAACACATAAGTACTATGCATGATCAAGGAAAGTTCTTCCTATAGCAACATGTCATTTCTGGAAAGTGAAGTCACTTTACTTTCCTAATTCATTATTTGTGAATCATGCTATGAATATGACATATTTTCATGCATTTAAAGCATACAACTCATTTTCTATATGAATATAAGACCTCGGAATCATGAACATAATTTTAGAACATCTCAAGCAAAACTTTATAATTTTGCTCCCCTTAGGCCGAGAGCTCTATTTCCCAGCCTTAGATTATTTTTCAGTCTTTTTTTCTTTCTTGTTGTGTAGTTCAATGATCTCCTTTGATCTTATGTTTTACTTACGAGTGCAATGATTCATTGTAGTCTCATACCTACAACGAATCGAGTAAGTAATTCAGAAGACTAAGGAATTGATTTGGCTACCCTACTCACAAGTTATATTTCTCATTCTTGTTAAATTGGGCATGAAATATTTATAAGCCAATCTTTATTGGATATGCCCATTCTTTGATTATTTGCATAATATATAGATCTTGTGGCATATATTCATACTCCAATATTGGCATAAACCAACAACTTGTTAAAACTTCATTCTTATCAAACATTGATGATTTGACATTCTTAAGCTCTTGCTTTCTTAGTCCATTTTGAACTTACATCTCTTCTTCTTTGATCTGCTGTTCACTTTGAACATGCTACTTTCTTTCATTCTTACTTTCTTAAAGAAATCTTTAGCATTTAGCTGATAAAGATCATGTGAGCTAACATGAAATCCAGTGTCTTCCCCACACCGAAAAGAGGTGGTTCACCAGCTAAAGTGAAACCAAATACTTTCTTGAGCATTTAACCGACATAGATCATGTGAGCTAACATGAAATTCAGTGTCTTCCCCACACCAAAAAGAGATGGCTCACCGGCCAAAGTGAAATCGAATACTACCTAGCTTTCTTAGGTGGAATCTAGTTCCTATGCTGGCAACATAGTTCAAAGACTAGGAGACTTTGGAGACCCTGATCCACCTTGGTGGTGGTCTCGTCTCATGAGGCTTACATGTGCTGGCACAAGCTCATTGCTAGTCTATCGGTGCTTAGCTCAGATTTATTATTCTTTACAACTTTTAGAGCTGACTCAAACATTATGGAAGCTCGCTTCTAGTATGAGGTATACTTAGCTCAATGGATGACTAGTCATCCCTTTCTTTACTTGATGACTGTGAACTTAATTCTTACATTATCATCATGGTGTGAGTGAGACTTGTCTCACGATTTCTAACACCCTCCTATGTGAGTATTTTTGACATAATTGTTTAGGTGCAAGTGAGACTTGTCTCACTTTCTTTAACACCCCATTCTGGTCAATTACATAACTCATAAGCTTTTAGTTATTTCATTACTCACATTATCTTGTTCGATGTTATTTGATAGTCTTTTACCATTCTTTATGAAAGTTATAAGGACTTATTCAATGTACTACTATATTCACAGTTCATTTAGATAGGGTATGTTGGGACTTGTCCCAATCATTGTCATACCCTTGGTTATGAGTTCATTGAATTACATCTTGTCAAGTCAATCTTTAACATGTATTTGGCATTACAATACATTTGGCCATATAAGATTGGTATGAATCAGTCATTGGACAATTCTGTTACATATTTTTGGAAATAATATTGCTAGCCAATTTATTGGCATAAATCAAACTTTGACTAAACATTTTCATGAGATTATCATTAGCCAAGTCAATTAACTTCATGTATATACTATAGTAATCTCATTATTTTAAACAAGCCAACTTTTAACCTTTGATTAGCCTTTAAGAACAATTCCATCTTCTCAAACACAATTAGGCATTACAACATTTATTATCTCATGTAAATAATACCCTAATCATACGGATCTAACATATAGGTCTCATTCGACATTATAAATCACAGAAATATACACATAATGATCAGTTAGCACCACATACCAACAACATGCTCGAGATTTGCATTATACATACTAATAGAATCGGAAATAGGGAGAACTAGGGAGATTAACATTCAACAATTTCATTGGGAACAACCCTAGTTTCGGTTTTCTTAAAGTCAATACGATTGAAAAGCCTCCTAGGTAAAGGATCCAAGAGAGAAAACCCATACCTTACTGTAGAATTGAATCTACGAAGATCACCATGTTCTTTGCACGAAAATCTTGAAGAATTGTTTTGAAATCGCCTAAGGAGAACCAAGAGTATTTTCTGTTTTTCTTTTGCTTGTTTACTGTTTTTAGTCGTAGGTTTTCTAATGGTTAAACGTGAGTCTAAGTCTTAGGAACTGAATATTGACTAACTCAACTTAGGCTAATTAACTAATTAAATAATCAATTAGCTAATTACCAAAATGCCCCTCCTAAATTGACTAAAAATAGGAGAGCATTTGACTTAGCCGAATTCTAAAAATTCCTAAGGGTCTCGGGTTTGACCTTGAATTTTATTAATTAATTAAGTTGCTAATTTAATCAATTAAGTGACCTAGAATAATTACTAAAGTACCCCTAAGTCACTAGGACCATAATCAACCCTTTTGGACAATCCTAGGTTAGGTACTAGGATGTTTCTTTAGTTAGTTACTCGACTAGTGTCACCCGGTTAGGTCTTAGGTTGTCGGGTGCACTAGTTAGTTCATTTTAGTTAGTACTAGGTGAGTTAGCTAGTTAGTTAAGTTAGTTAGAGCCTAGGACTGGTTAGGAAGCTTGGCCCCACGTGGCTGGACCCGACGCGCGTCTGCCCCCTAACCGCCATAACCGAATCGGTTGGGCTTGTCGCTTTGTCCCTTGGCCGGTAGCACATGTGCTTGCACATGTGTTGCCTTGCACTTTCCTAATCGTGCACTTCTGTAGTTGCACTTGGAAATTTCACTTCTTGTCCCAAGACTCCTCACTATGTCCTTGGGAACTGCTTCATCTACATGATCATTTTAAATGATCATGTGTTATGGTACCTAGGCATGACACTTGGATGCCTCGTACCTAATGTGTATAAGCGATGAAAATAAAATTTTTAGCTTAGGGTCTTCATTGCAGGTACAATTCCTAAACAAGTTTGGATTGTATTTTAAGTTACTTGTGTATACATAGAAATTGGCTAACACACTTAAGCCAATATTCTCTAATATGCACAATATTACTCAATATTGGGAATTGGGATGCCCATATAACCCAATAAAATTCTTAAAACCTAATAGGCTCTTCACTAGACAAGTAAATTTTCTGGAATGTTACACCACTGTCATCCCACCCTTTTTAGGAACGCACAAAACATGACACACCCAACTATTGTCCGCAATAGGATAAATGACTCTGGCATCCAACCACTTGAAGATCTCTTTTTTTACTACCCCTTGCATAGGTGGATTCAACCTTCTTTGGTGCTCAATACTTGGTTTGTGATCGGGCATGAGTTGAATTTTGTGGGAACAAATACCGAGGGGATCCCAATAATGTTTGCAATAGTCAAGCCAATGGCTCTTTTGAACCTCTTCAATACCACCACTAAACCCTTTACTTGTTATTCATTCAAATCTGCTGCAATGATCACCGGCAAAGTGTAATCTCTAACCAAGAACACATACCTCAGATGAGGTAGTAGAGCCATAAGCTCTAATTTTAGGGCCTCCTCAATAGATGGTATCACGGGTTGAGACTCACGAGGCTTTATATCAAACTCGAATTTCTTCGGCTTTGACCGATATTCATTTCGCTCAAGTGCATCCACCAATAATGAACCATACTCTTCAATACCATTACTGTCAAAATTCATGATCACTGCCGCTAGTGCCTCGATACCTAGTTGCTCTTAAATTTGCACCTAAGTTACGCTCTCAACCATGTAGGATGTAGCAGATACCGTTTGGAGCTCACCACTCTGCTTCATGGACCTACATATATTGAAAGTTGCTTCTTAACTGTTCAACCTGAATTTTATCTGCCCATTTTCCATGTCGACTAATGCACGCCCAGTGGAAAGGAATGGTCTTCCTAGAATAATGGGGACCTCAAAGTTAACCTCACAGTCAAGAATCAAAAAATTGGTCAAAAATATAAATGACTCTTCTATCATAGGCACGTCAAGGAGTATACTAGTGGGCCTCTTCATAGTTCGATCGGCCAGTAAACTCATTGTAGTAGGCTTTGGGTAACCCAAGCCTAACTTCTTATAAATTTACAGAGGCATGAGATTTATGCTCGCACCAAGATCACATAGTGCCTTAGCAAAGTGTAGCAACCTTATAGTCCATGGGATAGTGAAGCGCCCGGATCTTTCTTCTTTTGCTCAAGAGACCTCGTAGCAATAGCACTACAATGTTGCATTCTGTCATCATCCTCAAAACTCACCTATCTCTTCTTAGTCACCATATCCTTCATAAACTTAGCATAACCATGCATTTGTTCCAAAGCTTCTACCAAAGGTACATTGATGGAAAGCTTTTTCAACATAGTGATAAATTGCCGGTATTTACCATTTTCAGTCTTCTTCACTAATATTTGAGGGAATGGTGGTGGAGGTCTAGGAATGGGGACCACTTTTTGAGATGCATCTACTTCTTTTGCCATTTTTTCCACCAACTCTCCACAAGCTTCTACTACCTCTTTGTCTTTTCTCATATCACCTTCTACTACGGATGACATAGGTGGATCAATGGTCTACTTACCCATTCTAGTAGTGACTGCCATGCAATGCCCGTCATATTTAGGATACTTGATAGTGTTGCTAGGAAGAGTGCTAGGTTTACGTGGATTCACAGTAGTAGACAACTGAGTCATCTGTAAATCAAGATGCTTAATCAAAACATCATGTACATCCACCTTTTGTCCAATGTTAGCTAGGTCACCTCTCATCTCCTTGACATTATCATAACTAACATCAAACCTCCTCATCATCTTTTGTAGCATATCCTCAACTCGTGCTATACTACCTCCACCGTCCCTATGAGCAACTTCCCCATTTTGTGGGGGAACATAGGGCCCACTCCAATCATTCTTGTTACCATAGTTATTTCGGTTGAAGTTGTTGTTGCGGTTGTAGTTACCATAGTTCCGACCTTGGTTTCCTTGACTTGGCGCCAATTCTCCTGATTGGAGCCTTGGGAGTTTGGTAGGAAACCCCCCATCTGATCATTAATTGTATAGACATCCTATTCATAATAGTACTCATTTACCGGTGTTGGTGGTTTAGTCAAGTAGTTCACTGCATTTAACTTCTCTGCACCTCCGCTAACATGTTTCAAGACCAACCCTAGCTCAGTTCTCATCTGTACCATTTCTTCACGAATCTCATCTACAGCTGGGTGTTTAATAGCTTTAACCGCAAAGGTGTTTCTCCCCGTGTTCGACTTTCTATTATTCCAAGACTTTTTGTTGCAAAATATCTTCTCCAACTTCTCTACAACCTCAATATATGTATATTCTCCATAGGAGCCACACGCAATAGTATCGAGCATTGCTTTTTTGTTATCATATTGACCCCTGTATAAGTACTATTTCAGTGACTCATCAACAATGCGGTGGTTTGGGACGCCTCTCACAAACACAGTAAATATGTCCCAGGAGCTACTCACCAACTCTCCAGGTAATGAGACAAAGTTGTTTACCTTATCTTTGTGGTTGAGCTTTTTGGACAGTGGATAGTACTTTTCTAAGAACACATCTCTGAACTGATCCCAAGTGTAGATGGAGTTGTAGGGTAGCTTAGTAAACCATATGGAAGCATCTCCTGTCAGTGATAGAGGAAACACTCACAATCCAATCACATTCATATCCAAGTCTGGTCTACTCACACAACTTTTTCACACAGACCTTAGTTTAGTTATATGGGCATGTGGGTCCTCCGATGGCAGTCCCGAGAGTAAAACCTTTTGTAGTTAGCATCTGCATCAAGCTACTCGTCACCATGAATGTATGCCCAGGTGGCAGAGGGGGTAGGACAAGAGGTGCATCTGAATTTGCAATGGTCACGTTGCCCCTATAGTAATCTTGAAGTCGTGGGGCTGCTGGAGGTTGCATTCTCACTACCTCTCTCAGTTGGTTCTCATCTCGTGCCTGATTGTGTGCCTCAACTTGTAATGGAGGTTACTGGTCTACTCCATCACCGACATTCACTCTGTAAGGGTTGGCTAGGACCTCTTGATTTTCCATCCTTCTTAAGGTTCAATTAAGTTCGGGATCGAATGGAATGAGTGGTTCTCATCGGCTCCGTGTACTTGGCATACACTAGAGCTAGACCTGAAAGAATCAAAAACTAAAAACAAAAAAGCAAGGAAATTGTTTATTAAATTTCAATAATGTAATTTAAAGTTAATCAAAAAGCCAGATTCCCCGGCAGCTGTGCCAAAATTTGATACTCTCAAATTATACCTCCCTAAAGAAGTATAAGCGGTCGTAATCCAGAAGACAAACCAACTATTAGGTTGGGGTCGATCCAACGAGGAATATCGTTTAGACATAACTTTAATTCATAATTATGTCTATTTAGCCAATCTCTTTCCAAATAAAGAAGTAAGTAAAAGGGGGGGTATGAAACAAGTTCCTTAAACAATCAAAGTTAACAAGTAAAAGAAAGTAAATGTTGAGTTATTATCAAGTTGAAAGAATAACTAGAATATATATATTCCCCACAGGTTCATAATGTCATAAACCTAGCAATAGCAATCCTTTCCTAGTGTTTTGCATGTATAGTGGTAAGTTATATATCTCTAAATCCTTGGTCCGGCATCTAGAGAATTTCACTTCGTACCTTGGTCCAGTTTCGTGTGTATAAGCTACTAACCCTTACCTTTACCTCATATTAGACATCATAATCGATGTATCGCTTAGTTATTACTTCGCACCAATCAACACTAGCCTATTAGATAGTATCCCACTAAATCTATGTTGATAATTCTTTTCATATTAACTACCTCCTTGGTCCGGCAAGTAGCAACAAGGCGAGTTATAACGTTGGCCACCGTTAAAAAGACTTCTAAACGAAACAATTATCAATACATGCAAAAACTATTTGAGAATTGCTTAATTGCTAGGATTACTTTGTTAATTACCTATGGTTCCCACAACCCTAGTTGTGGATTTATTTACCCATGCAAGAAAGATCACAATTCATGGTTTTGAAGAAAGAGTTCATGAACTTACTTAACAATAAGAAGAAACCAGAAATTCAACTTGAAATTGCAAGAAAAATCTTCAAATCAAATCCTAAAATTGATTATTTTCCCAAATTTGAAACCAACAATCTCCAACACAAAATAGAACAATAACAATAGTAGCTAACCCCAAAAATGAGGTTTTAATACCCTATATATAGAAAACGTAGTCCTAAAGAAAAAGGAATTGAAATAAGGAAAGTTCTGTACAGAAACGCGACTTCAATCGACGACCTCACTGCTCGATGGTCCGTCGACTGCCTCCGCCAGTCCATACTTGGAATTATTTTTTCTCCACCGGGTAGCACCTTCTTTAAATAAAATGACGGACAAACAGTAAGTTACGTCGATGCTTCTCCATTGATCCATACTTCAAATCTTGAAAAGTCAGGTACTCGAACCCTCATTGAACAATCGACGGTTCACCAGTACGGTCCTTCGACAATCAACGGACCGTCATTTTCTCTCGTGGTTCCACACTTGGTCCCATAGTTTGAAATTCCCATCGACGGTCACCACTTACAGTATATCGATTCAACGATGGGCCGTCGATGGCCTTCGTAGGTCGACTTTTGAACATTTTCAATTGCCTTATGGGTTTTCAACCTGGACATCTTTCGTACAAAATAGAACACAAAACTTGTTACAACTACTATAAAAAGGTTCTAGACACACACAACTCTTAAGTAAAACGCATTGAAAATATCGTCAAGCCTCGGTATATCAATAACAGAGAAAGACTTTGAGAGAGAAAATATTGCAGTATTATCAAAGGGAATTATTTTATTAATAATCCAAAAACTTACATTTATAGATATAATTTTTAACTAAAAATAGTAAAATATGCTACTAACCTATTAGTAAAATTCCAAAAAAATTATAAAAGAACTCTTAAATTCCAGTCACATAGGACTCTAATAAAATAATTTTAAAATCCTACAAGTAGCTAACTGATTTATCACTGCAATATCCTAAGACATATTCTCAAGAACAAACAACATAAAACATACCAACATACATATAAAATTTTATTATGCTTTAATTATGATGTGATATAAGTTTCAAATTTATTATCTCAATTTTCAGACTTCTATGCTTTCTATGTGAATACACCAATATGCATATCTATGTATGAAATTGTATAACATTAGACAAACACGTTCATGTAAATCATTATAAAGGTCTAATATCTTATAACAATGTATAAATCTCTATTATTAAAAAAATGCCCTTACATTTTATGCAAATTCAGTGTATCATATTATAACTTTTTTTAAGACTCGAGTTGTAACATCTCGTCATTTGAAATAGTTAGGAAGAAGCTAAGAACTTGAAATAAACATTTTTGGAAATAATGACCAATCTTGAAATTTGTTCAAGTTAGGAAATATGAGTTTTTGATCAACTTCAACAGGCCATAACTCCTAGATCATGATGATCTAGGTGTATTTCTAGATATGGTTGGAAAGCTCTTGGAATGTTCTTTCCAAAACTGCCGAGTTTGCATGATTTCGAGTTCGTACGAGTGAGTTATGTCCTTTGTATGTTGAGTTACTTGAATAAGGAAATGTCCAATCCGAATTTTAGAAGGATAGTTTGGTCCTTTCCTTGCCCTTTTATTTTATTTCATTTTTTGTAATTAGTCAAGGGTCTAAGTTAAATTAGATCAGTTTACACTTTTACCAAAAGTTTTAGGGTTTTGAGAGAAGAGAAAAGAAGAGGAAAAGGAGAATAATCTTCAAGATTCGTCAATATCATCGAGATTAGCTTGTAGATTTCATTAGAGGTGATCCCTACAAATGAATGTGAGATCACATAGTGTTGGGTCCATTCACCCACTTGCCGGTCATGTTTAATTCAATAATTTTCCTCCAAAAAGAGTTAGACATTAATGTTTTTGAGTTGTGTTCCTTAACTGTGTTTTATTCTTGAACTTACCTATGATTGATGGGTTTTCTTAAGGCGTCTTAGTGATGTTAAGAGTTTTTTCTGGTTAGATTCTAGTGTACATGGTTTGGGTATCAGAATCTAAGAAAGTATTGAGAAAATGAATCAATTTAAAACAATTTAGGATCAGAAAACGAGTTGAAAATTTCGTCAGCATATCTGGAGTGGGTCAGGTGCGGCGCGCCCCATCTTCTCCGGAGGGCCTGGAGCGGTGCGCCTGCAGTGCGTCCAAATGGTGTCTCTAAATTTGAGGCCTAGTGCGGCGTTTCTCGAACACGATTGAATCGACGTTTTTCCCTTAGTTTTTCTCATACCGTCTGTATAAGCCTTTCTAAGGTGTATTAATTATTTCCATTGATTCTAACTACTTCAGATAATTTCTAAATACCTAGAAATAATCCCAAAACACGAATTATAACATTCAATCCATAATTCAATTCAAGGAAGTTAAGAGTCAAGTTTAAAATTTAAGATGTAAGTCAAGAAGAAGTTCATAAAGTTTCCAATGTCTTTCACAAAGTTTTAACTTTGTTTTAAGACTTAAATTTTGAGTTCAGTAAAGATTAAAAATTGAAGTTATGTTCTGCAATGAAGTATATGGGGACTAAGTATTCTCAAAGAGATTTAAAATATTTTCACATTTGAATAAGAACAGACATGAGATTTTCAATATGATTTTGGGCAATTTTCAGAAAAGAATAATATCTTTCTAAATGAAGCAAGGAGAGAAACTAAGATTTCAAAGATAGCCTCTCAGGTGTGCTTTTGAGAACTAATCTCAGAACACAGAAGAAGTATGTTTTTAAAAGCATAATAACTAGAATATTTTGGGAGTAGTATTGAGCACCGAAATGGGGACGAGCATGAGTTTAAATAACTCACGTCTCCACATAACCATGTAGCCGCCATGTATAAAATAGGGTCATACTTTTTAGATGAATTCTTTTCACAATAGACTAGTGGATCAACTTAGTAGTTTAAGTCCTATATCTTTGGTCGGGTAAAGGATGCGAGGTAAATCGATGTATCATCACTATAGCTCTTATGTGGTGGTTGTCGGTTATAGAAACTCCCACAGAACACTACAAGAAAAGTGTGAATTATGTGGGGATTTTCATAGGAATTAGTATGAAAATTCTTTTCTGCATATTTTCATACTAATCGAAAGGAAAATCCCCATGTAATTCACCATTATCTTGTAATGGAAGCTATTGTATTTTATATACATAAATATTTGCATTTTTACATACATTTTAGAGTTATGTTATATCCCTGTATATACACAGAGTTGAAATAATATTTTCAAAAACTTTTCTTTATATTGCACTTTCTTTTGAATTTCTTTACATTGAAATGAGTCAAATATTATTGAGTTGAGTTGAGCCAGGTAAGTTCTTCAAATTCCCTTTCAACCCTATGTTGTTTTAGCATTCCAACTCACATACTCGTATATTCAATGTACTGATGCCTATTGGCATGCATCGTCTTATGATGCAGATGTGGTAGCCATGATCAACATACAACACCCTATTTGAGTTTTGAGATCCCCTTTTATGACACACCGTCAAACTTGGACGTTCAAAAACTACATTTCCATGCTAAGATCAGTTTTGAGAATTTTACTCGCCCAGATTCAATTTCGTAAGGTCGTACATGCTCCTCAATGTCTTGGATATTCACTAAAGTGATCAAATTCATAATCAAACCCCCCGTCTATTACAAGAGTTTCATATACCTCACATGTCTCATATTTCATCCAAGTTTGGCCTAGGCTAGAAATTTCCAAGTCACTACTCAAAAGCTTTTTGGCCCAAATTCCTTTCCCATTGTATTTTCCATAAAGAGGGGAACAAGTCGTTACATATGCTATGTGAGGAAAACCAATATATCTTTAATGCATCCCATATGAAAAATGATTCCAATATTCCCATACAACGAATATGGACAGATGACGAGAATCGTGTTGTAGAACAAGAATTTAATGTTCCCCTTATTGACTTAAGGGGTTTCTTTTCTTGTGACCATGGCGCCGCCGAACTAGCATCTTCGCTTGTTGGTGAAGCATACGATAGTCATGGTTTCTTTCTTGTAGTTAACCACGAAGTTGATGCTAATATCATCTCTAATGCCCATCGTTATATGGACTTGTTTTTTGACATGCCTTTCTATGAAAACAAAAAATCTCAAACGAAAATTGGTGAAGAATGTGGTTTTGGCAATAGCTTTACTGGAAGGTTTTCATCAAAACTTCCTTGCAAAGAGACACTCTCTTTAGGATGCTCTACTAAAGAAAGGTCATCTCACATAGTTTTAGAAGTATTTCCAAAAGACATAGTGGGTGTTAAAAGGTGTGAATGGGAAATGAAGAGTTGTTATTTTTATGAAAAGTTGTGACTTTTATGAAAAGTTGTGACTTTTATGAAAAGTTATGATTTTTAAGAAAAGCTGCGACTATGAAAAGTTGTAATTTTTATTAAAATTTCTGACTTTTATGAAAAGTTGTGAATTTTATGAAAAATGATGACCTTTCTGAAAGATTATGACTTTTCTAAAGGTTTGTGACCTTCCCGGTAAGGCATAATAAGAACATTTTTGCACTACTCTTTGTTTTCTATAAATTGAGGGATTTCCTCTCATTTTAAGAATAGAATTTCAGGAATTCTTCTACTACTGCTAAATCTAGTATTCTAAGTGTACATCATTGTCGTTGAATGGCTCGCTGAAACCACCGTTTTGGGTATCAATACACTTGTGATTGAGATCATTCTATCCTTGGAGGACATATTCCAAATCAAACCCGGATACTAGAGGAGAATAATTTCCTTAAGGGGAAACTGTGTATTCAGTGGTCTTGATCTTTTTTCTATTTTTCGGTATTTTGGTATGTGTTACAGATTTTAAATTTGTAAATAATTTTTATTTTTCTGTTCATCTGCTCTTCATTGGTTTATTAAACTTTGGTAACTTCGTGTTTCTGCAAAGTTTGTTGGAATAGTAAGATCTTTAAACACAGATTGACAACAATTTTTCTTTAAAAAAATATGTTTATGATTCTGGTTTCTCTACTAGTTTTAAATTTCTAGTTGTGAAAATGTTGTTAAACTTTGTTTGTCTTACCAATTACTTTAATGTTTTGTTCTAAGTATCTTAGAAATACAAGATGAAAATTAATCTTAAGGAAATTATTATACTTTTGGTATTTGTTGTATTCTACTGATTGAGAGAAACAAATCATGGAAGTATAATAATGCATTAGTTCTCCATAATTCGGTGCTTTTTTTAGCAAGGTCGAAGTGAAATGTACAGAAAAAAACTTGGTGGTATTCTGGTTAAAGATTACACCAGGTAACCTTCTTATTATTTTGTCTAAGGAGGAAAATAGTTTCTGAGTTAACAACATTGATTTTTTTATCATGTGTATCTTTGGAAAAAGATTTGCAAACCATAAGTTGTGGAATGAATTTTACTTGGCAAATAGTGTTGCCTTTAAAATTCATTAGTTTGAAAAATGAGAGATGAACATTTTTATTTGATAAAATAGTATGTCAAAATGCTAAAGTTGGAAAGATATTGAAAAAAAACAATTCTATGTTAAAAAGAATATGTTTAATTCTATTTGGAGACTAAAAAAACTTTTTTGTAGTTTTGTACTCCATGTGAAATTATATTGTGTCTAATTTTTGTAGACTAAAAACTTTTGTAGTTTCTACTCTGAATAATCAGACTATGCAATTGGTTTGAAAAATATCAAAACTACACATAATAAGCCAATGTTGTACTTTTGACTTTTTATAAACTTCACTATTATATAGAAACAAATTGTACAAAAAATGTCTTTATTGTTAGTATTCTAAATACTAAGTGGTATGTTTTTTTATAAAGGGAAAATGTTAGGACCCCCAAAATTAATTAGGATAATCTAGCGCCTCACATGTTTCCTAAGAGTTAGTAACTTATTTATAACGTGTGTCATAAATTTTAATGGTTGGTTTGATGAGGTTTGAGGTCAAACGTCAAGGGACGACCAAGACGTCCGGAAACTAGTCGTTTTTATGCTAATGTGCCTTCGTATGTTTGCCTTTTTTGGAAGTGTTCTTTGGAGTCTAAAATGATAAGGGGGTACCCTAGTATGTAGATGGTCGTGTGTAAGGTCGAAAAGTCCAGGCACAACTCCCCAGGGACCACCCTAAGGGTCCTTGAGGAGGACCCAAAGGTTGGCAAAAAGCTGCCAAGCAGTGTCAAACCACGACCTTGGTCGACGGCCAGTTGACTAATTGACGCCCCATCAAATGAGGGCCTAGCTCCACACCTAGTCGTGGGAGCTTAGACCCCAATGAGGGGCCTCTGTCACAAACTAAGAAGTGGAGGAAGACCCGTCAACCCATCCACGGTCCGTGGATGGGGTCGTCGTTTGGACCTGCAACATTCTATCTAGACACGGCTAAGTGAGGGGTGAATTGGGAAATTCACCCCACGTTCCAATTAAAGGATGGATGGTTGTTTTACCTATTTTGGGGTATTTTAACTTGGTTAAAAACATGAAACCCCAATTTGAAATTCATTCTTCAAATCAAACCTTTCCTCCCAAATAAGATTCTCTCTAGAACTCCATTGGAGACAAAGCTCAACATCAAGCTAGGGATGGATTCCAAGTACTTTCTTCTCCAATTTTAGTGAGATTTTCTTGTATTAAGGCATATTAACCCTTTATCCTTAGTTAACCTTTCATCTAAGGAGTTCTATAAAAGATTTTCAAGTGTGATTCTAAGATCAAAATTCCTAACTTTCAATCTAACAATGGGTTCATTGTCAAATGGTTTTCAAAGTCATTATAATGGTTCATTGATGTTTAAACAATTCTTTTATGATGAATCTCAATGTAACTCCTTGAAAACCCCATGATCTCCTTAATCTCTCAATTTAGTCTATAATGTTGGTCTTGTGATCTTGATTAGATGTTAATTAGATTGTGATATATGGTTTACTACTATTGCTATATATATAAATTGATTATGAATTGTTGATAATTGGTCTATGATGATCATGGCTTAGAGAATTGGTAAATTGACCTAACTTCTATCCTATAGTATTGGGATTGAAACTGTATGGTTTGGTCCACTTATGGTGGCTGTGTTTACATTCTAGCTTATAGTATCATGATCTAGATATATTGATAATGTGAAGTATGATATGAATGATCATGTTAGGGTAATGTATGGTCTACATGCTTGGTTTTGAAGAGTACTATTGTAGAATGACCCCTACCTATATAACCCTATATGAATGTGTGATCTTATGCATGTAAGGAGTCTTCTATTCAAAAGTTGGATATGTTCTTGTCTCCTATAATGTAATGTCGGTGTGGGGTCTATAGGCCCTAATACTCTATACGTGAGTTGTTCATGACTTGAGGGATATGGTATAAGTGTTGTGATACTTGAAGGGTGAATTACTCAATATCAATATTGTTGCTCTTACGTGATCATGATGAGCAATATGTACACAGACACATCTCATGCATAACTAGGAGTATGATATGTTCATGGTGTCAATTGAAAGGATGATTCTCATATGCACATTTATCTCTTATTATGCATGTAAAGTATATGGCTAATG
The DNA here is from genome assembly GCA_016801875.1 of Solanum sitiens. Taxonomy (NCBI): domain Eukaryota; kingdom Viridiplantae; phylum Streptophyta; class Magnoliopsida; order Solanales; family Solanaceae; genus Solanum; species Solanum sitiens. Next base: position 198,437 of record JABWTJ010000219.1, read on the forward strand.
AAGTATGATCATGTGTTGTCTAAATGTGTTTATGTGAAAGGCTTCCTCATATATGTACACATACACACATGAATATATGAATGAAGCATGTTAATGATAATCTAGTGAATGAGAGTCTCTTGGATGATTTCCTTAATTGTACTCTACACTAGACTATGTTATGATTATGTGAAAGGATATTCTCACATGATGTAAGTTTTGATGAAAGGACATTATCATCATTAACCTATAAGCTATGTACATGTTAGATAAGGAGTTAATCTCTTAAAGCCTATCTTATACTCTAATGTTTAATGAAGACTTACAGGCTTTTCAAAAAGGGAAAGTTAGCTTAGCACCGAGTGAACTTGATAATGAGAGGTGTCCCTTCCCAAAAGAAAGATAGGATCACAAAATGTGGTGTCCCTTCAAAAAAGAAAGGTAGGTTCACCAAATGTTCTCATGAGGTGGAAACTCCAATGTTAATTAGCATGAAGAGGGTTTCTAGTAACAACCTCCTATTTCCTTAACTATTTTCCCTCTTAGGAATCTTAGCAAGTGGATCCACCTAGATGCTATTATCATGTATATGTTCTACCTTGGAAAGAAGGATGCCCTCCTTTTCAGTGTGAGGGTTGACACCAGATTCCATGTTTAGCTCACATGGTCTAATGTCGGCTAAGGCGAAGTTTCCCGAATGTAAAATGAACAATGGAAGTAAGATGGTGAACACTTACTAGGACTACCTAAGGGATGTTGCTTAGTGTAGGTGAGGGAATGGGACTTTACCTATACATTGCATAAGTAGCTCTTGAAGGAAATTCTAGGAAGGAGTTCTATATGTATATGTATATGTATCTTATGCATGATATTATGTTGTTAACATATTTTTTATGATGATATGCATAGTGTTGGTCTTATTGTGTTTACATGATCAAGGTCTTACTTAATATGCATGTTAATGGATATACTTGTTATCTTGATGTATGATGTAAGTGGCAATGCTTGTGATCTCCTTGATTGGTTTACTTAGTATGTGTGAGGTTATGGGGCTTCACATGTACATTACACTAGTATGATTAGATTGAGATCATGAGTAAGGTCTTATGGTGATATCTTGATGAAATGAACTCTATATATGCAATGTTGTCTATTACTTCATTATGATGATATTGGTAGTATGGACTGACATGTTGTCTTCAGATGTGCATAAAGACTAAATGGGTTATGATTATGAGGTGATAAATGAATGAGTGTTGTATGAGGTCTATGAAGTATGTGGTCTTATGTCTAAGGTGAAATACATGTATTGTACCTTGTTGAATGTAATGTGCCTGAGTCTAGGGTGACTTCATAAGAACACTTGGTGTGAATAGTATTATGGGAATCTACTTGCACATTGCACTAGTGTGACTTGGGGTTGTCTTAGGTGGTGGTTATTATGTGAAAGATGTGTCTTACGATATGCTAAGTACTTATGAATGTATATGCTTAAATTGATGAAGGTTGTATGCATGTTCACCTCAGTGACCTTAAGGTGATACATTGGTATGAATGGTGGAATGTGATACTACTCATGCATTGAACTAAGTATTACTTGATGGTTGATTTTGGTGGATAAGTTAAGGTAAAAATAAAGGTAATGCTATTAAGAAATTGAATTCATCTTAATGAGATAAATGGCTTTATGTGTTGTTGTGAATAGTATCAATGTCTATATAATGTATGTGAACTATATTGTGCTTATTGTATCAAGTGTTCATGAAGTTTTACTAAAAGACACGAGGCATGTCTTCTAACTAACTGTCCTCTTTAACTCATGTTTTTACATGGTTATCATACTTAGTGCATTCTTGTACTAACTTGTTGTTTTAAGAGAAATGACTAGTAGATAAGAAAAATATTGGGTCAAAGGAAGTTCCTGTGGATACCAATGTTCAACCCCTTTCATCACCACTCCACATGTCCTTAAACTTTGGACCTATTGGTCCTTCCTCACCCAAAACCTCATTTGGTAGATCTCTCACTATTTTCTCAATAGCTTTCTTCAGTTTGCCAATCATAAATCTTTCTACTTTCCTCAGCTCTTTTGATATATCATAGCTAATTTTTGGACCCCATTCCCTTCCATAATTAAGCCATACTGGCTCGACTATTGTTGATCCCAAGTATTCTGCTGCTACTACTAAAAAGTTTGCTCCTATGTCCATCAACTTCCCCTTTCCTGTATCATTTCTGATTCCAACATCTCCTCTCCCTTGCAAATTCTTTCCTGGTTCTGGATAAGCAGCATGTCCATGCAGCGATGAGTACACCACGGGTTTGTTACCATTTTGAAATTCTAGCTGAGAGGCACGTACCCAAATCCCTCCACTGTGTTGTGAAAAGTATATGCTTTGTAACTCCCCGTTGAAGTTGCTAATCCTCAATGTAACATGTTCCCAATCACCAACGTGCTCTCCAATTTTCCCCAAGGAAATGGTCATGAATTCGAGTTTAGCCTTTGCAGGTCCATTGAAGGGATAAAATAGCCACACAGCAATATCAGTATATGTTGCACCAAACATTGGTTTAACGTGTAAGTAGGCTGTGGCACCCTGTAAATCTCCTTTCTTGACATTAGTTTTCGCAGCATCATCAGTCGGGAGGTCCAGCCAGTAAGCACCATCGTTCGAACCATCTTGAGGAAGATTTGAACCTGTGGGATGAATACCTACAGGTGAAGATTCTTGTCCTTTGGTATATAATAATGCTCCATTCTGAAAAAACCAAGTCACTGATGACGGATAGTATTCTTCATCGGGATGAAAGTAAATCACTGGAGAGTATGCTTGAACCAATGCCTTAACTTGGTTCAAATTTGGCATTGCAGATATATCAGATTTAACATTCTTTAAACAAGCTAGTGACTCTGCAGCTCCATTGTTCTGAACCATAAAAGCACCTGTTGCCACTCCTAAAGCTCGCACTCCTCTGTCTCTAGGTCTCGATGAGTACACATTGAAGCCATTGGTGCCCCAAATCCAATCATGAGTTTCACATGCATCAGTGAGATCATCACGAACACAACGGACTTTATCCAGAGAAGGCTTCTGAGGCGAGGCAGTGACAACATGGCCTATGGCTTTATAACCCTGAGGAGGTATTGGCAGCCAGATATAGCCGACACCATCCTGCTTAATATTCAAGTTGTGACTACTCCATACAAAGGTGTAGTCAGTTGGCATCTTGAGCGTACCTTGTGATGTGTCTCTCCCAGCAAGAGTCCATCCAAAAAGGGGAATATTATTAGGTTGGGTATAGGAACCAAACATAAAGAATCCATTTGGTATATTTGATGGTTCAAAGAATGTAGCTCCAAGATTATCTGGTCCACCTTCATGTGTAGACCAAACTTTAGTTAAGGATGATATTTGAGACACTTGTAATCCTCCAAGATCAATGAATCCACTTGCAAAGCATCCACCTGAAATTCAAATACTTAACATGAGAAAGGATATATTACAGGAATTGAATTGAAAAAGTAGGTACGTAACGTACGTACGTACCTGAAGGCCAAGTGGGCAATGGAGAAGGAAGGCGAAAGGCATTATCCATGATGTTCTTTGTTGTAGCATTATCCACCAAAAATGTGCCTTCTCCCATGGTTGAATTTGAACAACTGATTCTTAAAGCAAGTGCTAACACTAAAATAGTACAAGATATAACCATATCCTGCTGCAGTTGAGACAATTTGTACAAGTTTTTGGTTGAGTCTTTAAGTTAAGTTGTTGGATTACTTAAAGCTAAATATTTCAAAATTTATACGTCATAGTATATATTCTTTTAAAGTTGGAAGCATGAAACGGTAATAACAATAAACACATTATGTTTCTGGACAAGAATAGATAATCATCAAGAATATACACACTAGCGTGTGCTTATGTCAATAATAACTTTGTAACAATTCTTTGGTCATACTTACTTCATCACTACAACCTTAACTATATGCAAATCCAATCGTTTACTCATTATCTATATACTCTAACTCTACTTTCCTTCTTTCAAATTTAGCTTTACACCAGTCAAACTTTTCCGAGTTAAATTGATTTAATATTTTAAATTTAAAAGATTGAAAATTAAATAAAACAATAGTTTAAGTTACAATTTTTCTCATATTAATATGATAAAAAAAATAGATCTTAAAAATGTTGGTTAAACTTTATAACTCTTGAGAAGCGACAAGGGGTATCAAATGGACGGGATGGGTTGAAATTGAAATTGGGTTGGATCCTGATCCGCTCAAAATTACTTTGGGCTTAAAAACGGGTTGAGTCTTGGCCCATCTAATTTGACCCGCTTAATCTCAATGATTTTAATATATTCTTCTTCAAGTGCTATAACCACAATTTGACTTTCAACTCAAGAGAATCTTTTTTAAAAAAATTACAAATTGAAAGATAAGTCTTAAAAATATAAAATTATTAGTAATTCATACATTCATATAGGAAAATACATTACATCAATGCAAATAAAGAATCTTACAACGGGTTGAAATTAGAGATTGGTTTGGCTTCAATTGAGGGTTCTCTTAAAATGGGTTAGGACTTGAATGGAGTGAGATTGAACTCATTTTAAATTACCTTGAGCCCATCCCTTAGAGGGTGTTTGGGTTGACTTAAAAGTTGGTCAAATCTCATTTTAAGACAATTTTTGACTTCTTAAAATGCTTGACAAATATAAAAAGTAACTAAAATAAGTCAAAAATGACTTACAGCAAGTCACAAAGTGTTTTACTTAAAATAAGTCTAAACAAAAGTAGGTTTCCCCCTACTTTTTATTTTTTGACTTAAAAGTTATTTAAATTTGACTTTTTATTTTTTTTTACTTAAAAATTACTATTGCAAATCCAAAAAGGATCTTAAAAATCTAAACGGATTAGGTGAATTACCTATAATTGGGCTCAATTTTAATACCTCTAGAAGCGACTAATAAAATGGAAGAAAGGGATTATTATTCTCTCCATCTCTTTTATAAAACCCTATATTTGACTTATTCACACCAAATAATTTTCTTTTGAAATTAATGTTAATCAGTAAAAGAAAATGACTTCCATAAGTTAGAGCATGTTTAGCATTTCTGCTAAAAACTGCTTATTTGTGTGTTTTTTTAAAATAGCTTTTCAAAAAAATAATTTGTGTTTGGCAAATTTATTTGAGAAGTGCTTTTGATAAGCAATTTGTGTTTAGTTAATATTTTTTTAAAAAAATGCTTTTGAGAGTCAAATTACAAAAAAGGACAAGTATCAATGTATATCAAAACTATCTTATAGAAAGAAATTATTTTAAACATCTAATATAAATACTTTAATTACATTTTTAATTTAATTATTCAAAATATACATATTCAAATTTTCAATCAATATTGTAGAGAAAATTATCAAAATGGTCCTTGATGTATTCGTGTTGCTTTATTGTGGTCCTTAATATATTCTAGGTGATTGAAATAGTCCTTCATATGTGATAAAATGTGTTCAATTTAGTCTTTTTATCCTAAACTTAACAATTTAACCTCAAAACTGTTAAATATAATGGTGGGCCCACATAACTTACAAAATCCACTATTTTTTTCCTTTTTATTAGCTCAAACAAGAGTTTCATGAATTCTAAAGCACCATTTTCTCTAACATCTAACCACACAATTACAAAATTATTTTGTATATATCCTCAATAATTAAACAATAATGTTTCCTGGTATTGCTGATAGTATGAGCAAGGAAATTACCGCTCTTGCTCCCGGCAGCATGAAAGTCAAGGGAGTGGCGCCTCCTGAAGGAAAGTATAAATTTGGAGGGTCTATCTTAGCTTCTCTCAGCACCTTCCAACATGTAATACATAACATAACACGCGTAGCTCACACTATTATAATAATTATGTGGTTAGATGTTAGAGAAATGGTGTTTTAGAATTCATGAATCTCTTTCTTTAAACTAATAAAAATGATAAAAATGATGGATTTTTTAAATTATGTCGGCCCAACCGTTATAGTTAACAGATTTTGGGGTTAAATGGTTAAATTTAGGGTTGAAAGAGTTGGTTGTGGTTCTTGTGGAATCAAACTAAATGGAAGATGAATTAACATAAATATTTGGTAGGAAGATAATTAGTACAAAATAAAAGTCAAAGATTGTATCTTGGTAGGTGAAATTTAGGCAAACCATAAAATGGTTTCATATTCTTAACCTTGACAATTTTGACACATAGTGATGTCATGGATGACATCAATAGGATGAATTTATTCCTATAAATAGGTAGCTCTTAATTCATTTTCAAATCATCCTCTCACTTGCCTTCTCACCTTCTAAGGCATTTGTGTTCTCTCTCTTGTAGTATTTCACTTGTATTCTTTGTAGAGTGAAATAAATATTGGTGCAGTTGTTCTTTGGTGGACGTAGGATCATTTTGATCCGAACCACGTTAAATATTGTTGTTCTTTCTTGTTCTTTAATTTCACGTTTCCGCTAACAATTGGTATCAGAGCCAAGGTTCTGTCTGAGTATGCTCTGTGGTTGCAGCACAGTCTGAACTTCCACATCAGAAAAGGATTACTTTGGTTTTCTGTAGTTCCAAATACATTGTAGTAGAAAAGGAAGAACAAGTAAAAAAAATGAGTTCCATGAAGTTTGAAATTGATAGATTTAGTGGGCGCAACAACTTCAATATCTGGAAAATCCAGATGATAGCGTTACTGCGGAGGGAAGGTTCAATCCATGCTATTGACGGAAAGTACCCCGATAAGATATCGGATTCCGACAAGGAAAAGATTGAAGGAGATGCATTGAGTGCAATCCAACTGTCCCTTGCACCTAACGTACTTTGTGAAGTGAGTACAAGTACCGAAGAGACGGCCAAAGAATTATGGGAAAAGCTGAAAGGGCTTTACCAGGACCAGTCAGTGACAACAAGGATGTTGTTACAACGGCGTCTTCATACATTTAAGATGGATTCAGGTACTTTGTTGCAAGACCATCTAGATGCGTTCAATAAACTTGTGATGGACTTACAAACTGCTGGAATTAAAAAGGACGAGGAGACACTTGCATGTTCGTTGCTATTTTCATTGACTTCAAAATATCGTGATATTGAGAATTCAATGATGTATAGCAAACAACCTATTAAACTTGAGCAAGTGCGGCAAGCACTAAACTCTTGTGATGTGCGGATGCATTTTGAAGGAGACAAAAGTGACGAAGCTAGTGGACTCTTTGTAAGAGGTCGTACTAGCCAAAAGGGAAGGAGCAAATCAAAGTACAGATCAAAGTCTCGTGTGAACAAAAAGAATGCGGAATGTTGGGGCTGTCACAAAAAGGGGCACTTTGAACGAGATTGCCCTATGTCGAAGTCCAAAGAAAAGGCGAGTGCATCCATTGTTGAGCAAGTACATGATAATGATGATGATTATGTACTAACAACATCATGCAATAGTGGAGTCTATGACAACAAATGAGTCTTAGATTCTGGTTGTACTCTGCATATGACATTCCGAAAAAATTGGTTCAGCAGCTATGAAACAAGCAGAGGAACTGTATTAATGGGCAATAATGCAACTTGTAAAATAGTTGGCATTGGTTCAGTTCATGTTCGCTGCCATGATGGAATCGTGAGGACTATTACAGAAGTCCGTCATGTTCCTGATCTAAAGAAGAATTTGATCTCTCTAGGTACTTTATATAAACAAGGCTATAAGTACATGAGTGAAGGAGGAACTATGAAAGTGACTAAAGGGTCTTTAGTCATGTTGAAGGCCAAGCTGGAGGATGGCCTCTACACACTTGCGGGAAGCACCATTATTGGCTCTGTAAATGCATCTACAGTGCAGTTATCTAATAATGACAAGGCAAAATTATGGCACATGAGACTAGGCCATATGAGCGCACGAGGATTGGAGATGTTGAGCAACCGCAACCTTTTGAATGGTGAGAAGATCAGCACACTTGAATTTTGTGAGCAGTGCGTCTTAGGGAAGCAGAAAAAGGTCAGCTTCAGCACTGGCAAGCACAAGACGGGAGGGGTGCTAGACTACATCCATTCAGATTTATGGGGTCCCTCTAAGCTTCCATCGAAAAGAGGAAAGAGGTATCTTCTCACATTCATTGATGATTTTTCACGAAAGGTTTGGGTGCGCTTCCTGAAGACAAAAGGTGATGCTTTTGAAGCATTTAAAGAGTGGAAGATTTTGGTTGAAAATCAAATGGAGAGGAAAATCAAGTATCTTCGCAGGGTCAATGGCTTGGAGTTTTGCAGTGAAGAGTTCAATGATTTCTGCAAGGTTCATGGGATCGCAAGGCATAAGACGGTCAGGCATACACCACAGCAGAATGGAGTTGCCGAGAGAATGAACAGAACTCTTCTTGAGAAGGCTCGTTGTATGCTCTTACAAGCAAAGATGTCCAAAGTATTTTGGGCTGAAGCAGTTCATACTGCTTCTCATATTGTCAATCGGTCTCCAGCATCAGCGATTGACTTTAAGACTCCGAATGAGGTATGGTCAGATGAACCCTCTAACTATTCATACTTGCGAATATTTGGGTGTCCGGCTTATTATCATGTTAATGAAGGTAAGCTTGAACCAAGGGCTAAAAAGGCCATATTCGTAGGGTATGTAGATGGAGTAAAAGGGTACAAACTATGGTGTTTGTCTTTACTCAAATTTGTAGTTAGTAGAGATGTTACCTTTGATGAATCCTCTATACTTGATCCTCGTAAAGTTTCTGTGGAGTTATCTAGAAACGAGAATAACAAGCAGGTGGAGCTACCGGTGGAGCTTACTAAGGAACGGGATCAAGAGACTCAAATTGATGAGTCAAAAGATGTAGATCTTGAAGAATTTGCTTCCAATGAACCATACACAATTGCGAAGGGAAGGGACAAAAGGCAGATACGGAAACCGGAACGTCTTATAGAGCAAGAAAATCTGATTGCACATGCGTTCGTAGCTGCAGAAGAAGAGATTAAGAATCTCGAGCCCTCTTCGTATGTTGAAGCAACTTCTTGCAAAGATGCTGCACAATGGCAGTTAGCCATGATGGAAGAGATGGAGTCTCTTCACAAAAATGAGACATGGGTCTTAGTTAAAAGGCCAAAGGGGATGAGGACAGTTGGATGCAAATGGGTCTACAGAAAGAAAGAAGGTATTTCAGAAGTGGAAGCTGCTAGGTTCAAAGCGAGATTGGTTGCAAAGGATTTCAGTCAGAAGGAGGGAATTGACTACAATGAGATCTTTTCTCCAGTCGTGAAACATAGCTCAATTCGCGTGCTACTAGCATTGGTTGCACAATTTGATTTAGAGCTTCAACAGCTTGATGTCAAAACTGCTTTCTTACATGGTGATCTAGAAGAGACAATCTATATGGATCAGCCTGAAGGTTTCCTAGCTGAAGGAAAAGAAGACCATGTATGCCAATTGAAGAAGTCTTTGTATGGTTTGAAGCAATCCCCTAGACAGTGGTACAAGAGGTTTGATGCATTCATGACTACACATGGATTTTCGAGGAGTGCATTTGATAGTTGTGTGTATCACAAGAAGATGTCTGGTAACTCTATGATTTATCTATTGTTGTATGTTGATGATATGCTTATTGCTGCTAACAACATCACAGAGATAAATATTTTGAAGAAACTGTTGAGCAAGGAATTTGACATGAAGGATCTAGGAGTTGCAAAGAAAATCCTTGGAATGGAAATTTCAAGAGAAAATGGTGTTGTACATCTTTCTCAGAAGAGGTACATCGGAAAAGTTCTTGAAAGATTCAATATGCATATGAGCAAGCCTGTAAGTACACCGTTAGCTTCTCATTTCAAGCTTTCAGAGTTACAAATGCCTCAATCTATGGATGAGGTGGAGCATATGTCAAAGGTTCCTTATGCGAGTGCAGTTGGTAGCATTATGTATGCTATGGTATGCACACGTCCAGATATTGCCCAATCTGTAAGTGTGGTAAGCAAGTACATGGCAAATCCAGGAAAAAGGCACTGGGAAGCTGTCAAGTGGATATTGAGATATCTCAAAGGAGCTCCTGATGTTGGCCTAACCTTCCGGAAAAGTGAAGGTATTTCAATTCTCGGTTATGTAGATTCTGACTATGCAGGGGATCTTGATCGAAGGAGGTCCACAACTGGATACATCTTTACTCTCGTTGGCAGTGCCGTTAGTTGGAAATCGACTTTACAGTCGATTGTCGCTTTGTCTACAACAGAGGCAGAATATATGGCAGCAACGGAGGCAGTGAAAGAAGCTATCTGGTTGAAAGGTTTGGTGGCAGAATTGAGTTCGGTTCAGCTAGAATCAATTCTAAAATGTGATAGTCAAAGTGCTATTCATTTGATTAAAAATCAAAGATTTCATGAGCGCACCAAACACATTGATGTCAGATTTCATTTTATTCGAGATGTCGTAGAAAAGGGAGCTATCAAGGTTGAGAAGGTTATCACAGACGATAACGCTGCAGACATGTTGACCAAAATAGTCGCCATGTTTGTACACTGCAAGGACTTGGCGGGAGTATGCATCAATTGATGCAACTCTAAGAGAACAACTTCTAGGTGGAGCTGGTATGTTCAACAAAGGTTTGATTCTTCTTGTTTCTTACAATGGGATTGCCCAGTAAGCTTAGAAGTTTTGGCCGGAGTTGTTTATACGCATGCTTGGAACCCAAACCAAGGTGGAGATTGAAAGAGTTGGTTTTGGTTCTTGTGGAATCAAACTAAATGGAAGATGAATTAACATGAATATTTGGTAGGAAGATAATTAGTACAAAATAAAAGTCAAAGATTGTATCTTGGTAGGTGAAATTTAGGCAAACCATAAAATGGTTTCATATTCTTAACCTTGACAATTTTGACACATAGTGATGTCATGGATGACATCAATAGGATGAATTTATTCCTATAAATAGGTAGCTCTTAATTCATTTTCAAATCATCCTCTCACTTGCCTTCTCACCTTCTAAGGCATTTGTGTTCTCTCTCTTGTAGTATTTCACTTGTATTCTTTGTAGAGTGAAATAAATATTGGTGCAGTTGTTCTTTGGTGGACGTAGGATCATTTTGATCCGAACCACGTTAAATATTGTTGTTCTTCCTTGTTCTTTAATTTCACGTTTCCGCTAACAAGGGTAAAAGACTAAATTGAACACATTTTGTCATACATGAAGGACTATTTCAATCACCTATAATATATTAAGGATCAAAATAAAGCAATCACAATACATCAAGGACCATTTTGATCATTTTCTCCAATATTGTACATAGATTAATATTGTTGAAAAGTATTAAAAAGAAGAATCTTTTTGTTATTTGTTACCTGTTTTTTTTTTTTCAATCTTAGCTATTATCTTCTTTTTGTTATGATACTCTAAAAGTTTTAAAAACAACAAATTAAAATAAAATAATACGTAAATCAAGAAAAAAATTGTTATTTTGTTACTTTTTTGGGAGGGTCTAGTTTTAATTGATACTTTTTCTCTTCTTCTTTTTTCATTTTAATCCTACAAAAATATTGTTATTACTTTTATTTCTAATTCTGAAAAATAATATATATACAATATAATTATAAATAATTATGTAAAGACATAAATAAAATAAAAACTAATTATATAAAAATTAAAAAATAAAATTGTTGAATGAAAATTAACTAAACTCATGTTAATTGATAAATATGTATATATGTAGGGGATATTTTGGTCTTAACAAAATAATTTTTTACTTAACCTTCTGTTTATTTTTTTTCGGAAAAGGGTCATATCTGCCCTTGTACTCTTAGAAAAGGGTCATATTTATCCTTCGTCATACTTTTTTGATATATTTGCCCTTACCATCCTACTCTGGGTACATATTTGCCCTTGTACAGTAACTTTATCATGTCATTATTTTATTAGTCCACGTGGCGCCTACATGGCTCCACGTAGATATACTTTTATTATAATTATTATTATTATAATTATAATTATAATTAAATTAAAAAATTACTCTCTATTTAGTATTATATATACGACCCATTTAATAAAATCCGACCCCATTAATATTAAATGATTGAATATAATACTAAATAGAGAGTAATGTTTTAATTTAATTATAATAATAATAATAATAATTATTATTATTATTATTATTATTATTATTATTATTATTATTATTATTATTATAATAAAAGTATATCTACATGGAGCCATGTAGGCGCCACATGGACTAAAAAATGATGACATGGTAAAGTTAACTGTACAAGGGCAAATATGTACCCAAAGTAGGGTGGTAAGGGCAAATATGTACCCAAAGTAGGATGGTAAGGGCAAATATATCAAAAAAGTATGACGAAGGATAAATATGACTGAAGAAAATATCTAAGAAAGCAACAAAATAAGTCTGTTGCTATCCACTTTTCGGAACATATTTAGTCATTTGTCGATATGTAATGGAAAATAAGTAATTTTATGCAAAATAAATTTTTATGGAAAATATCCTGAGCTAAAATCATGAGTTTTGAACTGTGATAGTATAAACTCCATACAACATTGGTGTTTGAACTCAAGAGTCCATGAAAAGTTGTTGAAAATTGGAGTCCGAATTCATGGTGATAGTTCAAAACTCCATAGGAGATTCAGAGAGTTCTTCCATGTTTTGGCCGAGGGATACTTGTTCCAATTTTATTTTCACATTAAAAAAAATAGCTAAGTTTTAAGACAATAGTTAAATATTGCTCACTCTTTTGAATAATAAAAAAAGATACTTCACTATTTACTTGCTATATGCCTTAAAAAATAACAAATAAATTACCTCTTAGTTTCCAAACCAAATACATACTTATTGAACAATTATTTTTTTAGTATATTGAACAAGTAAATATGAAGTAAGAGAGTATGAATTTAAAAGGATTTTTTCCAAAGCATTGGAGATGTGGGATTTAAAGTCATAAATTTGCACATATATTTTTTAAAATATGGGCTGTTCTCTAATTTCTGTCTTTTAGCAATCAAATATTTAACGGAATATAAAGCATAACTTATGAAATATTATGATTAAAAAAAATATAAATTTAAGCGAAAAAAATAATAATACTTATCTGTTTCCAGGGCAGGGCATAAACAAAAAAGCAGAACAAAATGTAGAGACAAAAAGTATAAGCCCATCTATGGTGATTGCTCATCCTGAGGGCATGGAATGGAATGGAATCTCCAAAAAAGGGGTAACATTAACATCACTATTTCTTCATTGCATCAATTTTTTTTATTTTTTTATTTTTTTAAAAATGAAATTTATATACAAATCTATCAATTTAAAAAATATAAGAAAAAAATTATGGTAAAAATAGAGTTGTTTAAATATTAAAATCCAAAAAGATATATAGAGTATGAATTAATGTGAAAAAGATTGGATATGTATTATTTACCTTGAAAAGGAAAAGGAAAAGGTATGCCATGGCCACCGGAGATGTACCACACAACACAACTCACAAGAAGAGTTGAACTACATTTGCAGGTGATGTTAAGGAAAAAAGAAGGGTATCTTTTTGGGTGAAGGTTTTGTTACTTGTCATTTTCAGCTTTCCATTTCTATTAATCAAATCAAATTCTCAAAAACATCTTTATCTTATAATATATATAATCTATACGGCTACCGCCTTTTACTTTTTAACCTCTAACTTTTTCTTTTATCAGCTTTTTATAAGATATATAGTATATGTTATTTTTTATCGTGGAGAGAGATCTAATGTTTATAATTTTTGTTTGAATAAAAAATTTCATTGTTTCTCAATCAATTAATTATTCACTAATTAAAATTAAACTTCACTTATCTATTATATATATATATATATATATATATATAATAACAATAATAGTAGTACTCTTTAAGTTCTACCCTTGAATTAAATTAAACAACACAATTACTTGTGTTTTTACCCCCATATGTTTTAATTTCTATTTGATTGGGCTTTTGCAAAAACAATTGAAATTTATAGTCATGTTATGTTATTATGAAATATATCATTATTTATAAAATAAGACATTTCAAATTTTAAAAATAAATTTGAAAGAATGTGCTTGTGGCATTAAATTTTTATTTTTTTCAAATGAGTAATTTGTAAAATTTCATTTTCTTTTATTAAATTGGTAAGAAGTCATGAGAGATTAGATGGTCCAAAAAGTTACTACTTTGATTTCCGCATCAATTATTAAAGTAAATAAATGCCTTAGGTTGAGGATGGTTGGATTTTCAAATAAAGCAAAAGGTTAGTTCATCTAACATCAATGATTTTACAAAATGGTATCCTATGGGACTTTTTATATTTCTTTCTATTTGGATCTTCTGCAGCAATCTGTCCTAATTTTACAGATTAATATGCATGATAGCTTTTTATACCAGTTCAATGTATGTGATTTGCACATGTGCATTACATTAATTAATACAAAATTATAAAAAGAACAGTATATTTTCAAAAGCTATTAACGTTATTTATTTAACTAATTAAAATGAATGCTATTGAACGTGTAAACATTAATAAATATTTGAAGGTTTCTGTGTTATACTCATAAACATGTTCAAAAGCAGAGTTTTGAGGAAGAAGATCACTTCTATAATGATCTATAAAATCATTTTGAGTACTAAAACTAATTCGATCTTTTCCGTATATTTTAAATGAGATTGAATTATTTGTGTAGCTACAATTATTTATTAAATAATTAATTTTTAGTTAATTGTAAATGGGTCAAGTTTGAAAATTATTTAATACCTTATGTCATATGGCTCATGTATAAAGACTGAATTTAAATTAAAAGGAGTTTAATATTTGTAAATCATACATAACAAGGAACAAAAGTAACTTTCGGAAAAGAAGAGTACGGTACGGCACAACCTAGAGGCGAAAATTGCTTCAAATGCTTATATATACAAAGTTTCAATTATGTGATGATTTCTAGTATGTAGGGGTGAGACATATTATTATAATTGGTGAATTTGATCGCGCTTCGTGTGATTATTTTATGAAATAAAGTATCAATGAATTTATATTATAATATTTTAGTTAAAATATATTTGAGAGATAAAAGATTGAAGAATCATGACAATCATTAGTATCAACAATCTAGTTAGATGAAAAAATATGAACTTGTTAGCTAGATCATTTTTGAGTTAATATCTCAAAAGTTCACTCAACTTTGGTCACTCAACTTTGAAAATTTATCTAGCAAAGTCATTAAACTTTATTTTGTATCAATAAAATCCTTAGACTTTTATATCAATAAAATCATTTAACTAAATTATCACTAAAAAAACATTTGATATAGTAAAAATATGTCATATAAATATGAACCCTATAAATGAATAAAAATTAAATTGTTAATAAACTTTTACGAACAAGCTTAATTAATGAAATACATACTTTTATAATATTAATGTATGTAAGCATTATGACATTATTATTATTATTATTTTAAAAAAAATATTTACACAAAATTGACTAGTTAAAGCAAAAAATTAAGTTGAAAAATTAACGTTATAAGGAAAGATCAAGATTAATATAGCCAAAATATTTTTAAGCTTCAATGAAGAAGTACAATAATATATAACATTATTTTTTATTTTTTTTTTGAAAAAAATTTACAAAACAAAAAAGACAAATTTTATTAGAGCACTGTTGTTTGTTTTTGCATTGTTAAAGAAAAGCGATCAGTTATGATATATTTAGAAAGTTAATTGAGGTCACAATTTTAAATATTATTTTAGTACTCTTATTCTCTAATGACTCCTAATTAGATTTGTAAATACGAATTTCATTGATAATTTATTTGTGCTAATCCTCAAAAACAAATACACTAGTGGACCAATAAATAGAACTCCTAATTATTTCTTTTTATTTAGTAATTAGTATATTAAGATAAAGAGTATTTGTTTCACTAAAGAAGTTTCCCTAAAAAAATTAAACTAGTTTTCTTAATTTTATTTATTTGTAGGGTCTATTTTATATGAAACAAAAAGAATTAATGATAAATTTTGTTTAGTGATTTAACTAACACAAATGTCTAAGTTGAGTGATTTTATTGATATAAAAATCTAAGTTGAGTGATTTTTTTGATACAAAACAAACTTTAATGACTTTGCTAGATCAATTCCTAAAGTTGAGTGATTTTATTGATATAAAAATCTAAGTTGAGTGACTTTTTTGATACAAAACAAACTTTAATGACTTTGGTATATTAATACCTAAAGTTGAGTGATCTTTTAAGATATTAACTCATCATTTTTATATCCATAAGATTTTAAATTTTCTTTTTAAATGTTTTTCTAATAATATAGGTTTAAACAAAATAATACTATTATTATATATGTGTTCAATGTAGATTTTCATAAAATTTATTATAAATTGTGATACAAATAGAATATAAAATGTAAAAACCTCCATGAGAATAAGATATTTTATATTATTTGTAGTTCCCTCCACTATAAGAAAACTGTTAATTAAATGGAGTTTTTTCTGGGAATTAATATGAAAATTTGCAGAAAAATAACATTCCTACGGATTTTCATACTAATTCCCAGAAAAATGAAAGAAAATCCCCATATAATTAACAGTTTTCTTATAGTGCTCACTCCACAATTCTAGTTACAAAAATAAATAAAAGACCTCCACACCAAAACAAGATCCACTAAAATTAGCATGGAATCAGTCAAAAGTTTTTCCCTTCACTAAATTTAGGTAGACAATAAAATAAATTTTACAAATTATTAAATAAAAAAATAATCCACCTTGATCATTCAAATTTCAATAGCCATTTTCCTTATACATGATTTACACAAGAAGTTAAGTAAAAACAAATAAGACGATATAAAATTAGCTAACATGTATTTCATTTTCACATGAAATAATTTTATAGTGATTTTTTTTTTGGAAAAATGCATAAGTACCACACTAGTTTGAAAAAAATGTCAACACATGTTGGGCCACAAGATGGTGCCACATAGGCCGAAAAGGGACAGAAAATTATTTATACAATAAATTCAGGGAGTAATAGGACCTTAATATAGTATAAGTGTGTTTCTGAGATTTCGGACATAGGTTGAGGGTGTACTTGTGCATTATCCCTTTTTTTTTCAATCAAACTTCATACAAACCATCATGATGTATCAATTACGATTTTTTATGATAGGCTTCGATGATAATAATTACTGTATCAATTCAACTTAACAGTAATCTCATATATAAAATAATTCAAGTACAACAAACACACACATTAATCAATCTGCACAACAAAAGAAAAACACAATAAAAAATAATGAAATAAAAGAAAACGTCATAAATTTATTACTCGCTAAGCATAATTCAAGCAATTGAAATCGAAAAAAGGCTTCAAATATAGTTCAAAAACCGTTCAATTATGAAATCATTGTAAATGAAAAGTAGAAAAGAAATTAAATATAAGAATAATAATTGGCACTATAATTCACTTTTCAGTATTTTCAAATGAAAAGGGATTAAATATATACTACAAAAATTCATTATGATTTACTTTCTATTTTAGGGAAAATTGTATGAAATAAAAAATTATTAATTCAAATTAAATGTTATATTTATAGGTTATTTTATTCGTAATTCGCAACAAATATTTCATTTTTGTCATCTAGTTCGGTATACAATTAGTTATTTTTGATATATAATTAGTCATTTTATACATTTCGGTATAAAATGTATAAAATGTGTTTGTGTTTGTATAAATCGAGAGAAAAGTGTATATACAAATACAAATATACATATTTTCGTCCATACACTTATAATTATACAAATACAAATCTTGTTATACAAATTACAATGTATAAATGAATTTAACAAAACTGAACAATTTGTATAAAATTGAATGTATGTAGTGAATTATACAAATCTGATGCTCCATATCAAACATAAAATTAGCTATGGAACACAATTATGCAAACTATAGTTATAACATACATATATGATTTTTATGTTTGTTATATGTAAAAGGAAAAAGGGTAAAAAATGCTCTTAAACTATGAGAAAGGAACAAAAATGCCCTACGTTTATAGTTTGGTCCAAAAATGCCCTTCCCGTCAATACTTTGGTCCAAAAATGCCCTTATTGTTATTTTGGGTAAAAATACTCATTTTTTCAAATAAATATATTATTTATTTTCTTTTTAACATATTATATCTCTAACAATATTTTTTTATATTAGCAAATGTCTATCTTATTTCAATTCAGTAAAAAATAAAAAATAAAAAATAAAAAATATTTCTTATTTTATTAATAATTATATTTTCGTTATATAAATATAAATTAATGATGGACATACAATGATCTTGTATTCTTGTATATATGACATATATTATATGTTGAAAGGGTTCATGAAGTTATTCTATTTTAATTGACAAGCTGAGATTAACCAAAAAAAAATTTCCTACATTTTTATTTTTTAAAAAGAAAGAAACAAGAACATGGTTCTTTTATATAATTTAATTAAGAAGAAAATGTGTTTTAAAAGAAAAATATAACATAGTTATTTGAAAAAGGATATTTTTGACCCATTTAATAACTATATGGGTATTTTTGGATCATAGTATTAACTGCAAGGGCATTTTTGAATCAAAGTATTGACGACAAGAGCAATTTTGAGCCAAAATAAACTGAGGGTACTTTTGATCCTTTCTCATAGTTTAAGGACATTTTTTATCCTTTTCCTTATGTAAAAATTGTCCATTTGTGTTTGAACTTCTATAATTGATATACTTTTAACTATTGTGTTTAACATTTTACTTGTAATATATATCCAAGTTGCTATTATAACATTAATTATGTTTCTAATTATTGACATAACCGAATTGTACCGACTGAGTTAAGCTTTTTCAAAATGAAAACCCAAAAAACCAAATGCACACCCCTAAAATATACAAATGGGCAAACGAAATTTACAAACTACAGCCTCCATAGCACAAAACTATAGCTATAGAGCGTAATTATCAAAACAATGTTATAGAACCTTATTATGTCTATTATCTTTGCTATTTATTAAACTTTGTAAAAGTAAAAGCATCACTCAACTTGTAACGACATCACACGCAAAAAAATTAAGAATATGATGACTCAACAAAGAGCAACTTCAAAAAAAAAAAAAAATTATAGATGACGGCTGTCTACAGACCGTTAATATTATTTGGTTAAATAAAAAAAGTAACCAGTGTATATTTGCATTAAAAAAAAAGGTCCTTTTTAACTCCAGACTTCTTTCTACATCACGCACATTTGAACGCAAATCTGATGCTTCGATTTTATAAGTTAAGTCGGATACAACAGTTGCTAACCAAACAAGTCACACAACCCTAATTGGTTGCATAATTTAACCCTAACATAAGAATGCGTCAGTGACAACTTTTTACAAAATAAACATGTACCACCTTGGGGTTTACCCACATATAAGATTACTTTGTGTACCACCAGCCACTGGGACACAACTGCTGTAAAACTCACTCAAGTAACAACTTCAATTAACTATTGTACATCTACTTAGTATACAAATTATACAAATACTCTCATAAAACCCCAGGGTCAGATGATATGATAACGCATCAATTATGACGGGATTCACTTGAACCAGAATCAACTTTATAAATAGCTAATAATGAACTTCCTACTGAATCTTGATGTTAGACTGTAGACCAGCTTGAACTTTGTTTGAGAAATGTGATTCAAGCCTGTAAGTGGATACTTAGAATGATAGAATTAAAAATATTAAATATGGAAAAGAAGAAGAGAGCATTAAAGAGCAATACACTTGCCTGGTTGAACATTTGTAGTAAATGGTCTCAGGAGAGTTATAGGTGCGAGCATTAGCAAACATCCTTCTCACATCCGCCAAAAACATATCAAATGTCACATAATATAACTCCGACTCAACCCGCTTTGACATTGTTTTTAAATCTGCATTGTACATAACCATAACAAAAAATCACAAATTAATTATCAATGAAATTAAAAGAAGGGTCCAAAGGGGAAAAGAGCATTTAGATTCGAATCTTAATGTAGATCAGAGATTGCATGGGACAAGCAGATTCCAAAATCAAAGGAACAGTTCATGGACTCTCCATACATGTATTCTGTCCATGCTTTAGCAACAACAGAAAGTGCTCAAATTCTTACAAATATTCTAGAATATACATAAATATAATAAAGTGGCTTAATTTACTCATATTGTAATTAGATAGTAACTTTCTTTCCTTTTTAGAACATGCAAATATAGTTATTTAAACCCCAATAATTTGGGTGAATAATCAAGGTTGGATTCTCAGTTATTTTCTCTTCCGCTTCACATATCAGATTTTTGAGGAACGTATCAAGAGATTACAAGGATTTAGCAAGATACAAAATGTATCGTCAAATATTCAATATGATTTCATAACAAATTCTAGCCAACTAAAAGGATTTTATGATCAATTGGATTCCATTAGTAATGAGGATTCGGAATATCCCACATTGATTAATCAAAGAAAGATTCAACAACGAAAAGAAAGATCGATTCTTTGGGTTCCTTCCATTCTTCAAACAGAACGAAAAGAGAGAGAATCGGACCAATTCCCAAAATGGCTTTCTGGATACTCCTTAATGTCCCATCTATTCCAGGAACGTGAGAAGCAGATGATTAATCATCTATTTTGGGAAGAAATCAAAACAAGATTCGTTCTTTCTTTTTTCTCTGATAGATGGCCAGAACTTCATTTGGGTTCTAATCCTATTAAGTGGTCCACTAGAGATCAGAAATTGTTGAAAAAACAACAAAATATTTCTTTTGTCCCTTTTCCAGCCTTGTTAAGGTCACCAATATATTGGAAGAGAATTTTGTATGAAAAATTTTCAGCAACTTTCACGGACGTATTAGAATAGGATTGTATCCCGACATGGAAGAGGATTGTAATACGTGGTCGATAAATAGAGCTCAGTGTAATAATTAGTTTACACATCTTATTGATGTCTTGAGACTTTATTTCTCACATGGTAGCAGAGCTACCTTGAGAAATCCCGGGGACAAAAAAGCCAATCACTGCATATTTTTCCGATGACTTTTGTATATGCCCAGTGTCATCTCTCTTGTCGCCAGTATTTTACGATAAGTAAAACTACCAAAAGGTGCAGCAACTTCTAGCGACCAAACCCCAAAAACATCTCCGGCAGAAACCCAGCAACGCACCCTCACGCGCTTGTTAGATATATGACATCGGCGACAAATCTGAAACACACACCGGTCCGTAAGCAGTTTCCAACCACATTCTAGATCACTTCTTTTTCCTGTTGGATTCGCCCATTGATTCCAAGCCGAACCGAACTAATTTCTT
Source organism: Solanum sitiens (assembly GCA_016801875.1). Classification (NCBI taxonomy): domain Eukaryota; kingdom Viridiplantae; phylum Streptophyta; class Magnoliopsida; order Solanales; family Solanaceae; genus Solanum; species Solanum sitiens. Next base: position 219,781 of record JABWTJ010000219.1, read on the forward strand.
CCAAGTTCCAATCAATTTTTTTTTTTGTGACATGTCCAACAGCTTCTCGGGACAGATCTTGTTGTTACTCGGAAGGTAGTCAATAGCTTCCAGCAGTGATCTGGTTCCTTGAAGTGTTTCAAGCCAGATTTACCAGCTTGTAAACTAACGGGGATCAGAACCCTAATCTGGCGACTCCATTGGCATTCTTCAAGAAGTCTCTCTGATTTGTGTCATCTCTACCTAGGTGAACACACTTGTTAAGTATACGATTCTCTGCTACCTAGGTATAGTTCTTGTAATAGGTTTAGCCACACTCGTGAATTATATGATTCTCTACATGGTCACCACCTAAGAATTCTCATGTTGCTCAGACTAACAATGCAGGTGAATTTATTTGTCTGAAGGGTAATATAATGAGTTCCTTTAGTATCGAGCAAGTACACATACATCTCCACGAGTAGCATCAGTAGCTCAGCATGATACTTCTGTTGATGGTAATTTTTTTGCTTCATAGTCTAATACCCTTGTACCGTGAGTCAAGACTCCGATGCTTCTGATCATGTTTTTGGTGATAAGTGATAACTCACTTTTGTCAAACAACGTTTATTCACAATCTCTTCTCATTGTTACATTAGCGAACGGGCCCAAAAATCAAAATATAGCAAAGGGAGTTGGACAAGCTAACCCCCTATTCTCAGTCACTTAAACATTGTTCTTTAGGTTTCAGGTTGTCCTTTAAATAGTGCATCTGTTAGCCGTTTAATGCCCTAAATTGTGCCATGATTTTTCTTGATGATTCTTTACTCATACAAGACAGACGATTGACGCAAGGCATGAATCACAAGGCCTTACTATCTTACTACTTCTAATTATTCCACAGCATCCCATGTTACAACGACAGATCATCCAGACCTAACTCATATGCATTTGGGACGTCCAAATTTATTCGAGCTACAGAAGATGGCGTTAGTTAGTCTAGTCTATCGACATTACATTGTAAGTCGTGTCAACTTGAAAAAGACACCTGCACTACCTTTACTATCTTACTACTTCTAATTATTCCACAACATGCCATGTTACAATGTTACAGATCCCAGACCTAATCCGTAAGCATTTGGGACATCTAAATCTATTCAAGCTACGGTCATCAGAAAAAAATTATTCGCGCTACAGAAGATGGCATTTAGTTAGTCTAGTCTATCCACATTATGTTGTGAGTCGTGTCAACTTGAAAAAGACACATGCACTACCTTTCCATGTAGTGTTGCGAGTGTGTAGAGTTAGTTTTTTCACTAGTTTATTCTGATATATGGGGTCCTAGTTGAGTTGGTTCAACCTTTATGATGTAGTTATTTTGTCAGTTCATTATTGATTAATCAACATGTACTTAAATTTTCTTAATGAAAGATTGTTCGGAGTTACTTTCTATATTCAGAGTTTTTGTGCTAAAATACAAAATCATTTTTGGTGTTTCTATTCATATTTTTTCATGATGATAATGTCTTACAATACTTATCCTCTCAGTTTGAGCATCTGTTGACTCACCAAGGAATTAGTCATGAAACATCTAATATGTACACCCCTCAACAGAAGGGGTAGCAGAGACGAAGAATAGACACCTCATGACTACACACACTCTTCTCATTCAATCTCATGTCCTGCTGCATTTTTGGGGTGATGCAATCCTCACATTTTGCTATTTAATTAATTGAATGCCCTCATCTTCAATTCGGAATCAGATTCCTTGTTCCATATTGTTTCCTTATTCACCTACTCTACCCACCTCATGTCTCTAAGAGCACATGTTTTGTTCATAACTTAGCCCCGGAGAAAGATAAATTAGTCTCTCGTGTTCTCAAATGTGTAATTCCTGGTCATTCTCGGGTTCAAAAAGTGTGTTGTTGCTACTCACGTGATTTTCATTGATATTTTGTTAGTCGAATCCACATTTTTTGAGTTTCAACCTAACTTTACATATTTCGATCATCGTGATATCTCTAAGGTCTTACCGATACTAATTTTTGAGGAATCTATGGTTACTTCTACATCTCCATCCATAATGTCACAACTCCCAACTTATCATTGTCGTCCGCGTCCACCATTAGGCCCAGTTGATTCATGTCGCGGACCTTGCACCTACTAAGGACTTGCCTTCTTCTAGTAAATTGATGAGGGATGTGCATCCGTCGATTCGATTTTTATGTTATCGGCTCGATTTATAGGTTTTCAATTTTTAAATATGCTATACCAATAAGATATTTTTTATTAGGTCTTGGTTTTCGGTTTTTGGTCCATGCAATTTGGTTTTTGGTTTAACCAATAAGAAAATGCTCATAAAATAAATATATGACTTCTCCAACAATTTGACGCGACTAAACAATAATGTAACTTTACATAATGCCCATAAAATAGAAACATAAGTAACTAACATGAAAAAAACTATACAAGTGCAACACAAATAAAAGAACAAAGAAAATAATGTGGAATTAAAGGCTAAATGGCAAGGGTAGTAACCAATCAGTACCTAATATTTATATAGGGTAAAGTAGTAAATTACTATAGTCTTAATAGGTTATCGATTTACCCAATCACCGATATTAAAAAACCAAATCCAAACACATAATAATTTTTTTTTTATAAAACCATTAAAAATTCCTTAACCCAAAAATAGACTAATGTAAACCAATAGCATTTTTTCCGGTTCGATTTTCGCACACCCCTACAATTAATTGCACTTCAAAAAGGTATACAATCTAATAGTAATGCTAACAACCATTATACTTTTTAGAGTTACCACCTTCTATTTATACGGGAGGTCGCTTTATATGGTCTTTGAGCAATCCAAAAACTCCTTAACCCAAAAATAGACTAATGGTAAACCAATAGCATTTTTTTCGGTTCGATTTTCGCACACCCCTACAATTAATTGCACTTCAAAAAGGTATACAATCTACTAGTAATGCTAACAGCCATTATACTTATTAGAATAGGAGTAAGTATTCCTACTTAGAATAGGAGTAGGAATAAGAATAGGAATAGGAATCCTAGTCGAAAAAGGATTCCAATGTAGTGTCTATAAATAGGATCTCAATGTAACAATTTAGATACACAATTCAATAATATTTTATCATATATTTCTCACATGGTATCAGAGCATTGGTGAGAACGAACAAGTCACCATATATTTGTCAATTTCCGGTGACGATTGGGACTGATTTTATCAATTTTTATTCTGTGGGTGTTGTGCGAAAACCAACACCACTACGAGGCTCGGAAAGCTCCCGCGACCAAACCCCAGCCAAAACCACCGGAAAACACCACCGCACGCGCTCTCACGCGCCGATCAAAGGTGGTAGATTCCGGCGAGATCTGGCTCACGTGCCGGCGCATGAGGGCTTTCCCGACCATATTCTTTGAGAACTTTTTCGACAGTTGGGGTCGTCCAGCCATTCCGACCCAGCCCATACTGTTTTCGACCAGATTTGATCACCGAAATTAGGGTTCCGGCTATTTTCAGGCTATTTCTGGCAATTTGTTTTTTCGAGATTTGAATTTTTTGACGATCAGATCTCAATAATCAAGATTTTTTGTTGTTCCCAAGACAAATTTAGCATAATGTCTTTTGGATGTGATGTTTTTGGTTCTAAAAATATAGGGATTGGAAGTTCTAGCCCTATAATCACTTCAGAACTTTTATTGGGAAGTTCAAACTATTTATCTTGGGCTTCGTCAGTTGAGTTGTGGTGCAAGGGTCAAGGTGTCCAAGATCACTTAACGAACAAGACTTATGTGGTAGATGTAAAGGCAAAGACTATTGAGGAAGATGCAAAAGTCAAAGCACATTGGGAGAAAGTAGATGCTCAATTATGTAGTCTCCTATTGACGTTCGATTGATTCCAAATTGATGCCCTTGTTTCGCCCATTCCAAATGTGTTATACAGTTTGGGAAAAGGCACGTGCTTTATACACTAATGACATCTCTCGATTCTATGATGTGATATCTCGATTGACCAACTTAAAGAAACAAGAATCCGATATGTCTTACTTACTTGGGACAGGTACATGCAGTCATGGAGGAAATTCGACACGTTGATGCCAGTAACTACGATTGTGGAAAAACAAGAACACAGACAAACATTGTTTCTAGTTCTTACTCTTGCTGGACTTCCTCCTGATAATGATTCTATGCGTGATCAAATTTTAGCTAGCCCTACAGTTCCTACAATCGATGAATTATTCTCTAGTCTCCTTTGTCTTGCGACACCTCCTAGTCACAAAGTCGTTTCATCACCCATTGTTGACTCCTCTGTTCTCGCATCTCAAACCTTTGAAAAGCATACATATCAGTCTATGTAGAATCGGCGAGGGGGAAGACGTTTTGGGAAACCTCGATCCAAGTGTAGTCATTGTCATAAGCCTGGACACACTCGTGACATATGTCATATTTTGCATGGTCCACCACCCAGTTATGATCCTATTGTTCTAAAGGAATATAATGAGTTCCTTCGAAATCGCGCAAGTAAACAGTCATCTCCACCAGTAGCATATGGTGCTCAACCTAATCAACCATCCAATAATGCTCATATTGCTCAGATAGAATATGATGAGTTCCTTCAGTATCGTGCAAATAAGCAAACGTCTTCACAAGTAGTTTCGGTTGCATAACCTGATGTGTCTGTTGCGGGTAATTCTTTTTCTTGTGTGTCGCAATCTAGTACTCTTGGAACATGGGTCATGGACTCTGGGGCTTTTGATCATATCTCTGGTAATAAATCACTTTTATCCGATATTGTTTATTCGCAATCTCTTCCAGCTATTACTTTAACCAATGGGATCCAGACAAAACCAAAAGGGGTTGGAAAAGCCAAATCCCTATCTTCTGTCACCCTAGACTCTGTTCTTTATGTCCCTGGTTCTCCTTTTAATCTAGCATATGTTAGTCGTTTGACCAAAGCCCTACATTGTAGCATAACTTTTTTCGATGATTTTTTTCTCATACAGGACCGCAGTATGGGACAGATGATTGGAACAAGACATGAATCACAAGGCCTTTACTATCTTACCTCTTCAAATTCCTTAACAGCATGCTCCGTTACAAATTCCCCAGATCTAATTCACAAACGTTTGGGACATCCGAGTCTATCCAAACTGCAAAAGATGGTGCCTAGTTTGTCTAGTTTATTTATATTAGATTGTGAGTCGTGTCAACTTGGGAAACACACTCGTGCTACGTTTTCTCGTAGTACTGAGGGTCATTCAGAGTCTATTTTTTCATTAGTTCATTATGATATTTGGGGTCCTAGTAGAGTCAGTTCCACCTTAGGATTTCGTTATTTTGTTAGTTTCATTGATGATTATTCAAGATGTACTAGGGTTTTTTAATGAAAGATCGTTCTGAGTTATTTTCTATTTTCAAAAGTTTCTTTGCTGAAATACAAAATCAGTTTGGGGTTTCTATTCGTACTTTTCGTAGTGATAATGCCTTAATATACTTATCCTCTCAACAAAACGGTGTAGCTGAAAGAAAAAATCGACATCTTATTGAGACCGCTTGTACTCTTCTCCTTGAATCCAATGTTCCGCTGCGTTTTTGGGGAGATGCAGTTCTTACGTCTTGTTATTTGATAAATAGAAAGCCTTCATCTTCTATTCAGAATCAGGTTCCACATTCCATATTGTTTCCACAGTCACATCTCTATCATATACCCCCTCGTGTCTTTGGCAGCACATGCTTTGTTCATAACTTAGACCCTATTTATAGACACTACACTGGAACCCTTTTTCGACTAGGATTCCTATTCCTATTCTTATTCCTACTCCTATTCTAAGTAGGAAATACTTATTCCTATTCTAACACTCCCCCTCAAACTGGTGCATATACTTGTTACATATGTAATTAATACGAGGACATGTGAGAGACTTGGTGAACATATCTGCAAGCTGATCATTTGACTTCACAAATTTTGTAACAATATCTCTAGAGAGTATCTTTTCTCTGACACAGTAACAATTAATCTCAAAGTGACAGTTAATCTCAATGTGCTTAGTCCTTTCATGAAACAATGGATTTGATGCGATATGAAGAGCCGCTTGATTATCACACACAAGTTCCATCTGATCAATTTTGCCAAATTTTAGTTCTCCCAGCAACTGTTTGAGCCAAACTAACTCACAAGTTGCTGTCGCCATTGCTCGATATTCTGATTTTGCACTAGATCGAGCAACCACATTCTGTTTCTTACTCTTCCACGACACCAAATTACCTCCAACTAAAACACAATATCCGGATGTCGAACGTATGTCAGAGAATGATCCTGCCCAATCAACGTCTGTATATCCAATGATATGCTCATGGCCTTGATCCTCAAAGAGTAGTCCTTTACCGGGAGCTAACTTTATATATCGCAGAATACGAACAACTGCTTCCCAATGACTATCACAAGAGGAAGTCATAAACTGACTTACAACACTCACGGGAAAAGAGATGTCTGGTCTAGTCAATTTGAGATAATTCAACTTTCCAACAAGCCGTCTATACTTTTCAGGATTACTAAGTGGCTCCCCCTGTCCTGGAAGAAGTTTAACATTCAGATCCATAGGAGTGTCAATAGGTCTACATCCCATCATTCCCGTCTCCTCAAGAATGTCTAAGGCATACTTGCGTTGAGAAATAACAATACCTGATCTAGACTGAGCAACCCCAATACCTAGAAAATACTTTAATCTGCCAAGGTCTTTAGTTTGAAAGTGCTTAAAGAGATGTTGCTTTAAATTGGTGATACCATCTTGATCATTACCGGTGATAACAATATCATCGACGTAAACAACCAAATAGATACATCCTCATATATTTCTCACAATACTTTTTAGAGTTACCACCTTCTATTTATACGGGAGGTCGCTTTATATGGTCTTTGAGCAATCCTCTCGTCTTGAGCTAGTGTTTAGGGTTGACTTAGACTCAAAGTCCATTTAACAGTTTAACTTTTAAATTCATGTAAAAACTGCTTGGTGCATCAAAATTTTGAAATACAAATAACTTTTACGGAAAAAAAGAAGAGAAAACTCAATAAAACTTCAGGTAGATTGTCAACCACCACCACTGGAACAAAAGGCAAATATCCATTACCTATTGGATCTTTGATGATGTCATAATAATCAGGAACATCCCGTGCATCAACAGGTTCTTTGAACGGCCAGGAATCGGGATGGTCATGCATTATCTGCACAGGAGGCAGAAACTCAATAAAGTTGTGCCTATTTAACTAAAAAAGTAGTCAATTAAAGTCGTGCTAGCTGTCCTTTGAACACCAAAAGCTTAAATAAAGCAAGCAAGAGTTAGAAGCTTGGGTGGCCACTCAACTTTGGTAATTGGCCTTCATAGTCACTCAACTTTGTTTTGTTACCCAACTCACTCAACTTTGCCAAGTTAGCTTCTATAGTCATTATTTCAAAAAATATAATTTATGATACATATTTAGTGATGTGGCAACTATAAATTTTTAGAAAAAGGAAAAACAAGAGTTTTACTTTCAGGAGTGAGCGCATGAATGCAGTCAAAGACTTCTGATCTGACAAGGAGTTTACTGTTTTGAAACGAGAATGACCATATTGATCAGGAGTCCATCCAGCCTCTCCTATTAAGATGTCAACAGCAAATTCCCATAAGAAATTTAAGATTGTTGGGGCACAAAAAGAATACAGCTTAAGGCAAGTTATAGGGACTCAGATCACACTTATAGAGAGCAGAGTTTAGAAATTCTACATATCCATAAGAAAGAAAAAATTTATTATGGATGAGGCACAACTTACACTAGTTGTATGAGGGAGTACTTTATTATTATTAAATTTGGATTCGTGGGCCTACACTTGATTTTTCTTCTTTGCTTCTTATTTCTCTTTCTTGTTTTTCTCTTTTCTCTTTTTTCTCATTTCCTGTTTTTTTTTCCTTTAAATTTATTTTATATTGTATTGTATTTGAGATTCATTTTATTAAATTAGTCTTATTAATTACATGTTTTGAAAACATATGTTAATTATTAATATCTTATGTAGTTATGATAAAAAATTGTTTTTTTTAAAAGTATATTTTGTTAAAACAAACACATAAAAAATAGATTATTTTAATATAAAAATATTCAGTTACTCTCCCAAATTATTTGTTTGTTTTAACATAAAATACTTTTTAAAAAATAATATTCTTATCAGAACTACATAAGATATTAATGATTAACATAATTTTTTAATAATGTAATTAATAAGACTAATTTAGTAAAATCTAATACAATACAATTAATTATATATATATTTGGCATTTGACCGTAGAATTTAATATGTTTTTTACTTTATTTGAAATATATGGAGCAAGAATTGATGATAAAATTATGTATTATTTTAATAAAAGAATATTTTGAAATAATATTTATGTTTGAATGTACTTAAATATAGTATCCAAAGTGAAAAATGAGTTTAAAAACCTATATACTGACATGTTTTTCAAATTTGAATATACCTTCAAGTTGAAAAGTTGTATTTCAAATTTTTATGATCAAACATCAATTTTCAAATAAAGTAAAAATAATTTTTAGATAAATTTTAAAAGTAAAAGTTAAAATGATACGAAATATATGAAGGTGGAAATTTTTAAAGTACTATAAATAAAAAATGGAAGAAAAGAAATAGAAATAATTCTAATGGTCAATTTTTATGATATAAGTGATCACCATTTAAAGAATTAAGTTGAACTTTTGTATGCTTGTGCCTTTTTGAATCAATGATAAAATAAAAAGTTTAAAAAATTCAATTAAAACAATTAATAAAAAAAATCATATGTACATAATGATTGAGCAATTAAATCAGTTTCAAAATAAATTTAAAGAAAAAAAACTGAAAATGAGAAAAGAAAAAAAAGAGGAAAGAGAAAAACAAAGAAAGAGAAATAAGATGAAAAGAAATGTTACCTTTCTCAAAAAAAATAAGATGAAAAGAAGAAAAATAAAATGTAGGTCCCACTATTTAAATATAATAGTAATAAAGTACTCCCTCATACAACTAGTGTAAGTTGTGCCTCATACATAATAAAAATTTTCCATAAGAAATATAGAAACTAAGAAAAATGAAATAAAGATAGAGAACTTACTCAAGCCAGGGATATCCTCAACCTTGATGGCCTTTTTTGGAATGCCAGCTTCCTTCTAAATAAGTTAGTCAAGATTAGTGAACTTCAAAATCCAACAGTTTCTTCACGATAGCAGCAAAACATAGTATTGCAACATCAGACCAATCCAGTTACAAAGAAAACAAAGTCCATATGAGACCATATCTGCAATCGAAAGAATTTGCACTGCATCTCAAATAAAAGAAGATATCTTCTGAGATACTGTCTTTTGTCCTCGGAATTTTTTTACAAAATCTGTTGATAAGTTAACAAGTCTAAAAGAAACATTTCCCATTAATAAATTTCACTTTGCAAACCAAAAACAAGTCATTTACAGATTGATATTTACAACTTACTAAAACTAGAAAATGATGGCAAAGTTACTATGATTTGTTAGAATATCAATGTATTTAGTGTCCGAAATGGATATGGATTGTATGTAATGTGTAAAATATCGCTGAAAAGCATGGCGTGGATCCCCAATAAGCCGAAGCTCGTCTTCAAGAAAGTGATAAGCCTCCTTTCTTGTTTGAGTAAGGGGATTCATTAATAATAGAGGAAAGATTCACTACTTCAAGCATTAAGTTAAGGAGTTTGTCTTGGACAAGGCCTTTCTCTCCAATACTTGAAGTTCGAAATAGTCTTGATCATAAATCGAGCGAAGGTTCACCCCTCACCCTGGGGGATTGGGGAGTTGACACTTCCTTGCTCTTAAGCCCACTGTAAGGCCGATAAGATCAGGAAGGGGATTGGATTCTGCCTTTTATCCAGACCAACTCTGATCGTGATTTTGACTCTATTATGGTACCTCTCCACAAATAGGTATTAGTGTGCTCAGTGTAATAATAGAGACACACATCTTACTAATATTTTTTCACATGTCTTTACTTCTCACGTGGTATGAGAGCAACAGCGAGAACCATCTGGGGAAAAAAAATCCGTTGCCGTGCGTATTTCCGGTGACTCCTCAGATCTAACTTGCATCATGTTACTTTCTATTAGAGTTGTGCTAAAACAAATACCATCACAGGCTCCCCCACTCACCAGCAACAAACCTAGTCAACCCTTCTGGTAGACAATCCTACATGTGCTCTCACATAACTCTCGGAGCTCTGACGCCGACAACGCTTTTGACACATGTGCCACCACATGAAGCCCTTCCCAGCTACTTTTCAAGTTGTTTTTCTTCTAGTGTGCTCTTATAGTAATTCCGAGAAGTTCCCTCCACTTTAATGCAAATTCTAATCACCTGAACCCTATTCCTGATTTCATCAAGTGCATATCAGGGAAAGCAGGGGGAATATTTACACCAATTGTGCAGGTCGCTATTTGTATGACAAGGAATTTTGCCACTCAAATATGTGTCTTGCAACCTAATCTGTGCCCTGGTCTAAGTTGGTTGTCCTCCTATTTCTGACCCCACCCACAAGATTCCTTTGCACATCAGTCAATAGAATAGTGTTTTTCAGCGTTACAGTGAGTTTTAATCCTTTTTCACAATCTTTAGTTGGTTATTTACTAGATATCTCTTCGATTCAACATGTCTTTCGTGGTCGATATTTTTGGCTCCAAAAATACAGAAATTGAAAATTAAAGTGCTATGATTATGTCAGAACCCTTAGTGGGAAATCCAAACTAGTTAGCTTGGGCTTCCTTGGATGAGTTTTGGTGCTAGGGCCAAGATGTTCGAGATCACTTAAGGAAAAAGGCTAGTTCAGTTCATGCAAAGGACCAAAGCACAGTGGGGAAGGTTGATGCTTAATTATATAGTATCTTGTGGCGATCTATAGATTCCAAGTTGATGCCCTTGTTTCGTCTATTCAGCACATGTTATTCAGTTTGGGAAAAGGCTCATGCTATATACAGTCATGACATATCTCATTTTTATGACATGATAAATGACACACTTGAAGAAAAAAGAATTGGACTTGTCTACTTATTTGGGACTGGGACAAGCAAACATGGAGGAATTTGATAGGTTGATATAGTCACAATGAACGTTGAAAAACAATATAAGCAAAGACGGACTTTGTTTCTAGTACTTACACTTGATAGACTTCCTAATGACCTTGATTTTATGTGTGATAAGATTTTGGCTAGTCCAACGGTTCCTACAATTGATGAAATGTTCTCTCGCTTACTTTGCCTTATCACGCCATTCAATCACACCATGGACTTGTCACCAACCATTGACTCCTCGCTCTCCAATCTCAAATAGATAATCGAGCATCCTGATCTATGAAGAATTGACAAGGATCCCATTTTGGAATATTTTGTCCCAAGTGTAGTTATTGTAATAGGCTTGGATACACTCGTTAAGCATGTCAACATGTAACAAGAGGTTTTCTTTATCTAAAGTGAAGTATAATGAGTTCCTTCATTATCAAGCAAGTAAGCAGACATCACTACAAGACATCACTACAAGTAGTCTTGGTTGCTCAGTCTTGTACTTCAGTAGTTGGTAATTGTTTTTCTTGTGTTTCAAAGTCTAATGCCCTAGGACTGTAGATCATGGACACACGCACTTCTTATCATATGTCCAATAATATATCACTTTTATCAAATATTATTTATTCACAATTTCTTCGCAATGTTACTTTAGCGTATGGGATCCAAATAAGAGCAAAAAGAGTTAGACAAGCTAATCCTCCATTTCTCTAAACTTTGTTCTTTGTCCCTAGAAGTCCTAGTTTGGTATTTGTCATTTGTTTGATGCATGCCCTTAATTGCACCATTATATTTCTTGATGATTCTTTTGTTAAGCAGGACCACAGTACGAGACAGACAATTGGTACAAGGCCCTCACCTCTCCAACTACAATGTTACAAATCCACCAAACTTATACCACAAACGTTTGGCACCAAAGTTTATTCAAACTACAGAAGATGGTGCCTAGTTTGTTTAGTCTATCAAATTCGATTATGAGTCATGGCAACTTGGGCAATACACTTGGACTAACTTTACTCGTACTGATGAAAGTTGTGAAGTCTGGTTTATTCATTGGTTCATTCAGATATTTGGGGTCTGGGTAGAGTCGGTTCAACCATAGAATTTCATTAGTTTATTCATTTTATTGATGATTAATCAAGATGTACTTTGATTTTCTTAATAAAAGATCCTTCTATGTTATTTTCTAGATTAAAGAGTTTTTGTGCAAAAACATAAATCATTTTGGTGTTTCTACTTATACTTTTCGTAGTGATAATACCTTGGAATATCTATCCTCCTAGTTTTAGCAGTTTATGACTCACCAAGAAATTATTAATTAGACATCTTGTTTGTACACCCCTCAACATAACGGGGGTACTATAAAGAGGTAGAATAAGCACCTCATTGAAACTCCTCGCACTCTTATTATTCAATCTCATGTTCCGTTGTGTTTATTGGGGGAAATGTGCTTCTCACAACTTGCAATTTAGTAAATCGGATTCTCTTAACTTCCACTAAATATCAAATTCCTTATTTAGTATTGTTTCCTTAATCACCTTTAAACTCTCTTACCCAGTGTCTTTGGGAGAGGATGTTTTGTTCATACCTTAGTCTTTGGGAAAAATAAATTAGACATTTGTGCTCTAAATTGTATCTTTCTTGATTATTCTTGGGTCCAAAAGGGGTATCGTTGCTACTCACCTAATCTTTCTTGGTATCTTAGATCAACTAACGTCACAGTTTTTTAGTCTCGACCTGATTTCACATTTTTTGATTATCTTGATATTTCTGAGGTCTTACTTAAACTAACTTTTGAGGAATCCATGGTTACTGCTACATCTCCAACCATAGTGCCACCACCCTGACTTATTATTGTCATTCGCATCCAACATCAAGCATAGATGATTCACGTCTATTACATACTTGTCTACAAGTAAAGCACTTTCTCATCTAACATGGCGACAAGCTAGGATTAATGTGAAGTGTACTTTATATGATAGTGGTACTAGGGAAATTGTTCCTCTTCTTCAAGTAAATCTATTGTTGATTGTTGTTGGGTTTATTTACTCAAAGTTGGTTCGAAAGGTCAAATTGATAGACTTAAAGTTTGCCTTGTTGCCAAGGGGTATACTTAGATAATTGGGTTTGATTACAGTGATACTCTCTCTCCCGTGGCTAAAATAGCATATGTCTGTCTTTTCTATGCATGGTTGTTGTCTGTCATTGGTCTCTTTTTTAATTGCACTTGCACATAAAAAATGTTTTCCTCCACGATGATCATGAGGATAAAGTAACCACCTGGTTTTGTTGAGGGGGAGTGTACTTGTTGAGGGGGAGTGTAGTAGCCTTGTATGTCGATTGGGTTGGTCACTCTATGGTCTGAAATAATCTCTTCGAGCCTAGTTTAGGAAGCTCAACATACTAATTTAGAAGTTTGTCATGCCTCGTTGTGAAGTTATCTAAATTTTTCTCTAAATATGTGGATTTATTTGGTGATCTATGTTGATGATATTGTTATCACCAATCAAGATAGTACACTAAAGACATTGGCAGACTAAAGTATTTTCTGGATATTTTGGTCGCTCAATCCAAATCAGGCATCATTATTTCATAACAAAAGTATGCCTTAGACAACCTTGAGGAGACAACAATGACAGGATGTAGATTCATTGACACTTCTATGGATCTGAATGCTAAACTCCCATTGAGCCATTCAATGATCTTGGAAGATATAGTCGGTTGGTTGGTAACTTGACCTGTCTCACAGTGAATAGACATAACTATTCCTATGAAGTGGTGTTTGTCAGTTTATGGTTTCTCCCTGTAAGAATCATTCAGATGTAGTCGTCTATATTCTGCAATATATAAAGTCTGCTCCAAGCAAAGGCCTACTCCTCAAAGATCAAGGCCATGGGCAAATCATTGGATATACACATTGTTAATCGTACAGGATCACTTTCTGAGAGGCGTTTTACTTGTGGATATTGTGTTTTACTAGGAGGTAATTTGGTGTCCTGGAAGAGACGAAACAAAATGTGGTTGCTTGATTTAGTGCAGAAGAAAAATATCAAGCTATGGTTGTAGCAACTTGTGAGCTACTGTGGACAAAACAGTTGCTGAAAACATTAAAAGTTTGGAAAAATCATCGGGAATGTGACAATCATTGGCCCTACATATTGTGGACAAATCTAATATTTCATGAGAAGACTATGTACATGGAGATAGACTGCCACTTTGTTAGAGAAAAGATACTCTCATGAGATACTATTACAAAATTTGTGAAGTCAGATGATCAGCTTTCAGATATTTTCACCAAGTCCCTCACTAGTCCTTGTATTAGTTACATCTGTAACATGCTCAGTACATATATAACTTACTAGTTTCTGAGGACGTGCTTCGCACGTGTGTTTCATGTGAATTTTTATAGATATGTTAGAATGACTAAAATTTCATGGAAATATATATGTAAATTGTAATGAATAATAAAATGTAACAATTACAAAATAAGAATAAAGACTTACGCAATAAAACATTCATAGAAAACTAAATTAAGAAGTCTAATGGAGAAAAAAAAGAACAAAAAGAAACAGATTTAAGAAACATGCAATGTAGACATTATTCTTATAAGACTGGTGTATGTATAAATGAAAAAATAAGTACAAAATTAGTACACAACTCTCTGAGTTCTTATCGACTCCTTCCATATCCTATACAAAATTCAAGAAGCTTCTTCATCTACTTTAACTATAGAATAAAAATGATAGCCTAGTAATCTTGGTAGGGATTTCATGAGATAAAGAAGTTGAATTTATATAGATAGAATAGAAGGAACATGAAAAGATATGTTAAAGTTTTAGTTTAAATATTTGGAGGTTATGAATATGAAAAGATGAGAGTTATGAATATTAAGAGTTTAAAAGTTGAATAAGTAATTAACAAATAATAATAAATAACTGAAGAATATGAAAAAGAAAATTAAAATTAGCAAACCATGTAGAAAGAACAACTAAAGTTCTTATCACGTAATTAAGCGTTAATGAATTTAAATTTGTGAAGATAGAGTCATTCTTTAATAATAGTCAAGAGGACACTATGAATGTGTGTCTCCATTTTGCAGATTTGCACCATTTAAATTATTAAATTTCGTTATTTATCATAAAGTATAATACTTTATCCACATAAATTATATTATTCATGATAGGGGTTAAGGAAAAAGTTATGAGAAGAGGAAAAATATAGCAATTTAGGTAGAGACTATTTTTTTTTAAAAAAAATTATAATTATTATATACATATAGATTATAGATGATAAATACTAATTAATTAGATATTTAATTATAAATTAATCTTAAGAAGTCCAAAAGTTATTAATATTTTAATTAAATTTATACAATCAAATATCTACATATTTATAACAATTTAATTTCTAGAAAGGATAAAATCGTAATTCAACTTTCAACTTTTTTTGTTCATGCTTTTAGTAATATATGATATGATATGCACCACTTTGAGGGGATATTAGAATATTAATGTATTTAGTGTCGTACATGGAAAAAGATTGTATATAGTGTGCAGAATATATCCATAAATAGGGTTCAATGCAATAGTGTAGATACACATCTTAATAATTCTTTCTTCCGTATCTTTACTTCTCACGCGATTCAAGACATCAATCATCAAGGTCATTCTTCTGAAGCAATATGTTGGGGTAAAGGGTACGTGGAAAGCTTTTGCTCAATTAGATCATGATTGTAAAAAGTCTGGATACATTGATAAAGTATTAGTATATTCAAAAAGCTTAAATCTTAATCCAACCCAAAAAATGTTTGAGAATGAAGATATTCCTTTTACTTGATACAACTTACTCGCACTTCTTATGGATGAAGTCATTTCTATCTTACACACCTTTCTCAACACACTTCTCGAGGTTGACTCCTTGAATTGCTTCCAAAGTTTGCTTCAGCTAATCATGTCTTCCTTCTGTCCCCGTAATGATATCCTTTAATCGGGGACACAGACTCCTCTCTCTTTCTATAAGCTTATTCTCAATCTTAACAATTGGCATTCCAAACTCTTCCCTTCAATACCATCCCTTCACCCCCAAACCACTTTTCTCATTAATAAAGAGGTATGCCACTTACAGATTCATTTCAAAAGAAACTTGTTGGAACCATAACATTAGATCAAGTCTGTTACCTCATGTATACAGATGTGATACAGCTAATACATTTTTACTTTTAAGAAGAAAAAAGGTGTCCAAAACCACATTGGATGCACCTCGATTATTGCACGGGTGCCCGCATCCTCCGATCAATATTGACACCAAGTTATTCTGTCCACTAGAACTTATACAGACAGTTTGATACTATTGAAAGTCAAATCCTAACCTCCTATGATCTTTGTGTCAGTTTCATCAACTGTTAGGCCATGTCCTTGATGCTCTATCGCACATCCATTTGATGTCATAAGACATCCACACATAATATAGATACTTTGATAACTCCACCCGCAAGGACGATGATATAGAAGCCTATGAAAACCGTCAAAATCTCGAGCTAAGGTTTCTGGTGGCTGAAGTACACGCCAAAAAGAGCTGAAAAACATGCCAAATTGGTGAGCATTTTTTTTGGTTCTAAAAGTGTCACTGCTTGCCTTATTTTGTTAGGTAGCATCGGGAAGGTGCGACATTAAGTTTACATGTTTTCCTACATTATCTAATAACAATGATGAAGCATAGTTCAAATCTTATTATTTCAAACTTAAGCATGATCAAAAGTTCATTAGCTAAGCCGACTTTGTCATTGCATCAAATTTTTCTATAAACAGACCCTTGTCCATTGAGGGCTAGAACCCTCTCTCAAGAGATTGAATTAATAAATACAAAAGACAGGAACCATATTCGGCCAATGCAGTAATGATTAATCAATATCAAGGATGGAACTTTGTTCAGAGATAAAAAGAGCATACCTTTTGAAAATCAATTCCTGGGTAGACAATATGACAATTTGATAGCTCCCTTATCTTTTCATCAATTGCCTAATAACAACAAAAGGAAAATACTGCAAGTCAATAGCCTCTCATTTGGGCAAGAACGATACCTTACTCTACAGAGCTGTAATAAAGGCCCAGATAAGACTCCATGTAACTAGTCAATTTCTTGGTCGCATTAAAAGAGAAAGTTTACTCCAAACAATATAATTTAACTTCCACATTCTTAGAATTATACTGAACATTCAGCCAGGTTCTTTTTATTTGTTTTAAAGAAAATAAGGCCAAACACCATATTGCTACCAGTCCATACAGCATGTTAGGGGAGGAAATGTGAGGAACTACCAGAAGTAAATATTAATTATGATATAGTGCATACAGCTTATCCCATCTATTATTCTTTAAACCCCATCCATATTACAGACTAACTGTGTTATAATCTCTCTTTTTTTAATCCATGAATTAGCATTATACTTTATATGTATGTCCGGACCACTATCTAAACGACCCAAAGTAGTAGAGAAAATTTTATCTCAGACAAACAAGAAATGGTAGACTAATTTATCTGAATGACTCTACAAACAAAAAAAAGAAACAATCTAAAGGTCTGTAAGTAAGTCCTCCCTCTCCTCCATGACTTCATTGGCAAAAACAGGGATGTCGGAGAGCTCATATGCAAAAAGAAGTTGACGTCTATAAGTTAAATTGCATTAACAATTGAAATTCAGATGACACCCTTCAACAATTTTTATCAAAATTTTACTACTCAAACTTAAGGAAGCCTAGCCAGTGAGAGCGAGCATCATGAAGCTACATTTCAGTCTACCTGCCTTTGACGACGTATCATAGTAGATAAATCCGTGTATGGAAGTTTTGGATCTATTTTGCATTCCATAAGGATTCCACCATCATAATCTTTGATATACCTGGATAAAAAGTTAGCATAAATAGTTAAGAATATAAGGTAATTCAAAACATCAAAATGCTATGAGCCTCTCTTTTTCTTTCTTTTCTTTTCTGTTTTCCTTCTCTTTTTTTGGTTTGAGGTGGGTTAATAAGGAGATCGGGTGAAATAAGATAATAGAGTACCCTTATAGAAGCATATTGAATTATGCCACAAAAATTATTTTGGTAAATAGCATTTATTCCTTGAAAGCTTAATGTAAATTTACCCTTGCCAACGCTCTTTCTCTAAATAAATCTCTTTCGTGAATCCCTGCAAGGCATTGTAAGAAGTTAACTCATTGGAAAGATAAGAGTAAGGAATGATAGAGCTTCTAAGCAATCAAGAAAGAAGATAACAAGTAAATCACCAAATGTTATCCATGACAATGTTAGATAGTTAATGTCCATATGTTTATAGGTAGTGTCCCACATTGGACAAGTGTGTATGTATTTATTGTATTCCATATATAAATAGATCGAATCACAGGGAGTAGTAGCAATGCATTCGCATGAACTCTTCTCCTATGCTATATTTCTCACTTCGCATCAGAACTTTGGTGAGAAAATTTATCGTTGCTCAACATACCAGCAACTCTGAGAAGAAGAAATCAATCACCACAGTCTTTTACAGTGACCACAATGTTCTCAGCTTAAGCATTCTTTTCACTCTGTGTTGTGCAAAAACCAGCACCATCATAAGGTAGATCAGCCTCAGGGAGCAAAAATCTGAAAGAAACTCTCATCACGCATCGTCATGTGCCGCTGATAGTGACATCTACGGATAAGCTAACGACACGTGTTGAGCGTGTGGAGCAGTTTCCAGCAACCTTCAGAGAAAGTCTCGACACCTTAGTGTTCGGCCATTCGTTCTGTACCCACCCCCTTGCCATTTTTATCCCGTTTCCAATCACCGAAAACCTAATCCATCGACTCAATAGCTTTTCCATTTTGGGTTTCGGCTGCAGCTTCTACTCTATCCCTTCAATTTTAGTATTATCCAGCGACTCTCCGACCACTTTCTGCCAGCTAGCAGTTCTCAATCCATTCAAGGAAGTTCTCCAGCTTTCTTGGCTATATTGTGTGATTATTAGTTGATATTTGGTTAGAGATTTCCTCAATCCAATCATATCTTTCAATTTGGTGCTTATAGTTCCAAATAAATGGGAGTTATCTGTAACAAGCACGGTACATGTGACTTATATGCCCCAGCTTGAGTGGGTTTCTAAAATAGTTGATGTAGATATGTTTATACTTAGCGTCCCATATTAGACAAGTGTATGTACTCATTGTATTCATGTGTGTAAAAAGATAGAAGTGCACGGTGTATTAATTATGCATTCCCCATTAGATCTTTCCCCATGTTATATTTCTCACAGATTAGGTAAATAATTAGAAGATAGTAAAACTGCATATTTCCTGATAAGTATGAAAAGACTTCGGATCATAAGAGTGTCATAATTTAAGATTCAATCAATGAATTTATGTACCAACAAAAGAATCCAAGCACAAATAGGACCATGCTTTGGCAAAAGGTGGCATGTCTCAGGTGTAATAATATAAATGATTTTCGGCTCTGATGTGATGCTCTTGTAGACAAAACCTTGAGGTCTTTTTCACCACGAGCTAAGCTAATTAACAGCTGTATAAATTTTACACTGGTTGACCCATTTTTCTACCACGTTTCTGATTAAAGGTGTAGCTAGTAAGTCCTCCATTATATATTCATCAAACAGCTTTTTCAAAAGTCAACTAGATAAAACATTGATCACAATTTTCTTGAACATTGCACAACAACTTAAAGTTCAATTTTTAATGAGCCCATACTAATCTTCATCTGGTTCTTTTGTCCTAGAGTTCTCTTTCAGAATAATGAGTAAAATATTGTAAGCAATTATTATAATTGTCACTCTTGAATAAAGGAAATATATCATAAAAGATGAAAAGGAAACGATGAGTTAGGTAATGCCATTATTTTTAACAACCTCATGAATAATTCATAAGACTCATTAACAGAGTGCATTGACGTAAACATGAATTTGCTGAACTGACAGGTCAAGTTTGTTGCAAATAATAATACCATACTAAAATAAGAACCAGCGAAGTACCTGTTTGACAAAGTAACCAACAGCATTGTTGTCAGCATATGTTAGAAAATGAGTCAGCCCATCCACATCGCGTGCATGCTGCTTTAAGTGATTCATCAGTCTGGTGCCATAGCCCTTAACTTGTTCATCTGCTGTAATTGCACAAAAAGCTATCTCCCCAAACTTCTGGCTACAGCATCAACAAAAAGATTTCCGTCAACAATTTATAGATATAACAAAATGCCAAAACTGAACAAATTACACATTTCTTCCACATACTTTTATTCTTCAGGAGAAGATGTGAATCATATTGTGGAATTAAAATCTACTTATCACTCCATCCAAAAAAACATTTTCTTTTGTGTTTCTAAAAGCAGTTGCAAAATACTATCAATTTCTTCTAATGGTAACCCATTTCCTTTCAATATTGAAATCATTTTGGATATTAAACAATTGAGAAGTAATAGAAACATATGTTATTATTATAATGTTTTTGTTAGAATTAAAATAGAAATAGGATTGCATCTCTTTTTTAATAATTGTGGTGTTCGGACCAGTCGCACACCTCTACTAATTCTACAAGATACATGTCACCTCGCACCAGCAATAGGTACCAATTAACTATATCCATATAGGATTGTATATATTACCCTACTTGGTACTTGGAAAAGAACTGTAATGTAGTGTCTATAAATAGGGGTCAATGTAATAATATAGAATACACAATCCAATAATATTTTACTCCTTTATTTTTCACATGGTACCAGAGTTGTGACATATCTTCGTTGTGCAGTAACCAACGATTCCAGAACAGTTACCATGCCTCTTCTGGTGATCTTTTTCCAGATAGATTGTGTCACCTTTGCTACGGTACTTTTTTCAATAACCGACAACACCAATGTAACACCTCGGGATCAAGAAGCCTAGAAAAGGGAGTCAAGTGGGAGGTCACCGGCCCATAACTAAGCCATGGAAGCCGTGAAGGGCACCATGGCTCGTGGTGGTGCTCGTGGTGCGTTCTAGAAGCTGGCCAAGAGGGACTCCCCTCCCACGAGCCCCCAGACGGCTCGTGGTGGTGGCTGTGAAGGGGAGGCAGAATTCCCCTAGCCACTGGTCCAGGGTCATGACTACCTAGACGGCTCGTGGACCTTGAGACGGCTCGTGCGGGCCTCCATCTGGAGGTTTGCATCAGCTTTAAGCTAGGGTCAGTTGGGTCTTTTCGTAATTATTTTATCTCGATACTATGACGTTTTGTCCTTACCTAGAACCCCTATATTAGTATTTTTAATACCAAAATTCCCCGATTAAAATCATTCTCTCACACTTACAAAAGAAGATCAAGTTTCTCTCTAGAAAGCTTGAAGAAAAAAGGTTCAACCTAGGGTTCCAAGTCAAGCCTCCAATTCCTCCCTTGAAGTTGAGCAATTGGCATTGAGGTATGATAATTTTCATCCATGGATTCCTTCCATTCGTGCAGTTGCCAAATTCTCCTATTTTCAAAGTTAGAAATCCCCAATTGAGTTAGGATTTTTCTTCTATGTTATTGGTTCTCTTAATTATTGATTTAACTGATTGAATTATGATCTCTTACGCATAAATTGATGAAATTCTATGGTTTTATGATGATTCCCCATGAACCCATGTAATTTTCATGTTTTCCAAGTTATGATGAATATGATGTGGGTTTTGAATTATGAAATTAAGCATGTTCTTATGGAATTTATGTAAATGTTTTAAGGATGCCTTTAGAGTGAAGTATCAATGATGATGATTGTTGAAAGGA
This sequence comes from Solanum sitiens, assembly GCA_016801875.1. Taxonomy (NCBI): domain Eukaryota; kingdom Viridiplantae; phylum Streptophyta; class Magnoliopsida; order Solanales; family Solanaceae; genus Solanum; species Solanum sitiens. Next base: position 241,648 of record JABWTJ010000219.1, read on the forward strand.
TTTCTCATATACACATGGAAGCATGATTATGAAAGGTTTCCTCACATACTAAGGTTTCCTAAGATTGAAAGGTTTTTGTCACCTAAAATGAACCAACGATTAAGGAGTTGTGCTAATGTTGAGGCAAGAGGCGATTACTCATGCTCTCTATTGAATGACAAGAGGTGATTACCCATGTCATGTGATGTAAGGACAAAAGGCGATTACCCATGTTCCTTAAGAGCTAAGATGAATAGGATTAAGAACTATTCCGTGGAAGTTAAGCTTAGTACCGAGAGGACAAGTGGTTATTACCTAAGTCTCATAAACTATGCGACATCATAGGATGTCTAGATAGACATTAGCTAGTGGATCAACAATAGCTAGAAGTTCATGGTCCTTACCTTGGCAAGTAGGACGACTCTTTTCGGTGTGGGAGACACAGGATTCCATGTTTATAGCTCGCATTGTCTTATATGACGGTTAAGGCTACTTCCACAAGCAAACTATGATGAACGAGGGTTACTTCAAGAAGTATCGTAAGTATGCTTTAAGATGATGTTCGCTTGCATTCATCATGTTTTATGACTTATGTTTTCTAACTCACAAGTCACAAGATTGATGTTTTAGCTTTGATGATTGCTTACTCATGAAAATGTCCCGTTTTAGCATGTTTTAAATGTTTTTATGCATGACTATCATACTCGGTACATGTTTGTACTAACGCATACTCATGCCTATATTTGGCCAAAATGTAGGATCCGACAGTTAGGGTTCTCAGTTTCGTGGCTAGAGGTTGATTTGAGAGATTCTGAGCTTTGGTGAGTCCTCATGCTTCAAGGACCAGACTTTCATTGTTTTCAGTTCTTTCCTTATATTCAGTTTTAGACATGATGTATGAGTTAGGCCCAATTTCATTCTATGTATTAGATGGTTCTGAGACGATGTTTAGATTTCCGCTTTGCTTTATAAAACTTTGTTACATTAAAACTGTCTTTTTAAATCTCTTTATTCTATTATCTTTTATTATGAAAGTTAAGTGGCTTGTATGGAGCCTCTCGGGGTCTTGTACGCCATGTTATGCCTAGGGGCTACCTTGGGTTGTGACAACCACGACCCACCACATCGTAGGGGAAACTCTGGCTACAAAACCCCATCAGAACACTCGGGTAGACTCTCTGGCACGCACCAGCAAAACAAGCATTTCTGACAATGCATGTACTACACGCATTGGATCTTTCTTCTATAGGTTCATCCAGCTATTCTGAGCTATTTTGAGTCACCTCAGATATTTTTTGATGATCTCAACAACCAAAACCCTAATCTAGCCACTCGAGTCAGCTTTTCGGGAAGATTCAAACCTTTTTTTTAGCTTCTATGCAGCTTCAAGATTTCTAATTCTCGAAAAATTGATGATTTCCTCTTTGGTAAGATTGCCTTGAAGTTTTGAGACATGTCTTTCAAATTTAATGTTTAAATTCCAAAAATACGAGAATCTAAAGTTCAAGTCCTATAAATACTCCTAAACCGTTGATGGGAAGTTCAAATTATTTAGCATGGGCTTCCTTGGTTGAGTTGTGGTGCAAAGAACAAGATGTTCAAAATCACTTAACGAAAAAGGATAGCGAGATAATGAAGAAGACCATAGCACAGTGAGAGAAGATTGATAGTCAATTATGTAGTATCTAGTTGTGATCTACGCATGTGGTACTATGGAGCTTGTTTCTCTTCCTTTAAGTAAATCTCCTATAAATTGTCGTTGGGTTTATGCAGTCAAAGTTGGTCTGAATGGTCAAGTTGGTCAGTTTAAGGTTCACATTGTTGCCAAAAGAGTATACTGAAATATTTGGGCTCGATTATAACAATAGTTTTCACTTGTGGCTAAAATAGCATGTGACCGCCTTTGTTTGTGGTTGAATTATCTCATATTGATTAAACCTAACATTTCTTTTCTTGTGACTGTTGTAAGGCAATTTATGGTTTCTTCTCGTGATAGTTATTACGATGCAATTGTCCACATTCTGTGATATATAAAGTCAATCCAGGTAAAGGACTACTCTTCAAGGACTGAACCTATGAGCACTCGGGCAAGATTGCCTTTAGGCAAACGTTTTACATCCAGAAATTGTGTTTTAGTTAGGACATAATTTCGTGTCCTACAAGAGTAAGAAACAGAATATGGTTGCTCAATCTAGTGTAGAAGCAGAATATCGAGCAATGGTTGCAGCAACTTGTTAGCTAGTTTGGATTAGACAATTGCTTAGAGAATAAAAATATGGAGAAATCAATCATGGAACTTCTGTGTAATAACAAGCGGCCCTTCATATTGCATCAAATTCGATATTTCATGAGAGGACCAATCATATTGAGATTGACCGTCACTTTTAGAGAAAAGATACTTTTAGGAGATCTTGTAGCGAAATTTGTGAAGTCAAGTGATCAACTAGCAGATATTTTCACCAAGTCTCTCACGGATCCTCGTATTGACTATTTGTTACATCTGTAACAAACTCGGTAGATATTACTTGTATGCGCCAATTTGAGGAGTGCTAGAATTAGAATAGGAATTAAGATTGTACATATTGTCCACGAAAAAAGGATCATAATGTAGTGGCTATAAATAGGGCTCAATGTAATAATGTAGAATACACAATCCAATAATTCTTTCTTTTATTTTCACAGTTTTAAACTAATCAAAATCACATTTAACTCAACTTTCGGGCCCTGTTATCTTCTTCAACTCCACCCTCAACTCCCGTGCGTAGTCACATTAAGACAGTATATTGGTCCACGGGGATTTAGAGGTATTAGCTGCATAATTAACTTGAATTAATATTAAGCATTTAATCCAATAAGATATAATGGACTCAAACCCACTTTATGCAACTGTCCAGTAAGTTTTGCCAAGTCATCACTTATCAAAAGAAAAGAAGTAATGGTCAGTCATCTAAAAAGTAGTTATAAATGCAACTGGGAGTAAAATAAACTACATATTGATGAATATGAATCCACTTCCTGAAGGGAGAGAACATGAAAACACGAATGACTGGATGAAAAGAAGTTTAGTATTTAGAGCATGTTTAGATGGGCTTAAAAGCTGGTCAAACTGACTTTTAAGTCATTTTTTGACTTATTAGAGTGTTTGGCAAATATCAAAGTAACTTATTTTAAGTAAAAAATGACTTATTTTAAGCCAAAAGCTAAAGTTAGGTGAGGGGTGCTTTTTTTTCAACTTAAAAGTCATTTTATGTTGACCGTGTATATTACCTTTTTACCCTTAATTCTTTTATTTTTATTATTATTATTATTATTATTATTATTTATTATTATTATTTCATTTTATTATTATTATTATATATTATTATTATTATTATATATTATATATTATATATTATTATTATTATTATATTATTATTATTATTATTATTATTATTATTATTATTATTTTCATATTATTTTATTATTATTATTATTCATTATTAGTATATATTATTATTATTATACATTAATCAACTTTTATCATGTTAACAGCTTTTAAGGGTATTTCAGACATTTTGATTTAAAAAAGTGTTTACCAGCACTTATTTGCCAAACACATCAACAACTTTTTTTTTAACTTCAGCACTTTTATCCAAACACATAACTACTTATTTTAAAAATAAGTTCCAGCACTTTCAAAAATACTTTTTAAAAGCTACTTTTTTCAAGCCCATCCAAACGGGCTCTTAATTACTAACTTTAAGTAGCGAAGTGGAAAACCATTTTTACAATCAGGAAAAGCACATTCTGTTGGATGATAAGAATCAGACAATAACTCCAACCTCTTGCTGTATGAGTAGAATAATAAAAAGAACAAGACAATTACCTGGTATATGGACGATATGTTATACCACCAACCACCAGATTGCGTCTGATGACCATTACAGACTTATGGTTTCTGTAACAAGCAAAAATGAAAAAGAGACTAAGAATAATTTACAAACACTACAGATCACAAGCTATTAGCCATCAAGAAAAGCCGTAGAAGATCACCATGTTTCTGTTTCTCTTTCTTTTTCTTTTTTTGGTAATAAAGAAAAAACTTAATGAATGCAGGTCAATGACCCCCAAGTAGAAATGGCATACAAACAAAAAGGAGCCTAGCCAGAAATATTATTATCCATAAAGACTAAAGAGTAGCAATCATCTACAATAACCAGGACTCGCTAGTCCTCTAAAATTATATACCCAAAACACAAGATGACACTCTGATATGCCCAAAGAAGTTTTCGACATACTTAACTTTACTCCTGACTCTGACAGAATATCCTCGAATTCTTAATATAAAAAGGTTATTTGGTGAAACTCCATAATTCCTTTCTCTCCACATTTTCCATATGATTATCAAAGGAGCGACTCCAACCTCTACACCTCCTCTTCCTTCCAATTGCAAAACTTAAATTAAATTCTCACCATGCCAGCACTACCACTTAATACCAAATAGGTTCCAAACTCTACTCCACAATGCTGTGCAACCTTGGAGTGATGTCGCAAGTGATTCATGTCTTCACTAAATCTCCTACATTTGTAGCATATTCAGAAGATACAAGCATTAGTGACTCGCGTCTTCATCAAACCTTGTACGTATGTAGCACATACATAAGATATGACCATTCTTCCTCTTTCATGTGTTCTTGCAGGAAGGATGGCCAATACATGGCCAGCAGACCAAAAGAAGCAGACTTTTCCAGGGTTGAACCAACTATCATGCGCAGAAGACATGATCTTAAACATGATATAACACTTCCATGGACAAAAGAGCATATCTTTAAGAATCAAATAGAAGGTCATTTACGGTTTAAGAGGGAAAAATTCAACTTTAAGTTCACATAAGAGGGGAAAAGAAGGAGATAGTAGTATACACCTAACTGATGAAGATGATGATGACACAATGAAGAATTAGATATTTTGACGATCTTGTAGAAGAATAGAATATTGATCTATTTACATTTTTTTATTTTGCTTGTCCCAGGGAATTTTGTGCTATCTACTTTTTAGTTTTTAAATTGAACATTTGCTTACATATATCGTCTTTGAGAAAGTTTATTTGTCTTCTAAAAATTGCACTTCACTTTGATGAAGTGAGCACAACACCGCACTTTTAAGTGAAGCGGGTTTTTGTCGCTTCCCGTTCTCAAAAACACTGTGATCGAGGCATCCAACAACAAGCCAAGGTAGACAGTAGATAGGGCTCCAACCTTACAATTTAGTACTTGTGCTGAATATTCACTGTTTTTTGCCTCGCCTATTAGTATGATTTTGCATTTCGTGAGATTGATCTAAAGTTGACACCACTTCAAAACATATAAGAATGTGTCTAATGAATGTCAATTGAGACACATCTGCATCACAGAACAGCAATGTGTCATCAAATATAGAAGATGCAACCCTAACGTTGTTTTGCCCATAATTGAGATAGTTAAACCCCTCCAGTACCATACTGACACATCTCATTCCATCATTTCACTCTCAGCTTCTATAACCAAAATGAATAACATAGAGATAACGGTTCTCCCTGTTGCAAGCCACTAGAGCTGTTAAAAAAATTCACTGGAGTTCCATTCAGCGGGATCAAGAATCATCTTCCGTTGATAGAAAATTTGATTCATTTCCTTCACCTCTCTCAAAATCCATCTTCTTTTTTAATAGGGTAATTAATTTCATCAAAAATTGAGGGAACCCCTGTATACAAGTCATATACCAAAAGAGAGAACCCACACCATAATATGGTTCTCAACAAAAGAAATTCAATCCTCTATGCAAATAGGGACTCATAATTACACAAACAAGAATCTAAAGATAAAACACTACTTCACATGATGAATCCAGGAATACCCACTTCCCATGGTCATAGCCCTTCTCTATGTCCAAATCACATCGAACCTCCGGCTTCCCTTCTTCCTTCTAGAGTTGACCACTCCGTTTTCCATAAGATCCATTCCACAAGTGTGTTCTAAGAGGTAGACATTGTATCGTTCAACACCTTTTTAGTTTGCTGGAGAGCACCACGAAAATTTATCTTATAAATGCTCCTGTCCACACTAATAGGCCTATATTTCCTGATGCTCGTTGCTCCCTACCTTTTCAGCATAATGGTAATGAATTATGATTAATATTTCTTCATACTCTCCAGCTTTTGAAATATAATTATAGCTTCCATCGTGACTCCCTTAATTATGATCTACCATTTTTGGAGAAACGCCAGCATGACTACATTTGGTCTGAGGGCCATGTCTACCGCACAACTCTCCATTGCCTCTTACACCTCTTCCCCAATACCCCTCAGCACTCCCTCTTTTCCTCTCCTATTTGATTTTAACACCCTCTCCAATATTAGGTTTCCAACTCACCTCCTCCCAACACAAATGTTCATAAAATACACAACCGCTCCTTTTACCTCCTCAACCCAGTGTTTTGGGAAGCGAGAAGCGGAAAAAAGCAACGAGGGCCCGCTTCACAAAAGCGAGAAGCGTGAAGCGAAGCGCGCGTTTTTTTTTTTTTAAAAGTGACATTTAGTATAAAAATAAAAAAATATTAAATAACTAAATAGAGGTAATATATTCTTAGATTAAAAGAAAATAAATAGTCAATAATACTCAAAAGTCATAACATATAAAGCAAAAAATCAAAAACATAGTTAAATCACAAAGAATCAAACTCCTATTCTTCAAAAAATAAGTGTCAAAAAATAAAAAACAGAGCAGCAAGCATACACACTGATCACAGTCAGTGTACAGAAATAAAAACGAAAAAGAGCAGCAAAAGAATTGAAAAATACAGGCAGTAATATTAACAAAAAAAAACAGTAGCAGATTGCAGAACGAAAAAGAGCAGCAAAAGAATTGAAAAATACAGGCAGTAATATTAACAAAAAAAAACAGTAGCAGATTGCAGCAGCTTCGTAGAGAAGAAGAGAAGAAGAAGAAGAAGAAGAAAAAACGGCTTGGCAGCAACCAACCAAAAATAGGAAAAAAAATCGCAGAAGAGTTTGAAGAAGAGAAGAGTCTGAAGAAGAGAAGAAGAGAAGGAGAAGAGAACATACATAAGGAAGAGTCTGAAAAAGAGAAGCAGTCGCATCTTCTTAGTCGTGAAGAACAGATGCAGTCGCACTTCTTGGTCGTGAAGAAGAGACGCAGTCGCACTTCTTGGTCGTGAAGAAGAGACGCAGCGCACTTCTTGGTCGTGAAGAAGAGAAACAGTCGCGAAAGAAGAGTGAAGTCGTATCTTTCAAAAATTAAAAAAAAAACGTTACAATCTTTTTTTAAAAACCTAATTGTCGCTTTTTTATAAAAAGAGCGCTTTATTGCGCTTTTGCCTTTCTGGCACTTCTCGCTTCTACAGAAGAAGCGAGCACCTTTTCCGAATCACCTCGCCCCAGGAGCTAGAAGCGCAGCAGCAGCGCCTCGCTTCGAAGCGCGCTTTTTTGCTCTTTTTACAACACTGCCTCAACCTTAAAATCATTGCATTCACCTCCATTGACTCTATAAAGTTCATGCTCTAATTTGCAATTGTTACCTTATGAGAAGATTAAATATTTGATTCTCCTCTTTCAACCACAACTTCGGTGATTTTTCTCTCCAAGTGATGTCTTGAGCTATTGGTTATGTCGCTAACTCCCTCTTCAACTCCCTCTCTTTTTCCCTTTCCTCCAACTCCTTCAGTCCTCCTGCTCTCTCCACCTTCCCTAGCAGTAGCCTAATCGTCGAGTTCGCGATCATGAAAGGACTCGAGGAAGAAGCCTCGGCTAACTCCGTGCTAGTAGCCGCGATAAGATAGGGGGCAAGTGTTCTTCGCAATGACTGGGCGTAAAGGGCACATAGGCGATGAATCGTGTTGAAAGTGAAAGCCGCCAAAAACTGGCAGAATGCTCATATTTTAATTCTAAGGTATATTTGACCCCATAGCAGGACCAGGCACGTTGCCTCCAAATGCAGAACCCCATATTTCTTCTAGAGAATCTCCTAATTGTTCTAGAGCAACTAGAAAGAGATGCTTTAACCAAAAAGAACTCGTATTTCTTCTAAATAATCTCTAAATTGTTCCAAAGCAACTAGAAAGAGATTCTTTAACCAGTAAGAATTCGATTTAGATGTAGGATACTTATCCAGAAGTTTTTGCAACTCAGTCATAATTCATAGATGATGAAATCCTTAAATATTTAACCCTTTCAAACTCTAGTAGCTTTGTAATCACAAAAGTTCACAAACACCTTGGTCGATAGCTCTATAGTCTGCCCTCCACACTTGATCTAGCAACTACACTTTGCTTTGTGCTTCTTCAAAGTAACCAGATGTAGATCTTCTGTCATATAGAGATCTAGCCCAATAATTACATAGTTGAATATTCTCTCTCTGGCACACTTCCCGAGGGAGGGAGGGGAACTCTTTTTCGGTGATCTTCTGTCGCCATGGGAGAGAGCAGAATCTATTTCGCAGTAGGGTTCAAGTCATACGACATAACAAAGCTCACATCGAGGTCAGCTATTTGGTTTGATTGGGTGGAAAAAAGCAGGAAATTGATGCGCAGGCTCACTTTCAACAGGAAGACCATGGAATGGATCGTTTTTGCTCTATGTGAAGCTTCAACGGACAACGGTACGCATACGAGAAGATGGAAGATGAACGTATTTCTTTTGCTCCAGAAAACATAACAGATTTGGCAGATTCATTAGTATAGTAACAGTACAAGGGGGGAAGAGATCTGTTATTATACTACCTGAGTATGCATTAAATACGGGGTGGGGAGACAAAGCATTAAAGATAGCAAACTTCATTAAAGATACAAAAGGTCCTTTTACGGACAAGCCCAGAATGGCAGATCCAAAATTCCTATATGCTGATACGGTCAAAACCAGCAAGTGGCAGTCCAAGGAAGCATCGGAAGCTGTCATAAATCGCAATAGGAATGCCATATCTATCACGGACGGAAACACTGGGCAGGAAAAGGGTCTACTTGCTAGATGCATCGTTGGAAGGCTCAATACAGATCTGAAGGAGCTTCCCACACTCTTAGATATCAGAAAATGGGCTGTCAACACCTGGAAGAAGTCTTTTGGGGTCAACATATACGAGATGGGGGGATTGCACTTTTCTATTTGAATTCCCAAACAGGAACATGGCGGAGCACATTATCCATGGAGAATGGGCATGGAGACATTCAAAGATGCACTTGGAATGGTGGTCTCCTACGGCTGGATGTTGCACAAATCGCGGAACTTCGACATGGATAAGGGTTGTGGGGCTTCCACTTCACTTATGGACGGAAAAAATATTCAAGGCAATTGGAGATCAGTGTGGAGGTTTGCTTGAAACAGAGGAAGAGACTTCTTTGAAGAATCACCTAAAATGGGCAAGATTGAAGATTAAGGGTGATAGGGGAACAGTTCCAAAAGAAGTAAAGATTGTGGATAAGGATCTAGCTTACTTTATTCCGATCTGGTCGGAAGTCCAGCCGAGAGTGGTCTTGCAGGAGAAGAAGAAAACGACGGACAATGACCATTGGATAATAGATAGGAAAGAAGAAAAAATCAGTGATTTTATCGCTGAAAAGGAGCAGGCTGAACACGTGGGATTTAATGTCAAATTAACGGCTGGCGTGGGCCATGGGCCTTGTGACACAAAAAAGAATTCTTCTGCTAAGTGGTCTGGACCAGGCCTGATTCTGAAAACTGATACAATAGATAAAAGGGGTTGGACTTTTCCTACAGGCCCAAACTATAATGAGGCCCAACTCCTGGAGTTAAAAAATCAGAAGACACCGATAAAACGAAGACAGACCCCATGCTAGTCGAGATTGAAGCAAATTCCACATACTCAACCTTTTTCGACAGCGAGAATGGCGATGGCGATCTTAATGCAAATTCATCCCAGTGTTGTGAAAAGCGCAGAAAAGCACGCTTAAAGCGTGCTTCAAAGCGAGGCGACACCAGTGCGCTTCTTTCTCCTGAGGCGATGCGATCTGAAAAAGGCGCTCGCTTCAGATAAAGAAGCGAGAAGCGACACTAAGGCAAAAGCGCAATAAAGCGCGCTTTTTATAAAAAAGCGACAATTAGGTTTTTTTTTTAAAAAGAAATGTACAATATAACTTAATTTTCTTTCACGACTCTTCTTTCGCTGCTTCTCTCTTTACGACCACGACTGAGACTGCGGCTCTCTTCACACCTCGATCGCGACTGCTTCATCTCTGTGAGTTTCTTTTCTCTTCACGATGCGACTGCTGTAGTTTTTTATTCTTCTTCTCTTCTTCTCTTCATCTCTGCTACAATCTGCTACTGTTTCTGTTCACAATTACTGACGCCTCCTCTGTTATTTTTAAATTCATTTGCTTTTTTTTTTCGTTTTTATTTTTTGATCAGCGTGTATGCTTGCTGCTTTGTTTTTTATTTTTTGACACTTCTTTTTTGTTTGAGTCTTTGTGATTTAATTATGTTTTTGATTTTTTGCTTTATATGTTATGACTTATGAGTATTATTGACTATCTATTTTCTTTTAATCTAAGACTATATTACCTCTATTTAGTTATTTAATATTTTTTTATTGTTATACTAAATGTCGCTTTTTTTTAAAAAAGCGCGCGCTTCGCTTCACGCTTCTGTGAAGCAAGCCCTCGTCGCTTTTTTCCGCTTCTCGCTTCCCAAAACACTGATTCATCCACAGAATCTCAACCAAAATATATAGCAGAACTCACAAGAGTGGAAGAGGAAAAGGATTATGTTGTTGCAGTAACAATTATTGAAGAAGAAAAAGATTCGGAGTTTGACACTTTATGCTCCAATATGCACTGGTGAATTGCAATGAGGAAGATTTCTGTAACTGTGAAGAAGCAGAGCCACTTAACTTTCAAGCTGTTGAAGAAGTGACGGGGAGATGGATGTATCACTGTGGGTTCATCAAAACATAATCAAGTTGAGCAAAGACTTTGGGGTGAGTTTGAGGGGTGCAGAAAGGATGCCTTAGCACTCTTCAAGAAGATAGACAGAAGAAGACATTCAAGGAATAAGGAATATAGAATCAGAGCAGAAAACAGGGGAAAGCACCAAAGTCAAAGGCATACAGGAGCTCAAAGGTTTAATGACAGATATGAAATTCCAAAGCAAAGGCACAAGAAATAGGGGGAGGGGAAAGGCTTTAGATATATGATGAATGTCTCCATAATTTCATGGAATGTGAAGGGTTTAAATTGTAGGGATAAAAGGAGGATGATAAATAGTGTGATTCAGGAACGGAGAGCAGATGTGATCTGCTTACAGGAGACAAAGCTTGAAGGAAATAGTGGGGAGGAAATTAAACAAGTGTGGGGAAAAAGAGGGGTCAAATATGGGGAACTGCAGGCTAGTGGCACTAGGGGAGGCATATTTAATGATGTGGGACAACAATGTTTGGGAAGGGGAAGTATTGGAGATAGGCTCATACACTTTGACTTGCAGTTTTAAATCAAGGGCAAATGGTTTCACTTGGCACATGACAGGGGTATATGCACCAACCTGCAACTTACAAAGACAGGAGGTGTGGTGGAAGATAGGGGCTGTGAGGAGTTTATTTACAGGGCCTTGCGTTCTTGGGGGTGATTTCAATACTGTTAGATATGCTTCACAAAAGAGAAACTGCTCCAGAACCTCTGTGTACATGAATGATTTCTCTGATATTATTGAGGACATGGAGCTAAATGATCCACCACTTGAAGGGGGAAACTACACGTGGGCCAGGGGTTCCAACCTGGAAGTTGTTTCGAGGATAGACAGAATTATGTACTCCTCTGAAATGGGGGAGAGTTTCTGTAATGTGAAGCAAGAACTAGTGCCTCGAGTTTGTTCTGACCATGCACCAATTGCACTTACAAGTGGCCGTTGGAGTCACATAAAATCATATTTCAAATTTGAAGGATGGTGGTTGGAGATCGAGGGTTTTAATGAAAGAATTAAAGATTGGTGGACATCTTTTGAATTCGAAGGGAGGCCTGATTTTATCCTAGCTTCCAAGTTGAAAGCTATGAAGACTAAACTGAAAGATTGGAGTGTAAACACTTATGGTAACCTGGAAAAAAGAAAGAAGGAAATGCTCAACAGAGTTCATGAGTTTGACACCATTCAACAGTCCAGGCCTTTAACTGTCCAGGCCAGGCCTTTAACTGAAGGAGACTCTTCAAAAAGCAAGTGTGGTAAAGGAGTTTGAAGAGTACGCAAAGAAGGAAGAGATAGCTTGGAGACAAAGATCTAGAACTCTGTGGATAAAACAAGGGGACAAAAATACAAAGCTCTTCAGAGAATGGCAAATGCTCATAAGAGATTCAACCATATTGATAAACTGGTGGTAGAAGATCAAGCATTGGTGGATCCTATAGATATCAAAACAGAAATTATTTCTTTTTACAAGTTGTACAAGGAAAGTGAGAACTGGAGACCATCCTTGAACATGAACCAGTGTCCTTCCATCAGCTTTGAGGAGCAACAAGAACTACAAAAGCTTTTTGAAGAAGAGGAGGCCCTGCTTTGACTTTGAAGCTTGTGTTGTAGACAAAGCACCAGGTCCAGATGGATACACAATGGTTTTTTCTTTAATTGCTGGGAGATAGTGAAGGGAAATTTGATGTCTACTATGCAGAACTTTCATTCCCAGGAGTTTTTGGAAAAGAGCTTTAATGCAACATATATAGCTCTCATCCCAAAAAAGAGTGGTGCAAAGGAATTGAGAGACTTTAGACCAATCAGTTCAATTGGAAGCGTATACAAGTTGATTGCAAAGATTCTCCCAGAGAGATTGAAGAAAGTGATGCACAAGCTAGTAGATACTCAACAAATGGCCTTCCTAAGAGGAAGGCAAATAACTGATGCAATCTTAATTGCCAATCAGTGTCTAGACTCGAGAGTGAAGGAAAAGTCCCCATGAGTCATGTGCAAACTTGACACAGAGAAAGCATATGATCATGTCAATTGGAGCTTCCTACTTGAAATCATGAAGAGAATGGGCTTTGGATTGAAATGGATCAGATGGATAAAGTTTTGTACAAGCACTGTTAAATTCTCAATATTGATAAATGGATCAAGGTTTCTTTCAATCAGACAGAGGACTAACACAAGGTGATCTTCTCTCACCTTTTCTATTCATTATAGTGATGGAAGGCCTAAACAATATGCTAAAGACTGCTCACACTAAAGGGTGGATAAGGGGCTTCAATGTAGCAAATGAGGGGAACCAAAGATTGGAAGTCACTCATCTCCAATATGCAGATGACATTCTCATCTTCTGTTATGCAGAAGAAAGCCAACTAAAGATCCTGAGAGTGATACTCATTCTTTTTGAAGCAACTTCAGGTCTTCATATCAACTGGAGAAAAAGTCTTATTTTTCCAATTAATGAGGTGAACAGAATGCAACATCTGACGGAGATCTTGGGAGGAGAAATAGGTAAACTACCAACAGTATATTTGGGGATGCCTTTGGGAGCCAAAAGCAAATCCAATGAAATCTGGAATGGGGTGCTGGAGAGATGTGAAAGAAGACTATCTAGATGGAAAGCACAGTATTTGTCTAGAGGTGGAAGATTGACCCTGATCAACTCGGTCTTACATGCTTTGCCAACATATTTGATGTCAGTTTTTCCTCTCCCCCCTAAGCTGGAGGAAAGAATCGATGCATTAAGGAGGAATTTTTTGTGGAATGGAGAGAAAGAATAAAGGATTTCATTTCGTCAAATGGAAGACTGTAATCCTTTCAAAGAAACAAGGTGGGTTAGGCATTAGAAACTTGAAGAAACATAACAAAAGCCTTATGATGAAGTGGTTGTGGAGACTTCCTAGAGAGGAGCAAGCCCTTTGGGTAAGAGTGATTCAGGCCAAGTATGACAAGATAGATCGCTGGAAAACTAAGGAAGTGACTTCTGCATATGGTATTAGTCTATGGAGATCAATTAGAAATTTGTGGCATTGTTTCTTCCAAAGAACTAGATTCGATGTAAATAATGGAAGAAAGATTTTGTTTTGGGACGATAATTGGTTAGGAAATGGAAGCCTCAAACAGCTCTTTCTAGACATCTATCTGTTGAATCAGCAACATGAGGCCATTGTGCAAGAGGTTTGGTCCATTCGTGGATGGAACTTAACATATCGAAGGATGATACAAGACTGGGAGGTGGATAGACTAGTTGAATTTTATGGCACCCTGGACCATTTTCGAGGATTGAAAGAGGGAGAAGACACTCTTAGGTGGATTCATCATAGCAAAGGTGTCTTCACAATTAGCTCTGCCTACAAGAACCTAAATCAAATGGGGACTCTACTCAGATTTTTGCCTTGGAAGCTTATCTGGAAAGTCAAAATTCCATATAAGGTGGTAGTTTTTACTTGGGTGGTAGTTAAAGAGGCGATACTAACACAGGAAAATTTAATGAAGAGGGGAATACATATGTGTCCTAGATGTTTTTTTTGTGAGCAACAGGCAGAGACAATCAACCATCAACCATCAACCATCTGTTTCTTCATTGCAAAGTGGTTAGACAACTATGGCACTTATTTACCATATTCAGGGGCACAAACTGGAGCACGCCACAAAGGGCAAGTCAGGCTATAGAAAGCTGGAACGATGAAGGCAGTGGTAGTACAGACCAAAGCAGATGGAGAATTGTCCCAGCAGTGATTTGGTGAACTATATGGAAGGAGAGAAATATGAGATGCTTTGAGAGTGTTAGTAGTCCTTTACACAGGATTAAAATGAACTGCACAATCACTTTTTGCTATTGGTGCAGTTTATAGTATGTAGATGATCCTATAGCTGTTAGAGATATCCTAGGTCCTTTGTAAGATTAGGATCTAGTTTAGTTTTGTTTTAAGTACACGCAACTGTATGTAGCTCCATGATGTAAACTTGGGACCCCAGCTTTTAGTGCTAATGATTAATACACAAAACTATTACCGTTGTCAAAAAAAAATACTCTATTTATAACTCACTACTGGACGGGAAACAAAGAGAAGATGTGTCCGAACGAGATGAAGAGAAAATTAAGTATTCACATATACCGTTGTTTTCAAAATACAACCTTAGCCATGTCAAGAGAAATAAAATGATATATATACTAAAAAAACATTTCAAGATCCACACCTGTCCATCACAAGACGAACAATATATTCCTTAGGCATGTTTGGTAGTTGCCTTGCGAATATATTCTTCAATCCTACTAACCTGCAAAGAACATATAGCAATTATAGGTTGCAGGATAGATCGCATGTGTAAACACTATGTGTAACAACGTAAGATAAATATGGATACCAAATCATATGCTCATCAACACCATCGTTTGAAACACATACAAACTTGAGTCTTCCTGATTCCTCCTGCAAAATGTTAAAAGTTACTTTGATAGTAAATGAATGGAAACAAGTCTACAAATAAAGATTTGAATGTACTAACAATCTGTAAAACCCTTACAGGTTCAGACTTTTAGTTGCAAAAATTTGGAAAGTCAATCCTATAAATAACCTCAACTTATGCAAAAAAAAAAAAAGTCCCTATAAGAAAAGAGAACAGAATAGAATATCTCTCTCAATCCAATTCTTACCATAAAGGCATAAAAAATGGATCTTGGGTCTAACTCAACCTTAAAAACCAGTACTAGAAAGGAGGATTGTCCAAGGCCATATAAAGAGACCACCCATCCATTTTTCATCTGATAAGAGACACTGCAACACCCCACCTGAAGCCCATGGTTGGACATCTGGAGTGTGAGCAATTTAAAGTAGGCACCAAACATTGGGAAATAACAATAGAGATGGATCCTACTATGATACCTTGTAGAGAAATGAACAGACCTAACTCAAGCTAAACACCAAAAGTTAGCTCAAGATGGGAGAGTTGCCCAAGACCATATAATGAGACCACCCATACCTTTTTCATCCAATGTGGGACTCTTCAACAGTCCCCTCACATGGTCTTGGGCAATCCTCTCATCCTGAGTTAAATTTTGGTATTGAGTTAGGTCCAAGGTCCATTACTCTAACACTTACCACCAGGATAGAACAATTTGCTTTAGTACATCACCTAGAGTTGGTTAGAGAGATCTGATCATTTTATTCATGCTAGAAATTGACATCTTTTTAAATCACGTGGCTTCTTTCTCAACACCACCATCTCCATGATAGTAATATCACCTTTTGTTTATGTAGTCCCTAATAAGCTATCATTTTTTATAATTTATTTTTGTTTCACGGGAATTGAACATATTGCGTTGTTTCCAATTTAGTATAACCCACTTGGCCTTTTTATTTATAATTTGTTTTCTCTTTGCTAAAAGAATGGTTGAATTTACTCATTTACATTACTCACTACTCAATGCAAAATTTATTCTTTTTTCCTTCTTCCACCGATTTACTTCTCTTTTCTTTTTTTTATCCTTTTCAACAAGCTAATTTTCTCCAATTTTACAGCAAACCAAGGAATATTAGGTTCTTTGACATCTCAAGTTAGTTTAAGCCAAAAGTTGAAGGTGGGCTAGTACCTATCTTGACTTGAAATGTCAAAGTCCTAGTGGGACCAAATAGACAAGGATATCAATCGTGTACGCCAAGAAGAAAAAGATACATGTAATGGAGCCAAAAAATTTCAAAAAGTTGAACAAAATACAAGTGCATAAGTTTTTAAACAAACATCAGAGGTAGTAGCCACTTAAGCATAATGTTAGAGCAAGAGAGGACAAAATTCATGATTTACAGTATGTGACTGAACCTCTCCCTCTCAGCCGAACTGGAAGAACAACAAAGTAATACCAAGAAATATCTTACATTATCAAAATACGAAGGAAAAAAAAGTAAACACCAAGAAAATACGAAGCTATATTACTTCAAAGACACTAGGTGTGGAAAATAAAAGGATGTCAATACAATTAGGGAAGTTATAGGAAGGGGAAATGAAATTCTTGAGCGTCTAAAGAGGGGTACACATACAAATCCCATTGGAGACTTCCAAAACATTTGATGCCTAAATTTAGTTTTCTAGCTTCTTATTCATAACAAACAGTCTTCAAGAGCGATTCGCATTATGACAAACAGAATGCATCCTTTGCATTCTATCTGCTCAATATATCCTACAGAAAGTGGCAGGAATCATTTCACAATTCAACAAGCAGGACACAGAAGCTACTTAAAGATACTCATATACTTCAATTTTCCATGGAAAATTATTCCTTTAGAGGATCATTTGCCCGTGTTTGAAAACTATTTTACTTAAATAACACCTTTTTTGAGAAATCATTTTCCGCCATAACAAATATTATCCATTGGAAAAAAGTTTGTCATAGCTGAAAACTATTACCTCCCTCTTTAAGCTCTCTTCCCTTGCTGTATAAGCACCACTAGTCTGTAAATTGTCAGTAAAAATATTCTTCATACCCTCATCCTTCACTACCGCCCCTGAAACAGAACCAGTGGCAGTAGGTGGCGCAGCATTACCGGAACAACCAGTGCCAACTTCTTTTGCTATCTCGGAAGACTCGATTTTCACTGAATTATCACTCTTAAGCTTAGTGTTCCTCCCTGAAGGTACCATAGCCACGCTAGTCTCCAACCGCGAGGCAGTGAAATTGCGCATGGAAGAAGCATCATAATCTTCTTCGTCATCATCGCCGACCTCTTCGGAGTCATCTTCGGAGTCGGAATCAGCACCGCCTCCACGGGCGCTGATACTCTCTAAGTCATCGTTGGAGGTAAGAGCGCCGTCGCGCGTGTCAGAGAAAGAGGAGGGGAAAGGCGGCGCGTGGTCATCAGATGCCATCTTGCGTTTGTGGATCGACGAGGTTGCTGAGGCCGACGCAGAATGTGAGGGTGACGGAGATTGTGAACTCCGGGATCGGCCCGGCGCCGTCAAGTGCGATGAGAGAGCGTCCATTTGAAACAATGATTCGGTTCGAAATTTTTGAAATTCAGGATTTATGCACGGGGCAGGGTGGGGTAGTTGCGGGTCAAACCCACGAAAGATTTCAATTTGCCCTGCCACACCTAGAAATTTTAGTATTTATAATTTGCCCTGCTGTACATAAACTAAACTAATATATGTATTAAAGAGCTTGTGTGGTTAGTAAATAAATATAAGTGTAAATATTAATTTAGTGACAATTTTAAAGTTTAACTTGTTATATAATGATATAGTAGAATTTATCTAAGAGAATGTTAATATTTAGCACATTGATCGTAAATTGATATATATGCTTAATTTAGTAAAATTGACAATAATAATTTTTAGCATTATTTAATTTATTTATTTATTAAATTATTCGAAAGCATAAATAACCATATTGTCCTCTTATTAGAATAAAACAA
Source organism: Solanum sitiens (assembly GCA_016801875.1). Classification (NCBI taxonomy): domain Eukaryota; kingdom Viridiplantae; phylum Streptophyta; class Magnoliopsida; order Solanales; family Solanaceae; genus Solanum; species Solanum sitiens. The sequence goes on from JABWTJ010000219.1 coordinate 259,966, forward strand.
GTATATAAAAATTTAATCATTAAATATAAGTGTAAATATTAATTTAGTGACAATTTTAAAGTTTAACTTGTTATATAATGATATAGTAGAATTTATCTAAGAGAATGTTAATAGTTAGCACATTGATCGTAAATTGATATATATGCTTAATTTAGTAAAATTGACAATAATAATTTTTAGCATTATTTAATTTATTTATTTATTAAATTATTCGAAAGCATAAATAACCATATTGTCCTCTTATTAGAATAAAACAAGTATATAAAAATTTAATCATTAGATTAAATTAAATATCATTAAGTAATCATATGATTATGATATAGTTATGTATTACTCCCTCCGTTTCAAAAAGAATTTTCATATTTTCTTTTTAGTTTGTTTCAAAAAGAATGACTTCTTTCCTTTTTTAGCAACACTTTAACTTTAACTTTCCACGTGACATGTTTAAGACCACAAGATTAAAGGGCATTTTGGTACATTTGACATAACTTTAATTTAGAACCACAAAACTAAAAAATTTTCTTTCTTTTCTTAAACTCCGTTCCAAGTCAAAGTAGACCATCCTTTTTAAAACGGAGGGAGTATATAATTCTTACAGTTGAATGATATATTTATAAATTTATATTCAAATCAATTTTGAATAACATATTGAACTAATTAGAATACAGTTAAACATCTATAAATTAGTATAGGCGAGATCATGAAATTTTATTATTTTATAGAGATATAATTTAATCGATAAATTAATATTTATTAATTTTAAGAATAATTTGAGATTTTGATGAAGGTTAATTTTGATTATATTAAAATCATTATATCCTACTAATTTATGAATCATATTTATTGATTTCACATAAAAAAAAATATTATACATCAAGTACAACAAATACATCAAAATCATTGTATTTTACAAATTTCAACCTTTTGATGTTGTGATAATAAGAGTTTCCAAGATACATTATCGAACAAATTTTATCGTAGGATATTAGAAGGTTATGAAGTGGGATAAACTGATCCAGCAAAGATCGGTGTTTTGGATGCTATCAATTTGCAATTCATGTTTGGAGAACAAAATTTCAGCAAGAGACAATAACAAATTATTTTCGGCACTATAGAATTCGTTCAGGGATACAATCTCAGAGAATTTGATTGAACCTACCCGTGAAAACGTCATTCATGAACTTGAGGTCATAATTAATGATTTCGATTACTACAAATGGATGTCAATAACCTGTTGGCTTATCCGGGTGAAAGTGATACATATTCAGAGATCCGGAGCTTAGAAGAAATTGTGGATACCATCGAAAAAAATAATGTTGATCATGAAGTTGAAGATGATACTATACGTTAGAAACTAGTTACACCTAAGAAAATACTTATCTCATCTAGAACTCTTCACAATTTTATGGTGCAATTCGAAAAGACAACATTTGGAGCTCTTGGATGCAATAAAAAAGTTAGAGATGAGTTTCAACTAGATTTAAATTTTAAGAAAAATCAGAACACAATAGAATCATAGTCACTAAATTGTCTTAAATATATTTGTACTTTGAAAAAATTATTAATTTATGATATTAATGGAACCATATATTTATATAGGGGTCATATGAAAATATATTATCCTATTATCTTATCGAAATTGGTGATTTTTTTCATTGGCCCAAGTCGGATCGAAGGAAAATATTATTTTAGGTAGATTATTAATTTATCGCACATTAATTTATAGAGGTTTTACTGTATATATATATAAAAAAAAACATAATTCTATAACTATTTATGGATTTTTTGACCCTAAAACTTTATTTCTCTTTTATTATTTTTCGATTTTAACATTAAAACTTGAGATTTTGATTGACAAATGGTAAGTTTTTTTTTTTGTTCTTAATTAAACTGGTGATTGTGAATTGTTACACTAATGAGTTCCAAATGTCTTGAGTAATGTTTTCAAGTAAAGATTTTGAATTCAAACCTCATTTTTGAAATTGGATTTTTGAGTTGATCAACCCATTTTTCCAAAATGCATTTATGAATTGTGATTTGTTAATTATGTAATCTTATTGTGGCTACTTGAATGAAATAGATTGTGCGGCTTTGGACGTTGTTCTGAAAGGGAACACTCAAGTATTATATTGATCATTTGATTGAATTGAGGCAAGTAATCTCTTAAACTTTGAAATCTAGTATAGATTCATGTATTTCCCTACATTGTGGATATTGGAGGGTAATGAGAATGAGGTGTTGGGTTCATTGCTCCACTTTATTAATCTTAATGAATAATGAAAGGATTAATGACATTGTGAACCCTATTTGATCGATTGAGTAAATGCTTTGATGGCATTAATGTGGACTTGAATCGCTTGAATTATTATCTCTTTTTAATGGTGTGGAATTGCTTATTGCATTGATTTATTGTGAACTCTTATGGGACATGTGATGTTATGTTGAAGGGCAATGGTTCCGGCCAGTGACAAGATATAAAATTGAAGAGAGAATGATCTCGGCTAGTGATGTGATAAAAAGCCAAAAGGAAATTGTTTTGGCTAGAGACAAGATATAAAGCCGAAGGGAAATAATTTCGGCTAGTGACAATGTGCCGAACGAAAATGGTTCTAGCAAGTGATGTGAAATAAAATCGAAGAGAAATGGTTCTGGCAAATGATATGATATAAAGACGAAGGGAAATAGGTCTGACTTATGATATTGTGCTGAACAAAAATGGTTTTGGCAAAAGTTGACTATTGTGACTTGATGTATTTTGATACTTGTGTTTGATCTACGTGATACCTATGAGTGACCTATTTGGTACTTGTGAGTAATTACTTGATACTTTTGATTCGACACACTTAATGCTTGTTGGTTGTTGAAATGTGACTATTGGACTGTGATTATTGAGCCTTGTGAACTATGCATTGTAAAACTATTAGGTTGAGCTGATTTCTATATATGCTGTATTTTGAGGAGGTTCGATTGGGATGAAAGGAGTACTCGTTTTCTAGCTAGTTTGCCTTATTTATTTGGTTACTTGTTGAGTATTGTGTTCGTTGGTACTCACTTCTTACTTCTACACTTGTGTAGGTTCCGAGCCCTATGCAGTGTAACTGTTCTTCTTTGTTATGCCTCGATCCTACAACGTACACGTGGTCAGAACTCAAGAACCATTGATAGTTCCCAAGCGAATCCTTGACTTGGCTTAATGCACTATAGAAGACTTACTTGACAATATAAGAACACAATTACAACATTAACTCATAAGGTCTCAATAAAAGACTAACTTAATAGATTTATGAAAGTATATAGTTAAACATAAAAGATTTACTTCAAGTCCCAAAACATCACAAGGGAAGATAGGGAAAACACTCCTCAAAGATGTTGTCTATAAAGACTCTAAAATACTATGATGAAAGTCGGGCAAGACCCATGACATCCTAACAAAACTGAAATCTAAATATCAAGCCCTTTGGAAAACAAGAAGGCTCACCAAAGCCACCTGGAATAAGACTGGATCAACGGAGCACTAGTTGATGTATTGAACAACTGTATTTACATCATGAAATGATGCAAGCCAAATGACGTCAGTACATTGAATGTACAAGCATGTAAGGGACCACTGAACATAACATATAGATTGAACTAATAAAAAGGAAGACATACTCACCTAATCTCAACTCAACTCAAGAATACTGAACTAAACTCAATATGCATGCATCAATAAAAGATCAAGGTGTATAAAGCAGTAGATAATAACTCATTGTATATAAGAATACAATAATAAACTCTTTACTGTTATTTGGAAGATTCTCTAACCGAAAATCATCATTGTGTGATGATACTCGTCCTACCTATGCTACCTAAATTGTCCAATACCTTGCCGAAGTATAGAATATCCTTAACTAAGTGGATCCACTAAGCCATGCTTAAAAGCAATAATGAATTATTTTAAAAGAATGATCCTTTACCTATGTTGGCATACATGGTTTATGAGGATTTTGACTTTTCTGAACTCATCCCTATGTCGATGTTCAATACCACTGCCAATAATATATAACTCATGCTCAAATCTCATAGCAATATATGTAGTCAAAAAAGATAAACTAGCACCTAGATCAAGTAATGCATATACATCAAAAGTAAAGACTTTGATCATAAAAGTGATAACATCTAGTGAACATACAAATAGTTTGCTCCTCCGCCTGTCCCTGAAGTAGCTCTTCTAGGTGCACCTTTGTCTGCCAAAATAGCTGAAGAAGATTGGGCTTTATTGCCCCCATTACCATTTCCTTGCCTATTCGTAGGGCACTCTCTCATGAAATGACCTATTTGACCACACTTACAGTAGCTAGTAGAGCCATCAATACATGCTTCTGGATGGTTTCTACCACACTTAGCACATGAAGGGTTCCAATTGGCCCCATGTGCCACACTACCTTGAGATTAGGCAGGTTAAGCTCTAAAGTTTTGCAAATTATGATTCCTAAACTCACCTATGGTCCTCGGAGAAAATGAACTAGTAGATGATGGAACAGGTCCGGTTGGCCTTTGATGAAAAGATGACTTGTTTATATTTTCAGTTTTCTATTGTCCAGACTCATTACTTGTTGGCTTAGCCTTCTACTGCAGAATTCTTCCCTAATTTTCAACTTGTCTTCCTCAACCTACTGCACATAGATCATAAGACTTGCTATGTCCATGTCCCTTATCAACATAGGAGCCTTACCCTCTTTGCTTGACAGGCGGGACAATCCAAACACAAATAGACTCATTCTACTTCTCATGTCAACAACTATCTCTCGAGCATAATGGGATAATTGAGTGAACTTGAGGTTGTACTCATGCACACTCATGGACTCCTCTTGAGAGTGAGAAATTCTCTTACCTTTGTCTCTCTTATCTCATGAGAAAACAAATGCCCTATGAAGGCAATTTTGAACACAACCTAGCTAAAATTGGTGCCCCTTCTACCCTGCTCTTTTTCCATTTGTCGTACTATATCCTAGTAACACCCTTGAGTTGGTACGAAACTAACTCCACACGTTCAACACTAGTAACATGCATAACCTCAAACACATTTTGCAGCTCCTCCACAAAGCTTTTCGAGTTCTCAATGACCTTTGACCCTGTGAATTATGGGAGATTCATCCTCAAGAACTTGCAAATCCTGGATGTATAAGCCAAATCCTGACAAACCACTCTCTATTGACTGACTAGGTTGGTCACCACCTGACTCAACATCCATATAACATCCCAAAACTCATCATTAGTGACCTCTCATTGGGGTTGCACTTCTAATGCATTGGGTACCCTAAATCATGATGATCAACATTTCTCCTTATAGGACGACCTCAAATCGCTTTTTATGGAGGCATGATCTGAAATATATGTGCAAGCATGAATTAGAAAGAATCTTTTATAGAGTTGAACTCTATCGCACGAAAAGATTAAGAAAGAAGGGAAATGTTTCCTAAATGTTGTATCCTCTTAATTATCGATGTGGCTGATGTACCGTGGTTGTACGGTATTTCTAATGCTTTTTCCTTAAGTTTAGTGTGTGTCAAAAGCCTTTTTGTGTTGATTTTTATGTAAGTTTCTCTTTGTTTGCAGAAAATCTGTCCAAGGATGAACGCGGGAGTTTTCGAGAAAGAATGTAGAAAAGACCACCTACGGAATCCATGACGGTCCGTCGAGGCTGTGACGGTCCGTAGGTGGCATCGTAGTGAAGGGAGAAAGTGCTGAAGGAAAATGGGGAAGTCTGACCAAGTGTGGGATTACGGAAGTTCATGATGGACCGTCATAGTCACGACGGTCCGTCCTGCTTGTTCGTCGTGATGATCAGAGAAGTAGTCCCAGTACCCAAATTCCAAGAAGTTCAAGTATTTTTGAACGAAGACCCTCGACGGACCGTCGTGCTTGAAACGGTCCGTCATACCTGTCCGTCGAGGGGAATGAAGAAAGCAACAGAAGAATGGTAAAGTATGGGACGACGGAGTCTATGACGGTCTGTCGTGTCCATGACGGTCCGTCACGTGGTCCGTCGACCCAGACGCGTTTGGACAGATTTTTAATAAATAGAATCCTTATTTGATTAGACTTTGTTTTTATTATAAATAGTTGGAAAAACCTCGTTTTGGGGGTTAGACTTTCTGGATAATTTTTAGTTTTTAGTTCTTCTATTATATTATTGAATTCTCAATTTTGGGAATCAAGATACTTTTTCGGTAATTGATTGTTGGTGATTTTGTTGATTAATCAAGTTAAATTCTGGAAATTATTCGTTTTCATAAAAGTAAGTGCATGAATTCTTCCATTAACAATATGAATTGTGTAATTATGAACATGGGTAACTAAACCTCATAGCTAGGGTTGTGGGAACCATGGGTGAATAACAAGGTAAAAATCTAACTTAAATAACAATTCTAGAGTGGTGTCTTGCATGTATTGATAATTTTTTCGTGTAGAAGTCTTTTTAACGGATGGCCAACATTAGAACTCGCCTTAATGCTACTTGCCGGACCAAGAAGGTAGATAATAGGAAAAGAATTATCAACATAGATTTAGTGTAGACTATCTAATAGGCTAGTATTGGTTGGTACGAGTTAATAACTTAGTCAAATACCGAATACGATGTTTAATATGAGGTAAAGATAAGGGTTAGTATAGCAACACACGTAGCCGGACCAAGGTGCGGAGTGAAATTCTCTAGATTCCGGACCAAGGATTTAGAGATACGTAACTTATTACTTTACATGCAAGATATCAGGATAGAATTGTTATAGTTAGATTTGCCAAGTTAGGAACCTGTGGGGAACACTAAAGCCCTAGTTACTTTTATAATTTGATTAAACTTCGAAAGCTGAATCTGTTAGTTGTTTATTTTTATTTAGTTAAATCATTTTCATTAATTTAGAAATAAAATCCCCCTTTTTGTGTATTGATTTCTCGGAAAATAGTTGGCTAAATAATAGTAATAATAGAATAAAGTTAAGTCTGAACTATTTTCCTTGTGGGATCGATCTCAACCTCATTAGTTGGGTTCTTTACTTGATACGACCGCTTTACTTCTTATTTGAGAAGTAAATTTGAGCGTATCAAATTTTGGCGCCGCTGCCGGGGAAAGTAACTTTTAGATTAACTTAAATTTATTACTAAAGTTTAGTCATTATTTTCCTGATTTTACTTTTTCTGTTGTTTTTGATTTTGTTTAGAATTGACGTCCGTGTATGCCAAATACACGGAGAGGAAGAGAACCTTTGTTTCCCTACGATCACGAGTTAGAGCGTACACTACGCAAAATGAATCGAAACTTGGGTATAAATGATGATGATCCAAACCAGAACATCCCAGCTCCGGTTGATGCTCATGGTCGATTATTACCTGATAATCCTGATCAAGGTGCACAAAGGGGACAAAATCCCGCTCTACGTCCTCAAGAATACTATAGAGGTTATGATAATATTGCAGATTCTGATGGGCCACTTGTCTTGCCCTCTCTACCAGAAGGTCACACCTTTGTAGTCACTAGTAGTCTAATGCAAATGCTCACGGCTAGAGGTTTGTTTTCAGGACTACCGTCTGAGGACCCACATGCCCATATAGCTAAGGTGAGGGCAGTGTGTAAAAGCTGTGTAGGGAGGCCTGATTTGAATTTGGATGTAATAGGGCTAAGAGTATTTCCTCTCTCACTGACGGGAGAGGCTGCTATTTGGTTCACTGAGCTCCCTTATAACTCAATTTTCACTTGGAACCAACAAAGGGACGTTTTCTTAGCACGTTACTACCCGGTCTCCAAGAAACTAAATCACAAAGACAGAGTGAACAACTTTGTGGCACTACCAGGAGAGTCAGTTAGAAGTTCTTGGGATAGGTTCACTTCATTTTTGAGAAGTGTCCCCAATCACCGCATAGATGATGAGTCACTGAAAGAATACTTCTACCGGGGACAGGATGATAATAATAAAGCGGTATTAGATACTATAGCAGGTGGTTCTTATGGGGAGTGTCCTTATGCTGAAATTGCCAAAACATTAGAGAAAATCTCCCAGAATAATAAAGCATGGAGTACTAGGAAGTCAGATACGGGGAGAAATACTTTTGCAGTGCAATCCACACACAACCCAGCCACAGATGAAATTCGTGAAGAGATGGCGCAGATGAGAACTGAGCTTGGGTTGGTGTTAAAACATGTCACTGGGGGTGCCGAAAAGATAAACGCAGTGAACTACTTGTCTAAACCACCACCACCAACTGATGAATATTATTATGAGGAAGATTCCTATGCAGTAAATGATCAGACGGGGGGTTTCCGACCGAACGCCCAAGGCTCCAATCAGGAGAATTGGCGCCAAGGTCAAGGGAATCAAGGTCGGAACTATGGTAACTACAACTGTGAGGGTAATTATGTCCGTGATGGAAATTACAACCGCGACAACAACTTCAACAGGGGTAACTATGGTAACAGAAATGAGAGGAGTGGGCCCTATGTTCCTCCTCAAAATCGTGAAGTTGCTCCTAGGGATGGTGGAGGTAGTATGGCGCGAGTTGAGGATATGTTGCACAAGATGATGAGGAGGTTCGATGCTAGTGATGAGCACACCAAAGAGTTAAGGAGTGATGTAGCGGGTATTGGACAGAAAGTCGATACACATGCCATATCAATTAAGCAGCTTGAATTGCAAATGGCTCAATTATCTGCAACTGTGAACACACGGCAACCGGGCACTCTCCCTAGCAACACTGTCCAAAATCCAAAAAATGATGGACACTGTATGGCAATTACTACTCGTGGGGGTAAACAAACTATTGACCCACCTATGCCGTCTATTGTGGAAAAGGTGATGAGAGATAATGATAAAGTGGTAGAGGTTAGTGATGAAGTAGAAGATAACACTGATAAAGATGCTGAAGTGCCTAAAAAGGTAACTCCCATGCCTAGACCACCCCACTTTCCTCAAAGATTAGTGAAAAAGACCGAGGATGGTAAATATCGGCGTCTTATAACAATGTTGAAGCAACTTTCTATCAATGTCCCTTTGGTAGAAGCTCTTGAACAAATGCCTGGTTATGCCAAGTTTATGAAAGATTTGGTTACAAAGAAAAGATCGGTCACTTTTGAGGATGATGACAGAATGCAGCATTGTAGTGCTATTGCTACAAGGTCTTTGGTGCAAAAGAAAGAAGATCCGGGTGCATTCACTATTCCTTGTACAATCGGGTTATTACATTTTGCGAAAGCATTATGTGATCTGGGGGCAAGCATAAATCTCATGCCCCTCTCGATTTACAAGAAGTTGGGTTTGGGTGACCCAAAGCCCACTGCGATGCGGCTACTGATGGCCGATCGAACAGTAAAAAGGCATATAGGGATACTCCATGATGTGCTAGTAAAAGTGGAGTCGTTCATATTTCCGGCAGATTTTGTTATTCTTGATTGTGAAGTTGATTTTGAGGTGCCTATTATTCTTGGGAGGCCATTCCTTGCTACGGGTAGAGCCTTAGTTGATATGGAAAAGGGGCAAATGAAATTTCGATTGAACAATGAAGAAGTGACTTTCAACATTTGTAGGTCCATGCGGCAGAGTGGTGAGCTCCAATCGGTATCTGCCATATCTTACAAAGTTGGTGAATCACCCGAGACACAAATAGAAGAACGTCTAGGTGTAGAAGCACTTGCGGCAGTGATAATGAATTTTGATAAGGAATGCATTGAAGAATATGGGTCATTAGTCGCTGCTCTTGATCGTGGTAATGTTTGGTTTAAACCGAAGAAATATGAGCTAGACATAAAGAATCGCGAGTCTCCACCCGCTAAACCATCCATAGAGGAGGCTCCAAAGCTAGAACTAAAAGCTCTCCCACCTCATCTCAGGTATGAATTCTTAGGAAACGGTGACACATTGCCGGTAATCATTGCATCAGATCTGAATGAATAACAAGTTGAGAGTTTGGTCAAAGTGCTAAAAAGGTTCAAAAGAGCTATTGGGTGGACCATTGCGGACATTATTGGGATCCCTCCTGGTATTTGTTCTCATAAAATCCAACTCACCCCGATCATAAGCCAAGTATTGAGCACCAGAGACGCTTAAATCCACCTATGCAAGAGGTCGTGAAGAAGGAAATCATAAAATGGTTGGATGCTGGAGTAATATATCCGATCGCCGATAGTAGTTGGGTCTGCCCTGTTCAGTGTGTACCTAAGAAAGGGGGAATGACTGTGGTCCCCAATTAAAAAAATGAACTTGTTCCAATGAGGCCGGTGACTGGATGGAGGGTGTGTATGGATTACCGGAAATTAAATGCATGGACCGAAAAGGACCATTTTCTCATGCCCTTCATGGATCAGATGTTGGATAGACTCGCTGGAAAAGGGTGGTACTGTTTTCTTGATGGTTATTCAGGGTATAATCAGATTTCTATTGCACCAGAAGATCAAGAGAAGACCACTTTTACTTGTCCATATGGAACCTTTGCGTTCAAGAGAATGCCGTTTGGGTTGTGCAATGCACCCGCCACATTTCAGAGATGTATGATGTCAATATTCTCCGACATGGTAGAAGATACTATTGAGGTTTTTATGGATGATTTTTCTGTGGTTGGTGAATTATTTGAGCGATGTTTGAGCCATTTATCTGAGGTTCTTAAGAGATGTGAAGACTGCAACTTAGTACTCAATTGGGAAAAATGCCACTTCATGGGCAAAGAAGGTATTGTTTTGGGCCATCGTATTTCAGAAAAGGGCATAGAAGTTGATCGAGCCAAAGTCGAGGTGATAGAGAGACTTCCTCCACCTATCTCTGTAAAAGGTGTGAGAAGCTTTCTTGGACATGCAGGTTTTTACAGGAGATTCATCAAAGATTTCTCAAAAATTGCACATCCATTGTGCAAACTGCTGGAGAAAGATTGTAAATTTTATTTTGATGAATCCTGTCTTAAAGCATTCGGCGATCTAAAAGAAAAATTGGTATCAGCACCTATCATTATTTCTCCGGATTGGAGCAGTCCATTTGAGGTGATGTGTGATGCGAGTGGGGTTGCCCTTGGTGTGGTATTGGGACAAAGAAGGGACAAAATCCTTCATCCCATTTACTATGCTAGTAAAGCCCTCAATGAAGCTCAGAAGAACTATACAGTAACTGAACAAGAGCTCCTTGCCGTAGTATTTGCTTTTGAAAAATTTCGCTCCTATTTGCTAGGTACTAGAGTTATAGTGCATACTGACCATTCAGCCCTGAGATATTTGATGGCGAAGAAGGATGCGAAACCGAGGTTAATTCGTTGGGTATTACTACTGCAAGAATTTGACTTTGAGGTAAGGGATAGAAAAGGGACCGAAAATCAAGTTGCTGATCACTTGTCCCGTTTAGAAGATGAAGCTATGAGAGAGTTGGGGGATAAGACTGATATTGATGACACGTTCCCCGATGAGCATATATTGGCTGCCTCACAAGACCTGATTCCATGGTTCGCTGATTTTGCGAACTACTTAGCTAGTGATATTGTTCCATCGGACCTGTCTTTTCATCAAAGGAAAAAGTTCATGTACGATGTGAAGAAGTTCTTTTGGGATGAACCATACTTATACAGGAGCTGTACTGATGGGCTTATTCGGGGTTGTGTGCCAGAAGTTGAGATGTTGAGTATTTTAGAGGCATGCTATTCCTCACCCTTTGGTGGACATCATAGTGGCGTCCGGACTGCTCATAAGATCTTACAAAGTGGTTACTATTGGCCAACTATTCATCAAGATGCTCATGAGTTCGCCAAAGCATGTGATAGATGCCAAAGAGATGGCAGCATTTCAAGAAAGCAAGAGCTCCCTCTAAACCCCATTCTTGTAATTGAGTTATTTGATGTTTGGGGTATTGACTTTATGGGTCCATTTGTGAGTTCTCATGGAATGAAGTATATTTTAGTAGCAGTTGATTATGTATCCAAGTGGGTGGAATCCATCGCCCTCGCGAACAATGAGGGGAAGAGTGTCACTGCATTCTTGAAGAAGAATATATTCTCTCGATTTGGTACCCCACGGGCGATTATTAGTGATGGGGGATCCCACTTTTGCAACAAATTGTTCAAGGGATTATTGGAGAAATATGGGGTTCGCCATAATGTGGCCACTCCTTACCATCCTCAAACTAGTGGGCAAGTTGAAGTATCAAATAGGGAGATCAAACAGATTTTGTCAAAAACAGTGAACGCTAGTAGAACAGATTGGTCAAGGAGGCTTGATGATGCTCTTTGGGCTTACCGGACAGCGTATAAGACTCCCATAGGTATGTCCCCATACCAACTAGTATATGGGAAAGCATGTCATCTTCCGGTTGAATTAGAGCATAAAGCCATGTGGGCTATGAAAAAGCTAAAAATGGACTGGAACGAAGCTGCAGAACAACGGTTAAATGGGTTAAATGAACTTGATGAATTTCGCCTAAAGGCTTATGAAAGCTCAGCCCTCTACAAAGAAAAGATGAAGAAGTACCATGACCTAAAGATCGAGAAACGAGAGTTTATGATTGGGGATTCGGTGCTTTTATTCAACTCTAGATTGCGCTTGTTTCCGGGCAAGCTCAAGTCTAAATGGACTGGCCCTTACTCGATCACCCAATTATTCCCTCATGGAGCGGTTGAGTTGGAAAACAAGGAAGGTGTGCGGTTTAAGGTGAACGGACAACGTCTAAAAATCTATATAGGTCATGCGGAATCGGCGAATGAGGTGATTGAGGCATATCATCTTGATGAAGTCTGAGTAATCGAGTGTCCTCAGTCGTGTCGCGACGTTAAATCAGGCGCTGGTTGGGAGGCAACCCAATATTTATCATCTAACCACTTTATAGTTTTTCTTTCCAGTAGCGGTAGAAATTTTCTATTAATGGGTTGTAAATTTTTAGGTAGCACATCTACAGGAAGTTCTGCAGAAAAGTTACTCTGCCACATTCACTAACGGATACATCGACAGACCGTCACGCCTGTGACGGACCATCGCATGACTCCGTCGTGCCAGGTACGCTCTTTAGTATTTTTTAAGAATTAGGGCACATGCGACGGAACCTATGACGGACCATCACATATGCGACGGACCGTCATCGGGGTTTCGTCACTTCATTACCCGGCTACCCGACCCGACCCGGCTGATGAATTTCAAAAGTTTTTAAACGTTTTAAAAACCCCCACCCCTTCATTTAATAGTTTTCTTTCCCTCTTTCCCCCATTTGAGCCTTTCAACCGCTTTCTCTTCCCAAATTCCCCACATTCTTCCATTTTCCCTCCCAAATCTCCCTTCCTGGTCGGAGTCTGCTGCTGTGCTTCTCAGTCTTCTCGGTTGGGTGCCATCACTTTCGTATTATTTTCTCCTCTTCCAAGGTATGTGTTCCTGAAAACTCTACCCATTTACTTAGTTTGTTTTGTTTTTCTTTACTATTAGCATATGGGTCTTTTGCTCTTTGAATATATAGTGTCAACCTAGGTTATTAATTCCACAAAATGCCTGGATAAAACTAGAGAAATTAGGGCTTTAAAACCTGTAAATTTGATAGGTATTTAGGTTAAAGAGTGTTAGAGAATTGTTGGGTCTTTGTTTTGACTCACATGGGGTGAATGTGGCATCCCCCAGTTCTGTCTCTGAATGACAACATGACAACCCGATGATGGACCGTCGTACCCACGATGGTCCGTCCTGCACAACCGTCGTGACGGTCAGAGACCCCTGTCCCAAGGGTCTCAACACTTTTTCCAAGTGTCCACTGACAGACACATGTGACGGACCGTCATACTCATGACGGTCCGTCCTGCACAACCGTCGTAACGGTCAGAGACCCCTGTCCTAAGGGTCTCAACACTTTTTCCAAGTGTCCACTGACGGACACATGTGACGGACCGTCATACCCACGACGGTCCGTCCTGCACAACCGTCGTGATGGTCAGAGACCCCTGTCCTAAGGGTCTCAACACTTTTTCCAAGTGTCCACTGACGGACACATGTGACGGACCGTCATACCCACGACGGTCCGTCCTGCACAACCGTCGTGACGGTCAGAGACCCTTATCCTAAGGGTCTCCACACTTTTTCTAAGTGTCCACTGACGGACACATGTGACGGACCGTCATACCCACGACGGCCCGTCCTGAACAATCGTCGTGACGGTCTGAGACCATCCTTCTGATACTCTATACTGCTAAGTATTACATAACAGACCGCAGGACGGTCCGTCATACGCACGACGGGCCGTCATCAGGTCCGTCGTGCCTTACTGCTACTTCAGAGCTGTTATCACTGGTTTGAGTTTCTGTGTATTACTGTCTCATTGTTTTGTCATGTTTTATCTTTCAAGTACTAATGATGATTCGTTACAGGTACTACCTCTCATGGCACCTAAACAAGATCGTATTTATGCACGTGGGCGTTCTAAATCTGTCGCCCCGTCTGCCCGATTGGTGATAGGCTCTGATGATGAGCATGATCCAGAGTACGTGCCCCCAGGCACTGCTACTACAGCACGAGCTCCACGTGTACCGAGAGTCACGCCCAAGAAGGTGGCGCCCGGCGTAGTCACTGCCTCCCAGTCTGATGAGGAGCGCACACTGACCGGCACACCTTCTGGGTCAGCTGCCCAAGACGAAGGAGCATCTGGCTCCTTAGGAGTTTCGTGGTCAGAGGAAGCCTCCTGGTCCACAGAAGCCTCTGCCCCCGCCACAGCTACACAGTCTGCCTCGGATGATGAGGCTGACAGCACTGACTCCACCCCTGGCTCACCAACTGGAGTCCCTGCCCCGGTTGCCGATCAGCCCAACCGGTGGTGTGTCGACGGGCAATACAAAGTATACTTAGACGCCAAGGTTCTCAATGACAAAGGCGTCATGACACGGACCCTCACACTGGAGAGGCGGGTCCTCATGGGAAGTCTCCCTACCATGCCAGACATTCACACTCTTTTCACCAGACACCGGCTAGAGTGGACGGCTCGTTCTTTGGGCCGCTACAGTGAGGAGTTAGTCCGAGAGTTCTATGCCTCTTATGTGGCCACTCTCCGCTCACAAATAGATAGGCAGTCTGCCCCCGCCAAACAGGCCCCACTTGAGTACGTCCGAGTACGCGGCATATAGGTCGACATCTCCCTACCAGCCATCCGCCGATATCTGTACGGCACGGATAGTGTCACCACCAGCACACCTCTCACCGCCGAGTTTGATTACCGGTGGCAAATTATCAAAGAGGGCCGGTTCTTACGCGAGCCTTCACTGAGAGAGACCACCAAGAGGTGGATGGCCCAGCACTTATCTATTGATGGAGAGGCTGCGGATTGGGTGATGGAGCCCAAGGGAGCCATCAGGAAGGCCAACTTGACCTTTACGGCCAAGTTTCTTTGGTTAATAGTCTGCCATTGTCTCTCCCCCACTGCTGCTGATAATATAGTCACCTGGGATCGTGCAATTCTGATGGCCGCAATGATGGCAGGGTTCAAGGTCGATTTTGCTTGGCTTCTCCAAGCGGTCATGCATGAGAGGGCCTTCAAGGTCACCACGACTTACCCTTTTCCTTGCATGATTTTCTCTTTGTGCAAATCCGCAGGCGTGCCCATTTGGCACATTGACCAGCTCCGAACCCCGCAAGGAAATGTTGACATCGGCCTCATCAGGGATGAGGCCAATGAGTTGGCCCCACGCAAAGGGCCCCGCTCGGAGGTAGTCCCACTTGGTGAGAACCTGGCCGACACCATAGAGCATGCCCATGCGGCTTCCCAGGATGCTTCTGCACACGCTGACACTACTCCGGTCGAGTCTATTTTGGGTAGTAGCACTGCCCCGAGCTCCTCTCGCTCGGCTCCTTCCGCCACTCTGGTCCCACTTGCTCGGGTCCAGAAACTCGAGGCAAAAATGGCTACACTTCTGCATCACATCCAGCCTTGGATGCAGAAGACTATTGCTGAGGCAGAGGAGCGCATGGAGCGCAAGATGGTACAGCACACAGAGAGGAAGATCGCAGAGGTACATCAGCGCTTGGACGCTTTTGAGTTGCGAGTGCTAGCCCGACAGCACCTCCGGTGGACATGTCGACCCTTCAGGCTGCGGTTGAGAGTCTGCAGGCTGATTTGGATACGATCTTAGAGGCGAGGGTGCCTGAGTCTGAGGCCCCTTCTGCAGAGCCTGCTGATGACACAGTGATGGCTGCTCTTTTTGCCACTTCTGATGTTCCACCACCTCCCCCACGAGAGCATGCCAAGAGACGCAGGGGTCGAGAGGAGGATGAGGTTAGGGCGAGGAAGAAGGAGCGCCGTGAGATGGAGGCTGCGAGGAGAGCCTCGATTGCTGATGAGGAGGCCCGTAAGTTGAGGGCTGTAGAAGTAGCTGCCGGGGCGTCTAGATCCAAAATTGTAGATTCTGTGGGAGGCACTACTGATGGTGCTGTGGATGCTGAGGACATTACTGAGGATGTCCAGACTACGCAGGGAGTGGGTTCCGGTGAACCGGACCCAACAGCTTGCTGATCGCCGGCGCTTAGCGCCTCAGGTTTGCTTCACTTACCTTTTGCGTTGTTTAGCTCTTTTATGCATTGGGGACAATTGCATATCTTTTGTTGGGGGTGGGTTAAATGGAAAGTGAGTACTTGGGTGAATTCTGAGTAGCCCAAGTTCACGATCCTCTTTTGGGGTTTTCTTGCCTGTGTTTTTCCCCCCAAAAGACTGATTACTTTTATTGTTGAACCACTCATATCTTATGTACATAGTATAAATCTAAAGCATGATGGCTAAAAGAAATATGATATCTCGATAATCAATTGCATGACTAGGCATAGTAAGTGATAAGTGTGTGGTTTGAAACATGAAATACAGATACACTACTGCATGATCCTGAATCTAAGATTTGAACTAGGTGTCTAATAATCTGGGAATGCAAGGAATGTCAAGTGAGTGTGAGGTGAATTCGAATGTCCACCATCAATACTGAGCTAGAACTTGCCTGGTTAGTCCTGCTAAAAGTGAGTCAAAACAATCAATTAGGAAAGGATCATAGGCCTTTGTTCGAAATAGTCAATCTTGAGCCTAAAAAGAACAGAAAACCAAATGAAGTTAATCCCTTTTTGATCCAAATGAATTGAGCTTAAAATAGATCTTTCTTTTTCACCCCAAATGATCTTCTCTGGGAACAATGTGTTGGCCCTGGTCCCTCCTTGGACATGTGCACCTCAGTTTATGCCAAAAGCATAAGTTGAGGGTGGCTAATGCATAAAGCAACCTTGTTTAGGCCCTGACCCAACCATGGGTATTGTGAACCTTAACTCATGGCAAAATCATGAGTTGAGGGTGGCTGTTATAAGGAAAACCCCGGAAAGTGTGGTTGAAAGAATGAAGAGAAAGAAAGAATAAATAGAAGTGACTAAAAAAAAATGAATAAAAAGCAAAATAAACACAAGAAAAGAGAAAAGTCACTTACACATAAGGATAAGAAAGGGAAAACAGCAAAGTGAAAAGAAAATTGAGTAATAGGGCAAAATAAAATAATAAAAGGTGGTTCGCGTAGCCGATATGTCAAGGAGGGCAACAAGTCACTAAAGTATACCTAAATACACCCTACCTGACCCTGAGCCTATGTTACAATCTAAAAAAGTCCTATTGTGATCCTAAGAGTTGTATGGCGAACTTGAAGTAGTGAAAATAAGGGCAAGCCTATGGCAATATGTATAATGAGTTGTGAATTTGTTCTGAGAGTGAGTGTCGAAAAGTGATCCTTATATTCAAACTAAAATCATTGTGTGAAAAATGAGGATGTTATTTGAATGAGGACAGGAGTTGCAATACCAGAAATAGTAGCATCTCGGTGAAAAATTGAAGAGGATAGGTATCATTGCGTAGTGAGTCTGGGTCATGGTTTGATTCTACACAAGTCAATGCCTAATAGTGATCCCATGCATGAACATAATGAGAATAATCGGGATTGATAGCCAAATGATTGCAGAAGTTAAAATATGATTACTTTTGTACAAAGATTTTGTAGTGAGTCAGAGTGCGTCGCTTGAGGACAAACAACAAATTTAAGTTGAGGGTGTTGATGTACCGTGGTTGCACGGTATTTCTAATGCTTTTTTCTTAAGTTTAGTGTGTGTCGAAAGCCTTTTTGTGTTGATTTTTATGTAAGTTTCTCTTTGTTTGCAGAAAATCTGTCCAAGGATGAACGCGGGAGTTTTCGAGAAAGAAATGCAGAAAAGACCACCTACGGAATCCATGACGGTCCGTCGAGGCTGTGACGGTCCGTAGGTGGCATCGTAGTGAAGGGAGAAAGTGCTGAAGGAAAATGGGGAAGTCTGACCAAATGTGGGATTACGGAAGTTCATGACGGACCGTCATAATCACGACGGTCCGTCCTGCTTGTTCGTCGTGATGATAAGAGAAGTAGTCGCGGTACCCAAATTCCAAGAAGTTCAAGTATTTTGGAACGAAGACCCTCGACGGACCGTCGTGCTTGAAACGGTCCGTCATACCTATCCGTCGAGGGGAATGAAGAAAGCAACAGAAGAATGGTGAAGTATGGGACGACGGAGTCTATGATGGTCCGTCGTGTCCATGACGGTCCGTCACGTGGTCCATCGACCCAGACGCGTTTGGACAGATTTTTAGTAAATAGAATCCTTATTTGATTAAACTTTGTTTTTATTATAAATAGTTGGAAAAACCTCGTTTTGGGGGTTAGACTTTCTGGATAATTTTTAGTTTTTAGTTCTTCTATTATATTATTGAATTCTCGATTTTGGGAATTAAGATACTTTTTCGGTAATTGATTGTTGGTGATTTTGTTGATTAATCAAGTTAAATTCTGGGAAATTATTCGTTTTCATAAAAGTAAGTGCATGAATTCTTCCATTAACAATATGAATTGTGTAATTATGAACATGGGTAACTAAACCTCATAGCTAGGGTTGTGGGAACCATGGGTGAATAACAAGGTAAAAATCTAACTTAAATAACAATTCTAGAGTGGTGTCTTGCATGTATTGATAATTCTTTCGTGTAGAAGTCTTTTTAACGGATGGCCAACGTTAGAACTCGCCTTAATGCTACTTGCCGGACCAAGGAGGTAGATAATAGGAAAAGAATTATCAACATAGATTTAGTGTAGACTATCTAATAGGCTAGTATTGGTTGGTACGAGTTAATAACTTAGTCAAATACCGAATACGA
The DNA here is from genome assembly GCA_016801875.1 of Solanum sitiens. Taxonomy (NCBI): domain Eukaryota; kingdom Viridiplantae; phylum Streptophyta; class Magnoliopsida; order Solanales; family Solanaceae; genus Solanum; species Solanum sitiens. The sequence goes on from JABWTJ010000219.1 coordinate 279,126, forward strand.
TGTTTAATATGAGGTAAAGATAAGGGTTAGTATAGCAACACACGTAGCCGGACCAAGGTGCGGAGTGAAATTCTCTAGATGCCGGACCAAGGATTTAGAGATACGTAACTTATCACTTTACATGCAAGATATCAGGATAGAATTGTTATAGTTAGATTTGCCAAGTTAGGAACCTGTGGGGAACACTAAAGCCCTAGTTACTTTTATAATTTGATTAAACTTCGAAAGCTGAATCTGTTAGTTGTTTATTTTTATTTAGTTAAATCATTTTCATTAATTTAGAAATAAAACCCCCCTTTTTGTCTATTGATTTCTCGGAAAATAGTTGGCTAAATAATAGTAATAATAGAATAAAGTTAAGTCTGAACTATTTTCCTTGTGGGATCGATCTCAACCTCATTAGTTGGGTTCTTTACTTGATACGACCGCTTTACTTCTTATTTGAGTGTATCAGTGGCGCGCTTCACACCGATAACTATGACTTTACAAACACAACTTTATAGACACCCTAGGACCCTTCAACTCTCTACTCTGATACCAAGTTTGTTATGCCTTAAGCCTACACTTTGGATGTGGCTGGTACTCGAGAACCATTGTTGGTCCTGTAAGGAACCCTTGGCTTTGCTAAATACTGAGCGGAAGACTTCCTTAACAATATATGAACTCAATTACAACAGTAACTCATTAGGTCTCAATAATAGACTAACTTAATAGAAGTTTGAAAGTATATAATTAAACATAAACGGTTTACTTCAAGTCTCAAAACATCACAAGGCAAGATTGGAAAAACACTCCTAAAAAATCTTGTCTATGAAGACTCTAAAATACTACGATAGAAGTCATGACGAAACCCACAACATTCTAACAAAGTTGAAATCTAAATGTGAAACCCTCCGGAAAATAAGAAGACCCACTAAATCTAGCTGGAATTCGACTAGATCAATGAAGCACTGGTTGATGATCCTGACACATGTATCTCCATCATGAACCGATGCAAGCCAAATGGGGTTAGTATATTAAAATGTACGAGCATGTATGAGGAACACTGAAACATAACATATAGCTTGAACTAAGAGAACACAAGACATACTCACCTCATCTCAACTCAACTCAACTCAACTCAATATGAATGCAACAATAAAAGATGCAAGATGTATAAAGCTTTTAAAATAGTAGATAATAACTCAATGTATATAAAAATACAATAATAAATTCTTTACTATAATTTGTGAGATTTTCTAACCGACAACCATCACTGTGAGCGACGTGATGACGCTACCTGAACTATCCTATAGCTTGCCAGAGTATTGTATATATCCTCAACTAAGTGGATCCACTAAGATATTCTTAAAAGCAATAAGGAATCATCTAAAACGTATGATCTTTTACCCATGTTGGCTTACACGATTTATGAATATTTTGAGTTGTCTAAACTCATCCCCACACCAGTGCTCAATACTACTCCCAATAATATATGACTCATGCTCAAATTTTTAAAAACATAACTCCTCCTTAATTTGAGACAATTGCTCAAAATATTCCCTTAAAAGTTATAAATACTCAAAAACAATAATTAGGAAATCAAGGTTTCCTTTTGTTTTAAATGTAAATGTTAGTTCCCTTCCACACATTTAAAAATTATAAACTCAACTATACTCATGGTTTGAGAGTTTTAAGATGTTTTCCTACACATTAATCTTCCAAATGTTCCTCCGAATAGAGATATTGATTTTTCTATTTACTTGGAGACATGTTCCAAGCCCATATTTATTCTTCTGTATCACATGGCTCCAGCACAGTTGAAGGAAATGAAGGATCAATTGTTGGAATTCATAAGTAAGGGGTTCATTTGCCCTAGTGTTTCTCCGTGGAGTGCTCTTTTTTGTTTGTGAGGAAGAAGGATGGTACCATGAGGATGTGTATTGACAACCGATAGTTGAAAAGGTGGTAATAAAGAACAAGTATGCTCTTCCTCATATTGATGACTTATTTGATCAAGATTCAGGGGGCATCTTTGTTTACTAAGATTAATTTGAGGGTCGACTATCATAAATTTAAAATTAAGGCATCAAACATCCCTAAGACAACTTTTAGGACTCATTATGGACACTATGAGAATCTCGTGATGGCTTTCAGTTTGACTAATGTCCCTGCAGTGTTCAAGAGGGTATGAACAATGTGTTATAGCCTTATTTAGGTTCTTTTGTGATAGTCTTCATTGATTACATCTTGGTGTACCCCAAGACTTAGGAGGATCATGATCAACATTTGTGAATTTTGTGCTCTAGAGATTGAAGGAAGATAAATTATGTGCCAAATTCTTGAAGTGCGAGATTTGACTTGATTTTGTTGCATTTCTGGGTCACGTGGTATCCAAGGAGGATATTTGGGTGGATCTAGCCAAGATTGAGGCAGTTAGAGAGGTTGGACTAGACTGACTTCAATTATCAAGATTCAAATTTTGTGGGATTTGCAAGCTATTACAAGTGATTTGTTCAAAGCTTTTCTACTATTGCATATTCTTTTACCAAATTTACTCGATAGAGTGTGTGCTTTTAGTATTCTTATGAGTGTGATGAGAGCTTTCAAAATCTAAAAACTCTATTGACTTCGATTCCTATTTTTGACTTTACCTGAAAAAGGTGTAAACTTCACCATTAATTGTGATGCTTCTGGAATTGGGTTGCGTGGTGTTCTAATATAGAGGGGGAAGGTGATCACCTATGCTTATAGACAGTTGAATACCCATGAGAAGAAATACCATACTCATGACTTAGAATTGGTAGCCTTAGTCTTTGTACTTAAGCTAAGGTGGCGTTTGTGAGGTCTTCGTTGACTATTAGAGTCTTTAGCACATTTTCAGCCAAAGGGATCTGAACTTGAGGCAGTGTAGATGACATAAGATACTAAAGGACTATGCCATTACCATATTGTATCATATGGGAAGGACAATGTGGTGGTCGATGCTTTGAGTAGATGATTTCTAGTATGGGAAGTATTGTCACTATTAATGTTGCAGAGACACTATTGGCTAGAGTGTTTCAGAGGTTAGCCATCAATCTCATTCAGTTACTGATTCTTGAGGATATTAGGGGTTTGATTTCTTTCAAATAGGCCCGGTCTTCCTTAGTTGAGCAGATCTGTGAGTGCCAATTTTATGATAAAAAGTTGTGTCTCATTCAAGACAAAGTGTTGAGAGGGGAAGCCAAGTAGGTTAGCACTGATCCTGATGGTGTCTTGACGATCACACGAAAGATTTGTGTGCTCAAGATAGGTGAGTTGATTAGATTGATTCTTCAGCAAGACTATCGTTCTCTATATTCCATCCACCCGGGAGCAGCGAAGATGTTTCTTGATCTAAACTAGCATTACTAGTGGTGTCGCATGAAGAAGGATATTTTAAACTGCATTTCTAGGTGTTTGACCTGTCAAAAGGTCAACTGTTAGCACCACCGACCCAAAGGTTTTTCTTAGAGGATGCCTATTCCTACTAGGAAGTGGGAACAAATCACCATGTATATTATTGTGGGGTTTCCTATCACAATGGGTGGTTATGACTCCATTTGGGTGGTTGTTGATAGGCCAAGTCTACCCACTTCATTTTGGTTCGGGTGAAGTCATTGTTCTTAAAGGTGAGCGCCTTTAGCCTTTGGCGACAAGGCGTGGCCAGGCGAGGCCTCTCCACTTATTTCCAACGAGGCGCAGCGATTCCAAAAAGGCATCCCAAGGCGATAAAAAGGCGAGTGATGACGTGGTATGGCGATGAAATAGGCCCCACTTTTTTTTTTAAAGTCTAAATTTTAATAATAAAAAGTCAAATAACCAAATTGAGGTTTTTTGGGGTATTTTTTCAAATTTGAAGTCGCGACTGCTGCTCCTTCTCATTTCGCGAATCATGACTAGAAATTTGAGATGCCACTGACTGTTGGAAATTTGAGGAATCGCGACTAGAGACTTCTCCTCAGATACTAGCCTCTCTTCTTTTATGCGACTGGAGACTTCCCGTCTTCTTCTCTATTACGCGAGTTGGCGAATGGTTTCTGGACTTCTAAAAAAGAAGAAGTGAAGAACTCTGATTTTAGTACTCCCTCAGTCCTCTGTTTTCATTGTGAAGAAGAATTGAAGAAGTTCATGTAGCCACTGCCTTCTTTTAAAAAAAACAATTCTTATATAATTATTTTTTTCCAACTTAATCTAGTTTTATACTAATTAATATAGTGTTTATTTTTCCATAAATAGTGAATTCAATGGTGTTAGATGCTAGAAAAATGAGGGACATTGGATGGAATTATGGTATTCAAAAATCAACAAAGATTCAGTTGAATGTAATTTATGTGGGGTTACTTTTAATGGTGATATTACTCGACACAAGCAACATTTAGTGGGTGGTTACAAAAATGTAAAACAATTTTCAGCTTGTCCATTAGAGATTAGAGATAAAGTAAGGGCTTATATGGAAAATAAAATCCCTAATAATCCGAAATTTCAACTGAGGAAGCCAGAAGAATATGTTAACACTGATGATATGAATAAATATGCTTAACTGATGCCTCCCGCCAAAACTCCAAAGATGTCTTCTAGTTGAGGTGCATCATCTACCGCGTGGAAAGTGACAAAAGGCCCTATGAATCTCTATTTTCACAAAAATCAACACAAAAAAGAGGCTTTGAAAAAGGAGCATGAATTGATGAACCAAAGAAAATTCTTAGAGAGCGTGCAATAAGTGCATTTGCAAATATGGATGTACGATGCGGGGCTCCCGTTTAATCATGTCAATTACAAATCATTTGATAAGTTCAATGAGGCACTAGGACAACATAATTAAGCCTAATACATTCCATGAAGTTAGAGTTACTCACCTACAAAAAGTGATGAAGAAAGTGGAAAAATTGTTGATGAGAATAAAGTTCAATGGAGAAAGTTTGGATGTTCAATTATGATGGACAAATAGACGGCACAAAATGGTAAAATGGTCATCAATATTTTAGTGAATTCTCCAATTCGTAGTGTATTTCTTGGTCCTGTTGATGTTAGAAATGAATTTACCGATTCCACCAAAATGTACAAGTTGTTTGAAAACACTATTGAAAGAATCGGACCAAGAAATGTTGTACAAGTTGTCACCGATAATGATAGTGAGAATGTTAAAGCGGAAAGCATGATGATGGGTGTTTTTGATACCCAATTTTGGACCTCCACATTGTATATTAATTATCGAGCTTCTTAAATTCGCAACGAATTAAAATAATTGACTTTATAAAATTCAAAATATTTTCAAGTCATTTTAAAGTAATTTTTTCATTTTTATAATTTTTAAAAATAATATATATAATCTAAATATTCGAAAATCATCTCAAAAAGATTTAGCTTAATTATATATTTAGTTAATTAGTTTAATTATTCAATAGTTTATATTTTTTGAGTTAATAGTTTATGGTTGAGTTAATTGTCTTATTTTGTTAAGATTAGGGAACTTGTTAATTAATTAATATTATTTCTTCTTATTTATATATTAGTCAAATTCCCTAAATTAAACTCAATTTGGTCAACTTTCTAAATTCGATTGACAATCTTATCACTCCCCTTCTTAACTCATCACCAGCCTTAACTTTGGGCCTAATCTCACTTCAATTCATAGCCCATTAAAACTCTATCAACAGCCACCAATTCAAGCAACAATGCTAAAGAACCAAAGGTGGTCTGACTTTTTCCAGCCCATTTCCCTTTTATTTAAAAATAGGAAACTTTCACATATAACCACTTTAAAATAATTAATTACTCTCTATAGCTGTAGTTTGATAATTATAATTTGTAGCTACATGTTATATGGAAGAGAGAGGCCAGCGAGACTGGGAGAGAGGAGAGAGAGGAGAGAGAGGGGGGAAAGAGTGGGAGAAAAGTGAATTGTATATGTATATTGGTTAGATAGTTGTATATTATACATATGTATTTGTATATATGGCAAGAGATATTGGGAGAGGGAGGAGAGAGGCGAGCGAGACTGGGAGAGAGAGGAGAGAGGCGAGCAAGATCAAGAGAGGGAGGAGAGAGGCAAGCGAGAGAGGGCAGAGAGTGGGAGAAAGGTGACTTATATATGTATATAATTGTATATTATACATATACATTTGTATAAATGGCAAGCAAGATTGGGAGAGAGAGGAGAGAAGCAAGCGAGATTGAGAGAGGGGAGCGAGAGAGGGAAGACAGTGGGAGAGAGGTGAATTGTATATGTATATAGGTTAAAAAATTGTATATTATGCACATGTATTTGTATATCCTGGCGAATTATACATATACAAACATGACTAATTATACAAACTCGAAATCATCTCACGTAATTGATGTATAATGTTAGTCGCGAGTGGTAATTATATAAAACTATATCTATGATGAGTAATTAAATAGTATAAGTTTGCTTAATCGCGTAATTTTCCCTTAAAAATATTCAGCAGTCCACTTTTGTTTCCAATTTGCCTAGCCCTTTTTTTTCCACATACATTACAACATTCCCAGCCCAACATTTCCTAACAAAACAACAACAATACATACGCAGCAGTACCAACCCGACCCCAACACTCTTCTTATTCACAAAAAAACCCAACAGACCTGGAAAATCCTACCAAATCGCAGAGAGCCCTGACAACGTCAATAATCGGCATAAGCTCCGAACGGCGCCTGCAGCAGCCATCACCATCGTTGTTCCCTTTCCCCCATTTTAAGGGATTCTCAAATCCTTCCACTGTTGTCGAATTTGAATTTCAAATTTGAAATTCAACCTGTTTCCCTCCTTTTTCAATTCCTTTTACCCTTATAAATATTCTTTTTAGTTCACTGTTAGAAGGGGGCAAAGCATAAGGAGAGGTCTTTGAGTTTGAGTTAAAAGTCTTATATCTAGCGCTCTGGTTCTAATTTCCGAAAAGGTCACTCCTCTCAAGCTCGTCGTCCTAGTATTGCTGCTCCGGGAAAGGTAATATTCTTGTTCCTACTTCTCCACCTTTCTTTTCGAATAAATTGTGATGTTGTTCATATCGACTGATTTTTCTTTAATTTTGAGATTGCTTGAATGTGTTTGACTTCTCATGGTTAATCAACGAGTTGGGTATGTATTGGAGGTTGTTGTTCGTTTGTTATTGCTCTTAGCATTCAAATATATTTGTAGGCATCAAATGATTTTGTTCGTGAGGCTGAAGCATATGCTATGCTATTGTATGTTAATTTGGAATGGTTGTGCTGCCTTAAGATTTGTCATTTTGTTGGTCTCTTTGGAATGCATATTTCCATAACATGATTTGTATGGTGTTTAGCTGTTTTGATGGTGTAGCAGTAGCCCATTTGCTGAAGATTTTAGTTGTTATAGTTCAATTATTATTATTTTTTGCTTGATTATGTATAAGCTAGAGTCAGCATGTTTATTTTGACTAGAATGTGTTTGTTTAGGCTTGATTTTGACAAAGACTTTAATTTACTAATTTTTTTTTCTAAATCAGTGAGTTTTTGCTACATTTTAAGAGCATGCCTTAGGTTGTTTCCTTCTTGGTCTGGCGTGTAGTGAAATCACTAGCTTTATCTCTTTTTTCTCTGTAACTATTTTGGCTATATAAGTCGTTTTGAGTATGTATTAGAATCATTGTATGTTAGTTCTTAATTTATTTTTTGTGCGATACATGCATGCCCTTCAGCATGCATTGAATTGTTATCCTTGTGTAACATACCTTTGATGATGTATATTCGGATTGATTAGGATTCTTATGTAGTAATTATGTCTCATGCAAGCTATAATCCCTCATGGTTTATATTTCCTGCCCATTAGCTCTTTTCTTTTTGTATCGATTTGTTTTTTTCGCATTATTGTTACTAAAAATCAAGAATAAAGTTGCTTTTGGTTATTTTATTAGGAGTCTTGAAATAATCGAAAGACTTTTATTTCATTTAAATTATGTCTCATTTGTTTCACTATTTCGAATGCTAATGATATCTCTTTTGCCATTTTGTTGCATGTGAATCTCGCCCGAGTCTCTTGTGGACTTTCTTTCCTCTTTGCATTTCTGATGCGAGTTATGGAGACTTGAATATCTTTACCGAGTCGGCACCCATTCTTAGTTAAAGCATTGGAAGCAGATTATAAGTCGAGGACAGGTTGCTAGTTCGGGAGTCCAACAAAATGGGTTGTATACGTGTTGTATACAACATTATACACTGTTATACACGTTGAGTGCAACAAATGCGAGACCAAAAAATGGAAGTACAGGTTGTAAGAGTTGAAATAGACTGTATATGTTTGATATGCAGTCTGATTTACAAGAAAATGGGTCAAAATACAGTCCATATACAACAATATACATTTGATGTATACAAAGGATTTAAATGGGCAGAAATAGGGCTGAAGCCCATATTAGTGCAGCAGGCCTAATAAATGACCCCAAACCTTCTTTTCTCTCTTATTCATAGATTATTATTTAATTGTGATATTTGTTTTTTTGATTATCCTTAACTTTAATCAACTTAATTAAATCCCCAAAAGATGAACTATATTCTTATGTTAGTTTATTTTGATAAAATTCCTTATTATTGAATATCTTTAAAATGGTTTTCATACTTTAAATTACCAAATTGGTTAAAGTGTCATTTTAAAATGAATCAAATAAATTATTATTTATTTAATTTTGTTAAAATTTTAATCACTTACAGTTCAATTCAAATGTTTTAGTGAAGGTCCAATTTTCTAAAAAACTAAAAAAATATTCTTTTAACTATTTTCTAAAGTTACTCAAATATTTTAAATTAATATTATTAAGTTTATATCAAATCATTTTCCTAAAACATAGTCAAAAAATATTTAACCTAAGTCATAGGATAACCTCATGTTAGTGGGTGCTTTAAATGCCTTAAAAACCTTCTCGAAGCGTAAATAAGAAACTCTTACCCATTTTCTCTAAATTTATAAAGATTTAATCTGTTAAAATCTTTTTAAATTAAGTTTTCTTAATTTCTTTAAAAAATTAAGTGGCGACTCTTTTCTAAGTATTTTTCATAATTGTTTTATACTGAGAAACATTTCAAAAAGTTATTTCTTTTTAAAGTCGGAAAAATTACGACATAACATAAATGGCGACTCTGCTGGGGATTTAATAGGTTTTAACCATAACAGACTTCGATTACTATTTGAACTTTTAGCATTTCTTTGTTTCATGTTATTCGCTTGTGTTATTTTACATGCCTAACACTTTCTTCATTATGTTTATGTGATATAAACTGCTTAATTGTTACTGCTTTATATACATCGTATATTTGTTACTGCTTTATAAATTATCATTCCGTTCATATTTTTCCATTTATTGGAAATTCACACTATCACACGTACATGCGAGGTGTGTTTTGCACACACGCAAATTTCTTTCAAAATTCCAAAATTTAGGAGAGTTGGCATATGCGCGGGGTGTCCGGATCTTTTTCTGTGTGATCGCGTAGCCTCGTCAATCGAGTTGTCCACTCGGGAACCTTGTGTCTAGTGAGCCAAATCTTAGAAAACATCAGATAGAACTAAACTAACACCTTTTAAGGAATATGCATCATGCAAACCTAAGAGTCTTAATACCCATGGCGTATTAAGACCATTAGTTACCTTACCAAATGTCAAAGCGAGTTCATGACCTAAGTGATGCTTGATCATCATATGTGTGCATATTTGAAGGATAATTGTGCCAAAATACTGACTATTTGCTCTTAAATAATTAAATTTTAGTAGGAAGGTATAGGCTAACCATTTGTTTTGCAGTGCGGATTAATGGCTTTCAAGATCCAAACTTTGGCTGATGGAAGTTTTTCCTTAGCAACACCGATAAAGACAATGAAAGTCGGGGCACGACAACATTTTAAACTCAGTCTATTAGGATTATTTTATTGTACTAAATATAATGAGGTTATAAAACTATTCATGTACTTTTTAAAAAAAGTATATATTTAATTATTTAAAAGCTATAGAATGACGTATGTTGACACAATTTTGTCCTTCAAATCTCGTTAGGCCTACCTCAGGCATAAAAGAGGCCCCTTGCATTTTTAACACGCCTTGTTGATTTGTTGTTTGCATTACTTGTGTAATATGTTCAGTATGCACTACTTGTTTTGTATGTGACTTATATTCATATATTAGAATTGCTTGATGTTTTGTCACCTCAACTAACATCATTTTTTTGTATTTTTCGTTTTTATTATTATAATTTTATTATTTTATAATCCTATTCACCAAAAAAGACTTATTCACGCTGGCAATAGAGATGTGTGACGACGCAAATGCTTTACCTTAATGGGCAGTACGAAGGCCAAGAACTAATGTGATTGATCCACCAATGGCAGACCTTTTGGGCATTGATAATGGCACCCCTATTGAATATAATCTTGAAACTCCGGGAACAAAGGACGACACTAGTAATGATGAACATATTGCTCGCTTAGAGCAACAAATCGCTGATTTTCAAATAGAAGTTGAGCGTGTTAGGAACTTTGGCAAGTTACAGCGGTCTCCAACACTCCTCCTCAGGAACCGAGGACCAATGCTCCAATGCCTTCTAACTTTCTATCTCTAGAATCTCCCGTTTCCAACCAGTTTCCTCTGTTAAATACTCAGGCCAAAAGCACACCCGTAATGAACTCGCATACCATTAACCCACCTTCTGCAAATCAAGCTCATGCTAACCCTCAATATGTCAATCCATCTCTCATGTTCCAAAACCACCTAGCCAAATTCCTCCCAATACTCAACATGTTACCCCGCCACCCATTCAAGTCCCTGTCAACCCACAATATCTCACTCCGGTTCCCAGCTACCAAATCCCTCCAAATCAAGTTTCCTTCTATCCACAGTATACCACCCAATTGCCTATACACCAAAGTCCTCAAAATCAAATTCCCACAAATGCATTACATGCCACACCAACTACCGCTCCTCACAATACACCACTGATTCAAAATCACTTGACATCTCAACATATGTCAGCGACATATATTGATCCTAGCATGCAATGTGTTCCACCGATATATGTTACAGAAGCTCAGGCACGCTACCCTGCCATAAATTGTTGATCCATATGAGTTTTTGGAGAAAGAATGGAAATCAAAGGAGGAGGAACGTGATAAGGAGATGCATGATTTGAGAGAGGAAGTTAGGAATATGCGGATCTCCAAAAAATAAGAGAAACTCGAGTATGAGGACCTATGTGTACATCATGACATTGACTTACCTGATGGATACAAGCCACCAAAATTTGAGGTGTTTGATGGAACCGCAAATACATGCAATCATTTAAGATCTTATTGCGATAAACTAGTCAGGGTAGGAAGAAATGAGGCCATAAGAATAACGTTGTTCATCAGAAGTCTAACTGGAGATGCACTAACTTGGTATATAGAGCAAGACTCTAAGATTTGGCGTAATTGGAGTAGTATGACAGAGGATTTCATGGAAAGGTTTAGGTTCAACATTGAGATCGTCCCTGATTGGTCTTACCTTGAAAAGTTGAAAAAGAAGTACACTGAAACCTTTCGCGAGTATGCTATCCGTTGGAGGTCGGAAGCAGTTAGAGTTCGACCCACTGGATGAAAATGAAATGAAAGACATTTTAGTTAAATCTCAAGATGATATGTATTATGAAAGGATGTTGCTCTTGACAGGTGCCAAACTCACAGACCTCGTTAAAACTGGGGAAGCTTTGGAAGAAAGGATCAAGTCTGGGAGAGTCACAAACTTTGCAGCCTTACAGGATACGAATAAGGCAATTAATTTTGGAATAATAGGAGGAATTAAGAAGAAAAGAGAGGAAGTTGCAGCTATAAAGAATACTCAGGAGCGAAGGCCAAGCCGGATGCATGCATATCATAACCAGCCAGTTCACAGTCCACAAAATCAAATGTTTTCACCTATTTCTTATCCTGTTTATAACACCCAACCAACGTACCACTAGAAACCACCCACATATCAAAGCTCACCACATTACCAACAACCATCTTGTTACCAACCTCCAAATAATTCAGCAACCCCACCAAGCCCTCGTCAAAATTTTAACAAAAAAAAGACTTACACACCTCTTGCTGAGCGCTATGCCCAAGTCTTCGAAAGGATGAAAGCATCACGATTGATCCAAGCAATTCCATGGAGAGATATCAAGCCTTGCACTAAGTGGTTTGATGAGTCTAAGCATTGTGCATGTCATTCAAGGGCTGCCGGACATGATACAAAAAGTTGTTTTGCTCTCAAAGATAAGATTAAGTTTTTTTATCAAAGAGAATGCGATTCAGCTTAAAGAAGCTTCTCCAAATGTGAACAACAACCCTTTGCCAAACCATGGGAATATGGGTGTGAACATGATTACCACGGACGACGCGGTAGGAGAAACTATTCTGGAAATTATTCTCAAGCCTGAGTTTAAGGAGAGAGGTGACATTTCAGTGTTTGATCTAATTTTGCTCTCAAATTTGCCCGCAACCCAAATGTTCAGAGAGATTTTTGAAAATGATCCAATTGAAGGGATCAAAATTTTATTCATTACTGGAGATTTCACTAAGACACCGACTATCTGGAATGCCGAACCAGGAGATTCCTTTAAGAATTGGACCTCTACTCCATCCTTGGTTCGCTGGGGGTCTTGGTAGATTAAATTTTAGCAGTATTTTGAAATAACATGATTTCTAATTGAGGATTTAATCATGTAGAAGAACTTTCTGTTGTTTTGCCTCTCCTTTTGAAAATTCAAATGCGAAATCTATATACGACTTTCATTTCTCCTTTAACTCCATATTTCTATCATATTACTTTTATCTTTACTCCCTTAGCTTAATTTTTTTTTAAAAACTTGTCGATCCTATGATTATGACATATGATGAGACGAAAGAGCAGAATGTGAATGATCAGGAGAAAGGACACAAAAAGGGAACGCAACTCCATAAGCTTGCTAAGGAATTGAACAATTTTCGAACAAAGCTGAAATTTTGGATTTAGGCGACTCAAAACTAGTGAAAACCGTCAGAACCAATGCTTGTCTAGAGCCATTTGAGAAAGAAGCACTGATTGAATTACTAAGAAAACATGTGGATATGTTTTCATGGTCATACGTTGCATAGTGAAGCAAGGATACTCAAAATAATGTGTAGTTGATTGCAAAAGAAGCTAAGAAATTTTGCACCTGTTTAGCAAGGGTTTTGTCTTAGAAAAACATTGATGCTTCTAGATGTGGATGGTGATGTATGACCAAAGCTCATCCGTCCATATCCAGTCAGAAGATGTTTGCTTTCGGGAGCTTAATTTAGTTTATCTTTGGCACCTCTTTTGATGTAATTTGAACTACGTAGGACCTGATTCCTATTCTTATGGGATACATAGGCGGCCTCATCGACTTCGATCAATAAAAAAAAATCTCTTTTGTGTTGTATCCTGAACTACGTATGACCTGATTCCTATTCTTATGAATACGTAGGTGCCTTGTGGCTCGGTTACATGTTTTATAAATTTATATTTATCTATAAATAGAAACTGGGACAGATTTTGAGAATGACTCAAAATCTCACTACAAAGAAAGGCAACAGTTGAACAAAGCAAGAAAATGGGGCAAGGATTATTCGAAAGATGTTGAATAGTACGAGCAGACGTTGGATTGAAATATCTAGACAAAGAATGTCAAAGCACATTGTCATAATCTGAGATCTGACATGAGATTTTAAAATGATATATACGTACACTATTATATATATATATATATATATATATATATATATATATATATATATATATAATTTTCAAATAATTTTATTTTATTTTATCTACCAAGTCTTGTTTCTCGGACGGTATCAGAGAGTCCGTACAAGAAGATTGACAAGAAAGCAACAGAGTTGGAAATATCAAGTCAGTGTGAATCAGCCTCCCCTCCCCCAACTTACAAATTTTCTTTGTATGCAGAGAATTTCAAGTAGGTACAATAATGAATAATGAAGTTGTTTGATTATTATCCATCCAACAACAAGAACTTGGATGAGGTCACAACGTTCAAACAAGCAGGCAAAAAAAGTGCAAAGATAATTCAAAAAGGCAAAGCTATAATGTCGCGATATTCGCGAGATGGTTTGAAATTTCTTTACTTTCGCATATACTACCCAACTACAAATAGTTGATTTTGTACTAATCTCGCACTAATCATGCACCTGCACTAACTATGAGCTAGCACTAATTTTGCACTGGCACTAATGATGATTTAGCACTGACTTGGACCGGAACTAACCATCTTCTGACACTAACTAGCACTAACCTCTTTAGCAATAAATTGCACTGGCACTAATTTGGCATGAGCACTAATTTTGCACTGGCACTAACCTTGATTTTAGCACTAACCTTGAACTAACAATGATTCTATTTGAATGATTTTTTGCACTAAAATTGCACTAGCATCGATTTATAGACTCAATCTAGCACCGACTTTGCAGTATATCAAATGATTCTGCACTAACGCTAAAAATTGCACCAATTTGTTTAGAGTGATTTTTTTTGGCACTAACTTTAAGATTTTGCAGAAGAAACCGGAAAAATCGCACAACAAGAGGGTATGTAGCGTAACATAACGAGGAACTCCCTCTAAGGCCTTTTTGTAGCAATTTAAATATATTTTTATCTGTGTTTGTAGGAAAGCTGTCCAAAACGGAAATGCAGAAGACTGTGCTGAAATCAGTGCAGAAGTGATGACCTACGAAGCCATCGACGGTCCGTAGATGGTGATCGTCGACTGGAAGTTCAAGAATTTGGAAGCAACTCGGGGAGATCTGACCAAGTGTGGGCTACGGAAGGATCGACGGTCCATCCTGGCAAACCGTCGTTTCTAACAAAGAGTAGTCCCAGTACCCGACTTGAAGAAATCACTAAATATGGAAGGACGGAGGCATCGACGGACCGTAAGTGAGACGACGGAGTGTGCTCTTGGTCCGTCGATTGTAACAGAGAGGATGCAAAAGTGAAGGCTGAAGAAAAAGTTAAGTATGGACCGACGAGGGCAGTCGATGGTCCGTCGTTCCATCGACGGACCGTCAGTTGGGACGTTGACTGAAGACGCGTTTTGGGACAGATTTTCCTTATTTAAATCACTTTTAATTTAGGACTTTATTATTATAAATAGGGTTAAAAACCTCGTTTTTGGGGTTAGACTTTTTATTATTTTTCATACACTTGTTATTGGAAGTTGAACTTTGGATTTTGGGAATTACTTCAAGTTTTCGGAATCGATTCTTACAATATTTTCGTTAATTCAAGTGATATTTTTTGGATTTTCTTCATACTTGTCAAAGTAAGTACATGAATTCTTGTTTAACAACCATGAATTGTGTAATTCTAAGCATGGGTAACTAAATCCACAACTAGGGTTGTGGGAACCATGGGTAATTAACAAGATAAAACTAGCTAAATAACAATTCTAGAATAGGTTCTTGCATGTATTGATAATTCTTTTGTTTAGAATTCTTTTTAACGAGTGCACGCGTTAGAACTTGCCATATTTCCACATGCCGGATCATGGAGGTAGTTAATAGGAAAAGAATTATTAACATAGATTTAGTATACACTATCTAATAGACTAGTCTCAATTGGTGTGAAGTAGTAACTTAGCCATACATTGAATATGATGCTTAATATGAGGTAAAGGTAAGGGTTAGTAATTCAACACACGTAGCCGGACCAACGTACGGGGTGAAATTCTCTAGTTGCCAGACCAAGGAATTAGAGATACATAACTTACCACTTTGCATGCAATACACTAGGAAAGAGTTGTTATAGCTAGGATTATCGCGTTATGAACCTATGGGGAACACTTACGCCCTAGTTTCTATCATCACTTTATAAAGACCAAAGTTTTAATCTTGCTACTTGTTTACTTAGAAATAATTGAACATTTTTGTTACACAAAACCCCCAAATTATTTAACTGTTTTCGAAAAGGACTTGACTAAATAGACGTAATCGTAGATTAAAGTTAAGTCTAAACCATTTTCCTCGTGGGATCGACCCCAACCTAACAATTGGGTTCTTTACTTGATACGACCGCTTATACATCTTTAGGGAAGTATAATTTAAGCGTATCAAATTTTGGCGCCGCTGCCGGGGAAAGTGACTTTTAGATTAACTTTAAGCACATTACCGAATTTTAGTCAACAATTTCCTAATTTTACTTTTTCTTTTTGTTTTTGTCTCTCGCAGGTCTAGCTCTAGTGTATGCCAAGTACACAGAGTTGAGGAAAACCAATACTTTCACTTGATCCAGAACTAAATCGTACACTTCGCAGAATGAACAATCCACATAATCCTGCTAATATTGGTGATGAGATCGACCGTCATCTCCCACAGCCAGTTGATGCTCATAATCAAGTGTTAGTGGAGAACCCTGGTGAAGGTGATCTTAGGAGGCAACCTCCCGCCCCACGTCTTCAAGAGTACTATAGGGGAAATGTTAACATCACTGACTCGGACGGGCCACTCGTCCTAACTCCTCTACCACATGGTCATACTTTCGTGGTAACTAGTAGCTTGATGCAGATGCTCACCGCTAGAGGTTTGTTTTTGGGGCTACCATCTGAGGATCCACATGCTCACATCGCCAAACTAAGGTCGGTGTGTAAGAGTTGTATAAGGAGGCCTGACTTGGACATGGACGTCATTGGGTTAAGAGTGTTCCCTCTCTCACTGACGGGAGAGGCTGCTATATGGTTTACTGAGCTTCCCTATAACTCGATCTATACTTGGAACCAATTGAGGGATGTGTTCCTAGCACGTTACTATCCGGTGTCTAAGAAGCTCAACCACAAAGATAGGGTGAACAATTTTGTGGCATTGCCTTGGGAGTCGGTAAGTGGTTCTTGGGATAGGTTCACCTCATTTCTGAGAAGTGTCCCAAACCACCGTATTGATGATGAATCATTGAAAGAGTACTTATATAGGGGGCAAGATAATAACAATAAGGCGGTACTTGATACTATTGCGGGTGGTTCTTATGGTGAGTGCACTTACGCAGAGATCGCGGAAAAGTTGGAGAAAATTTCCCGAAACAATAAAGCTTGGAGCACTAGGAAGTCGGATACTGGGAGAAACACTTTTGCGGTGCAATCTACACACAACCCAGCCGCAGATGAGATTCGTGAAGAGATGACTCAAATAAGAATTGAGCTTGGGTTAGTGTTGAAACATGTCACCGGGGGTGCGGAAAAAGTAAATGCAGTGAACTATTTGACTAAACCACCACTGCTGGTTGATAACTACTACTATGAGGAAGACTCTTACGCAGTGAGTGAGAAAACGGGGGGTTTTCGGCTGAACTCCTAAGGTTCCAATCAGGAGAATTGGCCAAGGTCAAGGAAATTAAGGTCGGAACTATGGTAATTACAACCGAGAGGATCACTATGTTCGAGATGGAAACTTTAACTGCGACAACAACTTCAATCGGGGTAACTATGGTAACAGAAACGATCGGAGTGGGACCTATGTTCCACCTCAAAATCAGGAAGTTGCTCCTAGGGATGGTGGAGGTAGTATGGCGCGAGTTGAGGATATGTTGCAGAAGATGATGAGGAGGTTTGATGCTAGTGATGAGCACGCCAAAGAGTTGAGAGGTGATTTAGCAAATATTGGACAAAAGGTGGATGCACATGCAATCTCAATCAAGTATCTTGAGTTGCAAATGGCTCAATTGTCTTCTACTGTGAACCCACGTCAACCGGGTACTCTTCCTAGCAATACTGTTCAAAATCCAAAAAATGATGGACATTGTATGGCAGTCATTATTCGAGGTGGTAAGCAAACCATTGATCCACCTATGCCGTCTGGCGTAGAAGATGAGATGAGAAGAGAAGATGAGGTAGTAGAAGCTAGTAGTGAGTTGGTAAATGAAGCGGTGAAAGAAGCAGAGATGCCCCAAAAGGTGACTCCCATTCCAAGACCACCACCACCATTCCCGCAAAGGTTGGTGAAAAAGACCGAGGATGGTAAATATCGGCGTTTTATTAATATGTTGAAACAGCTTTCCATCAATGTTCCTTTGATAGAAGCTCTTGAACAAATGCCCGGTTATGCCAAGTTCATGAAAGATATGGTCACTAAGAAGAGATCGGTTAGTTTTGAGGATGATGATCAGATGCAACATTGTAGTGCTATTGCTACAAGGTCTCTTGTGCAAAAGAAAGAAGATCCGGGTGCTTTCACTATTCCATGTACAATCGGGTTATTACACTTTGCTAAAGCGTTATGTGATCTTGGGGCAAGCATAAATCTCATGCCTCTCTCCATTTACAAGAAGTTGGGTTTGGGTGACCCAAAGCCCACTGCGATGCGGTTACTGATGGCCGATCGAACAGTGAAGAGTCCTATTGGGATACTCCACGATGTGTTAGTGAAGGTGGAGTCATTTATTTTTGGCCAATTTTGTGATTCTTGATTTTGAGGTGGATTTTGAGGTGCCTATTATTCTTGGGAGGCCATTCCTTGCTACCGGTCGCGCCTTGGTTGACATGGAGAAAGGGTAGATGAAGTTTTGGTTGAACAATGAAAAAGCGAATTTCAACATTGTAGGTCCATGAGGCAAAGTGGTGAGCTCCAGTCGGTATCTGCGATATCCTACAGAGTTGAGAGTTCGTTGGAGCTACAAATAGAAGAGCGTCTTGGTGTTGAGGCACTAGCGGCAGTGATTATAAATTTTGAGAGTGGTGGTATTGAAGAGTATGGGTCATTGGTTATGGCACTTGATCGAGGTGATATTCGGTTTAAACCAAAGAAGTTGGAGTTAGATATGAAGCATCGCTAGTCTCCACCAGCGAAATCATCTATTGAGGAGACCCCAAAATTGGAGCTTAAGTCTCTACCACCTCATCTGTGGTATGTTTTCTTGGGAAAAGGTGACACTTTGCCGGTAATCATTGCATCGGATTTGAATGTGGAGCAAGTGGAGTGTCTTGTAGAGGTGTTGAAGAGGTCCAAGCGAGCCATTGGTTCGACTATTGCGGACATTATTGGGATTCCACCCGGTATTTGTTCACACAAAATCCAACTCATGCCCGATCATAATCCAAGTATTGAGCACCAGAGACGTTTAAATCCACCTATGCAAGAGGTAGTGAAGAAGGAGATTATTAAGTGGTTGGATGCCGGAGTCATATATTCGATCGCTGATAGTAGTTGGGTATGCCCTGTTCAGTGTGTGCCTAAGAAAGGGGGAATGACTGTGGTCCCTAATGAGAAAAATGATCTTGTTCCAATGAGGCCGGTGACCGGATGGAGAGTGTGTATGGATTACCGGAAATTGAATGCATGGACTGAGAAAGACCATTTTCCTATGCCCTTCATGAATCAGATGTTGGATAGGCTTGCAGGAAAGGGGTGGTATTGTTTTCTTGATGGTTATTCGGGTTACAACCAAATCTCTATTGCACCGAAAGATCAAGAGAAAACCACCTTTACTTGTCCTTATGGAACTTTCGCATTCAAGAGGATGCCTTTCGGGTTGTGTAATGCACCAGCTACTTTTCAGAGATGCATGATGTCTATATTCTCCGATATGGTGGAGGACAACATTGAGGTGTTTATGGATGATTTTTTTGTTGTTGGTGACTCGTTTGATCATTGTTTGAGTCACTTGGCCGAAATTCTCAAAAGATGTGAAGATTGCAACCTTGTGCTAAATTGGGAAAAATGTCACTTCATGGTGAAAGAGGGTATTGCATTGGGCCATCGCATCTCAGAGAAGGGTATAGAGGTTGATCGAGCCAAAGTTGAGGTGATAGAGAGACTTCATCCACCCATCTTTGTAAAAGGTGTGAGGAGTTTCCTTGGGCATGCGGGCTTCTACCGGAGGTTCATCAAGGATTTTTCAAAAATTGCACATCCTCTGTGCAAGTTACTTGAGAAAGAGTGTAAATTTTATTTTGATGAATCCTGTCTGAAGGCATTTGGAGAGTTGAAGGAGAAGTTGGTGTCTGCGCCCATTATTATTTCCCCGCATTGGAGTAAGCCATTTGAGGTGATGTGTGATGCTAGTGGGGTTGCTCTTGGTGTAGTTTTGGGTAAAAGAAGGGATAAAATGCTTCACCCCATTTATTACGCTAGTAAGGCCCTTAATGAAGCTCAAAATAACTATACTATGACTGAGCAAGAGCTCCTTGCGGTGGTTTTTGCGTTCGAGAAATTTCGCTCCTATTTGCTTGGCACGAGATTCATAGTGCATACTGATCATTCTGCTTTGAGATATTTGATGACAAAGAAGGATGCGAAGCCAAGTTTGATTAGGTGGGTATTACTGTTGCAAGAATTTGACTTTGAAGTGAAAGATATAAAAGGGACTGAAAATCAAGTTGCCGATCACTTATCCCGATTAGAGGATGAAGCTATGCAAGAATTAGGTGAAAAGGCTGAAATTGATGATACTTCCCCTGATAAGCATGTTTTGGCCGCTTCTCATGACTTGATTCCATGGTTCGCCGATTTTGCGAATTATTTGGCTAGTGATATAGTCCCATCGGACTTGTCCTTTCATCAAAGGAAAAAGTTCATGCATGTTGTGTAAAAGTTCTTTTGGGATGAGCTGTATTTATATAGGAGTTGTGCTGATGGTCTTATTCGCCGTTGTGTGCCGAAAGTTGAAATGCTGAGTGTTTTAGAGGCATGCCACTCCTCGCCTGTGGGTGGGCATCATAGTGGTATCCGGACTGCCCATAAAATTTTGCAATGCGACTACTATTAGCCAACCATCTATCAAGATGCTCATGAGTTCGCCAAGGCATGTGATAGGTGCCAAAGAGATGGAGGTGTTTCTAAAAGGCAAGAGCTCCCTTTAAATCCCATTCTTGTAATTGAGTTGTTTGATGTGTGGGGCATTGACTTTATGGGCCCTTTTGTGAGTTCTCATGGGATGAAGTACATTCTTGTGGCGGTTGATTATGTGTCAAAATGGGTGGAAGCCATAGAACTTTCAAATAATGAATGGAAAAGTGTCACCGCGTTCTTGAAAAAGCATATATTTTCCAGATTTGGCACCCCTAGGGCCATTATTAGTGATGGGGGATCCTACTTTGCAACAAGTTGTTCAAAGGGTTGTTGGAGAAATATGGGGTTCACCACAATGTAGCCACTCCTTATCATCCTCAGACTAGTGGGCAAGTTGAGGTGTCAAAGAGAGAAATCAAGCAAATTCTGGCAAAAACGGTGAATGCTAGTAGAACGGATTGGTCAAAGAGGCTTGATGATGCTCTTTGGGCCTACCAGACAGCATACAAGACTCCCATAGGTATGTCTCCTTACCAACTTTTATATGGGAAGGCTTGTCACTTACCCATTGAGCTAGAGCACAAGGCCATGTGGGCGATAAAGAAACTGAAGATGGATTGGAATGAAGCTGCGGAACAGAGATTAAATGGGTTGAATGATCTTGATGAGTTTCTCTTGAAGGCGTATGAAAGTTCAGCCCTCTACAAAGAAAAGATGAAGAAGTACCATGACCAAAAGATTGAAAAGCGCGAATTTGCGGTTGGGGATTAGGTGCTTTTGTTCAACTCTAGGTTGCGCTTGTTTCCGGGCAAACTCAAGTCCAAATAGACTGGTCCATTCTTTATCACTCAAGTGTTCCCTCATGGCGCGGTTGAGTTGGAGAACAAGGAGGGTGCACGGTTCAAGGTAAATGGGCAAAGAATCAAAATCTACCTTGTGCATGCGGAGAATGCGAATGAAGTGGTTGAGGCATACCATCTTGATGAAGTCTGAGTAATCAAGATTCTTGCATCGTGTCGCGATGTTAAATCAAGTGATGATTGGGAGGCAACCCAATATGTATCCTCTAGACAACACTAGGATTTTCTTGTCTTAGTAGGAATAGTCGCATTATTTCGATTTTTACTTATTGTCCTGTGTAAATTTTCTTTTATTTCTTTTAAATCTGTTGGCTAGAGAGTAGTTTAGGGTCCGTGTCTAAAAAGTGTCCAGAAAACACAAAAAGAATGGCTTATTGGGTGCTAAATGTGCAGGGACCATATCACCAGAAATCTGCAGAAATTAGTCTGGTGCACCAATCGACGGACCAATCGATGGGTCGTCATCCCATCGACGGACCGTCGATGATGTCCATGGATCCCAGGTTTGTTTTTCAATATTGTCTAAGTTAGGGCACAATCGACGGAGCAGTCGATGGACCGTCGATGGACTTATGGTCCGTCAACGGGGAATCATAAGTTCCCCAGGTCCAAGGACCCGACCCAACCAGCTATATAATGAATTTAAACTCTTCAGTGACTTTCCCACCTTTTCAAATTCTCCCTCCAACCGTTTCCCTCCCCATATTCCCTTACTCCCCCACTCACTCACACACTAATTCACCCTTAATCCTCTCTGATTTCATATTCTCTCATCATCTCCACACCCAAAACCCTCATTCCCCAAATTCCCATCCTTTTCTTTCATCTTTCCGATCGGTGTTCGAAGGCGGCCTTAGTGTTGATCATTGCAAAGTTCACCCTCACAGTCACTCCACTTCAGAATACAGGTATGTCCTTCTCATTTGCTCCCTAATCTCATGTCATTTGTTTGGAAACCAAAGTGCTAGCATGTGGGTCTTGACTTAGGGACAATCTTGCCTGATTTAACTGTAATTTGAGAGTTTCTTGTCCCTAAGAATGATGGCAAATATATGGGGTGGGGGTGAAATGAATTCTAAATGGGCTAGTTTTGTAATTTTCCGACTTAGGGCTTTTTAGACTCTTAGAATCTACGATTGCAATTGGAATAATCGAAGCCCTAGGAATGATGACATGGTGTGTTGATTGCTATAGAACATGTTGTTAATTGATGTGCTTGAATTTTTGTATGTGTGGGGTGCAAAGGGTGTAGAAACAAATCTGTCTCTGACCGACAGTATGAGACCCCATCTACGGACCGTCGGTCAATCGACGGACCGTCAATAGGGTCCGTCGATAGCCACACCTCGACCTAGTTTAACTTTGGAACGACGGAAGTGGACTACGGTCCGTCGATTAATCGACGGACCGTCCTGCACGTCCGTCGTCTCTAACAGAACCTTTGTCTCTAAAGCTTTCTAAAATCTTGTCTAAGTGTCCAACGACGAAAGTTGACTAGGTCCGTCGATTGATCGACGGACCGTCCTGCACGTCCGTCGTTTCTAACAGAACCTTTGTCTCTAAAGCTTTCTAAAATTTTGTCTAAGTGTCCATCGACGGAAGTGGACTACGGTCCGTCGGTTTAGCGACGGGCCATCCTGCACGTCCGTCCTTTCTAACTGCAACTACTGTGGACTTATAACTTCTGAAATGTACTAAGTGTCCACCGACGGACCCTATCGACGGACCGTCGTTCCATCGATGGACCGTCGTTAGT
The DNA here is from genome assembly GCA_016801875.1 of Solanum sitiens. Lineage (NCBI taxonomy): Eukaryota > Viridiplantae > Streptophyta > Magnoliopsida > Solanales > Solanaceae > Solanum > Solanum sitiens. The sequence goes on from JABWTJ010000219.1 coordinate 302,514, forward strand.
GCCCGTCGTTCAGTTCTGCAGTTCTGCACTTCACTGTGTTTTGTGTTCCAGCTTTGGTGTTTGCTTCTTTCGAGTGTGTTGAATGATTATACTGGAACTAATAACCCTTCTTTGCAGGTACAAATGGCCCCCAAGCCCGATATTGTCTACTCTCGAGGATGATCCATGTCCGTCGCCCATTCACACCGGTTGGTGATTGGTTCGTAGGACGATGAGACTGATCCCGAATACGTGCCACCAGGCACCCAGACACCGACACCTACTTCTAGGACCTCTCGGGGCACGCCCAAGAGGGTGGTATCCGTCATAGTCATTGCCTCCCAGTCTGATAAGGAGCACACACTGACCGGCACACCGTCTGGGTCTACCGCGGGTTCTGAGGGAGCGTCTGGCTCCGAGGAGGCTTCCGGGTCTGAGTCGGACCACTCTTCAGGATCGCATGGTGCCACTGTTCCTGCTGCACCTGCCCACTCTGCCTCATCTGGTGAGGCCGATAGTGCAGATTCTACTCCAGCACCCTAGTTCGACGTCCCTGCACCGATTGCTGATCAACCCAACCGGTGGTGCGTAGAAGGCCAATACTAGGTTTACAGGGATGCTAAGCTGCTCAATGATTAGGGGGTCATGACTCGGACTCTGACAATCGAGCGGCGGGTTTTTACAGGGAGTCTCCACACGATCCCTGCTATACATGATCTCTTCACCCGCCATCAGCTCGAGTGGATGGCTAGGAGCGTGGGACGCTATAGTGAGGAGTTGGTGCGAGAGTTCTACGCTTCGTACGTAGCGACTCTCCGGGCTTCTTTGGATAGGCGGTCTAATCCCGCTAAACAGGCACCACTTACCCATGTTCGAGTCTGTGGCCGCAGGGTGGATATCTCTTTTGCCCACCATTCGCCGTTTCTTATACAGTGCTAATACAGATGTCACCAGGGACCCTCTCAACCCCGAGTTCGACTATCGTTGGAAACTGATTAAGGAGGGCCATTTCCAGCGAGACAAGGTTGTGAAAGAGACCACCAAGAGGTGGATAGCCAGCACATTTCCGTGGATCGTGAGGGTGCAGACTGGGTGCTGGAGCCCAGAGGCCTTATCAAGAAGGCCAACCTCACATTTGCTGCCAAGTTCATTTGGCTATTGGTTCGCCACTGCCTATCCCCCACAGCCACTGACAACATTCTTACATGGGATAGAGCAGTCTTAGTTGCTGCTATGGTTGCGGCGTTCGAGGTTGATTTTCCGAGGCTATTGCTGGCAGTTATCCATGAGAGGGCCTTTAAGGCCTCGACCAATTACCCCTTTCCCTGTATGATTTTTGAGTTGTGCAGGTCTGCTGGAGTGCCCATTTGGCACATTGATGTTCTCAAGACTCCTACTGGGACAATGGACATCGGTCTCATCCGGGATGAGGCCAATGAGGCGGCACCCAACAGATGGCCCAGAGTATAGGTGCAGCCGCTAGGTGAGAACTTGGAGGACACGGTTGAGCAAGCCCAAGGGGATGATCAGGCTACATCAGAGCCTACCAACACCACCCCGGTTGATTCTATCTCGCGCACTAGCAGAGCCCCGAGTTCCTCCCGATCTGCACCATCAACAACACTGGTCCCGATTGCTAGGGTCCATAAGTTAGAGTCCCAGATGGCCACATTGCTGGATCATATCCATCCTTGGATGTAGAGGTCCATTACTGAGGTAGAGGATCGGATCGAGAAGAAGATTGCCAAGCAGACTGAGAGAAAGATTCTGGCAGTCCACCAGCGCCTTGATGCATTCGAGTTGAGAGTTCTCGCCCGACCAGCCCCTACTATTGATTTGACTACTCTCCAGGCTGCTGTGGTGAGTCTGAGGGCTGATGTGGATGCCATTCTGGATGTACGGGTACCTGAGCCTGAGGCCACACCTTCGGAGCCTGCGGAGGATACGGTGCTTAGTGCACTGTTCCAGAGCACCGCTGCTCCACTGCCTTCGCCACGTGAGCATGCCAAGAGGCATCGACCCAGAGAGAGTGATGAGTCTCGGGCTAGGAAGAAGGAGTGCACTGAGTTGGAGGCCGCGAGGAGAGCCTCTTTGGCAGACGAGGAGGCCCGACAGATGAGGGCTTGTGAGTTGGATGCTGGGGCGTCTAGCTCCAGGATTAAGGATATTGAGAGGATCACCAGTGAGGGTGCAGCCGTTGCTGCGGACATTACTGATGGTATCCCTACTACTGATAGAGCGGGTTCTGGGCAACCAGACCCGCCTGCTTGTTGATCTTCGGCGCTATGCGCCTCAGGTTTGCTTCACCTACCACATTATTATTATATTTCTAATGCATTGGGGACAATTGCATGCTTTCTTGTTGTGGGTGGGGTAAATGGAAAGTGGTTGTTAGGGTGAAATCTGAGTAGCCCAACTCACGATCCTCTCTTGGGGTTTTCTTGCCTGTGTTCTTTTGCCCCAAGAGACTGGTTATTTTACTATTGAACCGGCATGTTTAGTATCTTGTACAAAGTATGAATGTGAAATCTGAAGCACGATTGCTAAATACAATGATATCCCCTTCTAAAGAGAATGCTTGCATGATTAGGCATAGTGAATGTGAATGTGTAGGCTCTAAGCATGACATAGAGATACACCATTGCATGACCCTCCATCTAAACTCGAACTAGGTGTCCGATAATCTGGTAGGGTAATGAGGTGTTAAGAGAGTGTGAGGAAAGTAACATAGTCCACGGTTGGTACCTAGCCAGAACTTGCCCGGTTAGTCCTGCAAAAGTAATATGTGTTAGTCAATTAGGAAAGGATCATAGGCCCTTGTTCAAATTAGCCAATTTTTAGCTTAAATGAAAGAAAACCAAATGAAATTAATCCCTGTTTGATCCAAACATCTTGAGCTTACAATGAACCTTTCTTTTCTACCCCAACAAACCTTTTCTGGGTATAATTTGTTGGCCCTGGTCCCTCCTTGGACATGTGCACCTCAACTTATGCCAAAATCATAAGTTGAGTGTGGCTAATGCAGAAACCGATCTCATCTTGGCCCTGACCCAACCTTGGGTATTGTGTACCTCAACGAGTGGCTACTATGAGTAATGGTCTGAAAAGGGGGGTTGATGGGATTAATGTGAAAGGAAAAAGAAAAGAAATAGTGAAGAAGAAAAGTGACTCAATCAAAGTAGAAAGCAAGTGAAGAATTTGAAATAAAAAAAAATATATAAATAAAAATAAAAATAAAAGAAGTGTTTAAAAGAAGAGTCATTTGCACAAAAGGATAGACAATGAAAGAGGTAGGATGCTTAGCCGTAATGTCAAGGAGGGCAACAAGTCACTAAAATGTATCCATATGTACCATACTTGGCCCTGAGCCTACGTTACAAGCCAAGAAAGTCCTATCGTGATCCTAAGAGTCTAATATGATGAACTTAAGCAGTGAAAATAAGGGCAAGCCTATGGCGACAAGTACCAACTAGGTGTGAAGTTGTTTCGAGTGTGAGTGTTGAATAATGATCCTTATACCCAAATTTGAAATCACTGAGCGAAAAAGGAGGATATCTTTTGAAGTGAGAACACTAGTTGAAATATTGGAAAGTTGGTGCCTTTGTGAGAGATAAAAGAATAGAGGTGTCGGCATGGTGAGTCTGTGTCATGGTCTGATCCACATGAATGAGCCTAGTGAGCCTAAGAGTGAAATCATGCATCAAAGCAATGATAATAGTTGGGATTTTATAGCCATATGATTGTGAAAGCTTAAATGAGTATACGTTTGTACAAAGGTGTTGTGGTGAGTCATAGTGAGTCGCTTGAGGACAAACAACGAATTTAAGTTGAGGGTGTTGATGTACCGTGGTTTCTCGGTACTTTCAATGCTTTTTACTTAAGTTTAGTGTGTGTCTAAGGACTTTTTTGTAGTAATTTTAATATATTTTTATTTGTGTTTGCAGGAAAGCTGTCCAAAACGGAAATGCAGAAAACTGTGCTAAAATCAGTGCAGAAGTGATGACCTACAAAGACATCGACGGTCGATCGACCCATCGACGGTCCGTTGACCCATCGACGGTCCATAGGTGGTGATCGTCGACTGGAGGTTCGCGCATTTGGAAGCAACTCGGGGAAATCTGACCAAGTGTGGGGCTACGGAAGGATCGTAGGTCCGTCCTAGCAAATCGTCATTTCTAACAGAAAGTAGTCCTAGTACCCGACTTGAAGAAATCACTAAGTATGGAAGGATGGAGGCATCGACGGACCATAAGTGAGACGACGGACCGTGCTGGTGGTCCGTCGATTGTAACAGAAAGGATGCAAAAGTGAAGGCCAGAGAAAAAGTGAAGTGTGGACCAACGGAGGTTGTCATTGGTCCGTCGTTCCATCGACGGACCGTCAGTTGGGTCGTTGACTGAAGACGCATTTTGGACAGATTTTTCCTTATGGACTTTATTATTATAAATAGGGTTAAAACCTCGTTTTGGGGGTTAGACTTTTTATTATTTTCATACTCTTGTTATTGGAAGTTGAATTTTGGATTTTGGTAATTACTTCAAGTTTCCGGAATCGATTCTTACAATATTTTTGTTAATTCAAGTGATATTTCTGGATTTTCTTCAAACTTGTCAAAGTAAGTACATGAATTCTTGCTTAACAACCATGAATTGTGTAATTCTAAGCATGGATAACTAAATTCACAACTAGGGTTGTGGGAACCATGGGTAATTAACAAGATAAAACTAGCTAAATAACAATTCTAGAATAGGTTCTTGAATGTATTGATAATTCTTTCATTTAGAATTCTTTTTAACGAGTGCACGCGTTAGAACTTGCCCTAATTCTACTTGCCGGACCAAGGAGGTAGTTAATAGGAAAAGAATTATCAACATAGATTTAGTATACACTATCTAATAGGCTAGTCTCAATTGGTGCGAAGTAGTAACTTAGCCATACATTGAATATGATGCTTAATATGAGGTAAGGGTAAGGTTTAGTAATTCAACACACGTAGCCGAACCAAGGTACGGGGTGAAATTCTCTAGTTGCCGGACCAAGGAATTAGAGATACATAACTTACCACTTTGCATGCAAGACACTAGGAAAGAGATGTTATAGCTAGGATTATCGTGTTAAGGAACCTATGGGGAACACTTACGCCCTAGTTTCTCTCATCACTTGATAAAGACCAAAGTTTTAATCTTGCTACTTGTTTACTTAGAAATAATTGAACATTTTTGTTACACAAAACCCCCCTTTTATTTAACTGTTTTTGGAAAGGACTTGACTAAATAGACGTAATCGAAGATTAAAGTTAAGTCTAAATCATTTTTCTCGTGGGATTGACCCCAACCTAACAATTGGGTTCTTTACTTGATACGATCGCTTATACATCTTTAAAGAAGTATAATTTGAGCGTATCACACATGCATAAGTTTAAGTACTTAACATTAGACCCAAATCACTCCTCTCAAAAATATTTTTCTCTTTAAGAAAAAAGACCTCCATTGAAGAAGAGCTTGAGGTTGAAGCTAAGGTCAAGAACAAAGGCTTCATTACTTAAGTCTTGTTCTAGGGTATTGATTAAGGTATGTTTAGCTCTTCATCTATGGGTTCTTCCACCTATAGATTCTCCTAATATTTTGCCTAATTTGTGAACAAAAAACCCCAATGTAAGCTAGGGTTAATTTCAATGTGGGTATAGTTGGGTATGATTCCAAATGGTTGGATAATACTTATTTATGGTTAATTTGATGTTTATTCATGATATTATGAATTTTTTATGTGAATTCCTTGGTTAACCTTAATTTTCAAAGCATGTGGGTTTATGCTTTTGGATGAGAAATTGATGATTCTTGCTAGATTCTCTTGAGTTGTTATCATGTATAGAACTTATCCAAAAATAGGAATATGAAAGCATGAATTAGACTTAAGTATATATGTTAGAAAATGAATTGAAATGATTGGAATTGAGACTTTTGATGAATTATGCTTAGAATTGCCTATGACTAAGGCTTGTGACTAATGTGTCTTGTGATCTAAACTAGTATGTTGATTGTGGAGTAAAGCTTGAATATTGGGCTTGAAGTCATAATGTTGATCACTACGGATTAAAGAGTAAGTCTAATATGATGAACTAGCTTGTATAAAGTTGATACACAATACAGATAGAATTATGGTAGAAGGATCTTTCCCACATGACCTACTTAAGACTATATTAATGCATGTATGTAGAATGTGAAAGGTTAATCACCTAAAATGAATCATTATTGTTAGAATAGAATAGGTTGAAGTTGAGTCTTATAATTCCTTCATGTATAGTTGAATTATGTAGCTTGAGATGGTAGATCTCATGGTAGCTTGGGCTTGAAGAATTAAGATCTCCTAAGGTTAGCATGAATTAGCAATTGTAGGATACTTTTTATTGTAGATTAACTTGGTTAGGCATGGTAGCCTAGGATTGAGGATATACACTCTCCTTGGGTAGCTTAAACTAAATGCCTTCATGGTAGATTGACTTGGTTAGGCCAAAACCATTTCATGGTATCTTAGGATTGAGATACCATACTCTCCTAAGGATAACTTAGGTTTTGGGATTCATACTCCCCTAAAAGTATTTTGCATCTTTTTTAATGTTTGCATGGTAGCTAGGTTGGTATACTTGTATCCTTCCTAGGATAGCTTGGATTGCATGGTAAGGTGTTTTCTATGGTAGTTAGGTCTAGCCTAGTATGTGCTATTATTTGATAGTCTAAAATGATAAATAGTAAGCATTGAGTAAGCTAGCCTAAAGGGGTACTGTAACACCCCAAAATTTTCTAAGTTAATCCTAAGCCATTCTTAAATTTTGTATAAGGTCATACTGAGTTACTCTTAAATTTATTAGGTGTTAAGGTAAATTTGTTAGTGTGCGGACGATTTTGAATATCAATTACGGTCATTAGAAAACCCTTGCAAAAAGTAGAGTTGAAAGTTCCTTACAAATTAAGTTTTGACATAAGATTTTACTTCGGTAAACTTCCAATGACCATATATATTAGATTATAAAGAATTAGGTGATACATAACCTATAAGATTGAAGATATTTGAATCCTCTTTCCAACTCCACCAATTTCACATCAATCCATTTTTCGAGTAAAAAGTTATGACCATTTTAGTGACTAGTATAGTGCAGTTCTATTTTAGCCGCCGGAAAATATTAAATAAGGTAATTTTCCTCCCCTTTTCCCGCTAGGAAAACCTAAAAACGGATTTCACAAGTCCTATAAAGCCCTAAATAATCCTATTTCCATCTTTTAATCCATCATTCTCTTTTCTCTCATACCCTAGGGCAAAAAACCTCAAGAAAAAAATCAAAGTAAAAGACTCCACTCAAGAAAATTCAAGATTTGTCAAGATTCTTCTGATAAGGGCAAGGTTGAAGCTAGGATTGAAGTTCTTCATTGATTTCTTCACCAAATTTCGTGGATTTTCTCCAACAAAGGTATGGTGTTTCATCCTTGATTATTCTCTCATTCAAGGAGCCAATTTCAAACGTTTTTCAAAAGATCTTAAAAAAAACAACCTAAAACCCTAGTTAAATTCTAAGCATGGGTTCTTGCATGAAAATGTTTAAATCAATGTTTTATGAAGTATTCAATGTTCATTGATGGTTTTATGATTAAAACTTCCATGAACCCATGCATTCCTTGAATTCTTAATTTTGGCTCTAAAGTGGGTAAATTGATCATGACTTAATTATATTGAATTCACGCGTAAATTATATTGGGCTATTAAAATATGTAACGATTAATGTCAGAATTGTTCATGGCTGCCCTATAATGTTGATATCTATATTGAGTATTGATGGCTCATTGAATTGATTGAATTATTGGCTTAGTCTTACGTACATTGTTATGGGTATCTTTATGACGTGAATTGGTATTGGAAAGGCTAAAGAGTGGTGCTTATGGCTATGGGAAGGGGATGAGTTGACCTAATCCTTTCGTTTAGCATTGAGTTGATATTAAACTGTTGTTGTTTGGTCTAGTCCACTTATGGTGGTGGTGATTACTTGATATAATCGTTATGAACATGGACTTGTCGGCATTATAATGTGAAATATCGTATGATCATGATAATGTATATGAAAAGGTATAAAGTAAAGTTTTTATGTGATGTCTATATGATCTTGTATGAGTCTATAATGCTATTATTTGATATCTTTCCTCTCTAGTTTATAATGCATGATGTGAAGGACTAGGAGAGCCTTTAGAGAATGAAGTAGTGTCTTGTATTGGTAGAATAGTTGTCCCTACTTGATACTTGAATGATATTGAATAAATGATATGATGGATATTATGTCTTGACTTGGTAGGCTTAGGCACCCTTGTCTTGAATGAATGAAAAGAGTGATAGTCTAGGATCGGTAGACCTAAAGTAGGTACCCTTATATGAATGACTTATATGGAACCTTGAATATGAAAAGAAGGTTAAGAATGAGCTATCCTAATAGACCTTGAGTGGCAGCCCTAGTAGACCCACTCTTGGTAGAGGTATTATGAGTTGGTAGGACTATTAGATGGTACCTTCTCACATACCTTTATGTGAACGAACTTACTCTATTAGAACAAAGGCAAAGCACCGAGTGGATTTTCTTGTGGTATTAGCTCTACTTGCATTATGAGACTAGAGTACAAAGAAGCCCTTGATATCCCTCAACCATGTGCCAACATGGTATGAGTCCTAGTTATACCTTTGGCAAGTGGAACGCCTTTCACAGTGTGGGGTTTTATGACAACGAATTTGTAAGACCTCGAAAATGACTTAGGTTAACTAGAGCCTAACATGTTGATATTTATGGTCTAATGTCCTAAATATGTTTAATATATGGTATAGAGTCAGTAGCAAAAGTATTAGAGGTGTTGGAAGTCAAACACCAAGGGACGACTAAGACGTTCGACGACTAAGTCACCTAAATGCCTTGTATGTGGTTCTATGTGTTTATGTGTGTTTAGTGATGTTTTAAGGTTCTTAATTAAGTTATTATAGCATGTATATGCAGTGTGTTGAGTTTCGAGAATTTTTGGGGTCAAACGACCAATAACGTTCATGGCGTTCGAAAGATATGCCTTGAATCGACCTTGTATGTCTAGGCGTGTTTCATCGAGTTTTATGTATTCGATTTGTATGAAATTTATGTGAGAGGTGTTAAACTTATAGAAGATCGTAATTGGGTTAGAAACGTCCAGGAAATTATCCCCAAGGACCATCTAAGGGTACTTGAGGAAGGACCCAAAACTGTTGCCAAAACAGTCCCAGGCAGGCCCAAGACGGCAGAGCAGTCGACGGCTCGTAGGCATGTGGACGCCCCATCAAAGAGTGTCGTCATGGGGGAATTGTCCATGGGTGAAGATGGAAGCCTTGGCAGGCTACTGTAACCATCGACGGTGGCCAGTGACGGCCCGTCGTGGTGGTGACGCCCCGTCAAGGGCAGGCGTCGAGTGATGTTGTCTACCTGCGCAGGCTGCTGCCAAGTTAGGGGTGAATTGGTAAATTCACCCCACTTCCAAATAAGAGTTTAGGAGGTTTTTTAAGGGCCTTTTGGGTATTTTAAATGAGTATATAAGTGTTTAACACTTAGAATAATTCATTCTTTCAAAAACAAAACCCCAAAGTCCCTTAGAAATCCCAAACACTCCATTAAAGTCCAAATTGAAGAAGCAGCTTGGTGTGGCGTTTTAAGTGGAAATTCTTCATAAAAGTGAAGAATTATCATCCTTGAGGTATGGCTTTTGATCCTTAAAACTTGTTTCATCAAGGATCCCAACTCTCAAGATGTTTTTCAAAGTTTTCTAAAGTGAATTGTCCAATTTCGAGATTCTACCATGGGTTCTTGCATAAATGATTTCTAAACATTGATTATGATCTAATTGATATTGTATTGATGATTTAACATAAATTACCTATGAACCCATGTAAATTGGTGAACCCTAGTTTTGACTACTTATTGGGCTACTTGATATTAAGCTAATATTGTCGAATTGTTATGTAGTTTCTTATGGGCTTTCTAATGATATAAGATTTGTATTCAATTGATATATAATTGATTTTAGATTGTTAAACCTAGATTTAATTGATGTAGATTCATTGAGTCTTATGGTTATTGCTTTGAATTATTGTTCATGGTCATGGGTAAGGGCCTTGTGATGTTGAATTGGTTGATTTGACATTGAATTGAAGTGTGGATGAGGGGATGAAGGTATGCTGCCCCATTTTCTTTAATTTGATATTAATTATACTTCGATTCTATTGTGATTGGTATGGTCCACTTATGATGGCGGTGTTATGTGTTTTACTTGCAATTGATGTGGCCTTGTCGGCGTTATTTTATGCAATATGATGAGCATGGCCTTATTGGTAACTACTTGAAGTAATGTGGCTATTTGTGTAGTTGATTATGTGAAGCATGACATTATCTATCTACATGTGAAGTCATATGGGTGTGTTCTTCTACTTATGTTGCCTTAAGTGATCATGTTAGACTATGACTTTGACATTATGAGTATAGTGTTAGGGTTAAGTCTTGGTTATTCCTACTTGACTTTGTGAGTCTATGTGGAGTACATTAATGATGTTATGATGATATATAGGATGACTTGAAGATGTAGGTTGTTTCTAGGTGTTTCTAGAATGACTTGCATTATGAATTGAAGTGAAGTATGTGATGTCTTGTCTTGGTTGACTTGTATATCTTGCTTGATGCTTATATGAATATGATTATGTGATGATTTGACTTAGTATGTTAAGAGTCTTGAATGTGTGAATGACATGTGACCTTGAATGATGAAAAGAAGGTCTTTATGTGAAACCTTGAAATCATAGGGTAAAAGTAATGTAAATTGAAGTCGAACGCCGTAAGGGTATCTTTCATGTGGGATGATGGACCTAGGTTGATTGGCTGGAACGGCATCATATCTCCCTAGCAAAAGTCATAATGAGCTTCTTGTCACCATTGGAAGTAAATCCCTAGATATCCTTTTTGGTAGGGTAAATGTAATTGAGTTATGAACTAGATATGGAACCCTATTGTATGAACCTTAATGTGAATTAATCTATGAGAACAAAGGCTAGCACCGAGTGAATATGGTAAGGGAAGTAGTTCTAGTTAAGCATGAGACTAGAATACAAAGAAACCCTTCATATTCCTTAACGATGTGCCTACATGGGATGTGTCCAAGTTCTACAATTGGCAAGTGGAACAACCTCATCGGAGTAGGATAGAACTCCGGATTCCATGTCTTGCTACCATGGTCTATGTTGGTTATTTCCTATTCTCATCATATGGGATAATTGCTAGCATTAGAGAGGTTCTATGAAGTTTAGGTGGTGGTATGAGACGCTATCTAGACATTGCACAATAGGCTTTGAAGATGTAAATGAGAGTCCCTAGGTCTTCTCTAAGACCATTACTTGAATGTTCTTATGTATTGTATGAGTTTCTTAATGAATTAATGAATAAATGGATTAATGAATTAATGAACCAATGACTTACGTTATGAAGTATGTAAGTGAATAAGTACCTAATCTAGAGTGGCTTATGGATTCTTTAGTTAAATTGTGAAGAGGGCATAAAGGATGATTTCTTCATGGCTTACCTATAGAAGACTTGAGAATGACTCTAGTTAGGGAAAAGGTTTGATGTTGTTGACATGATCTAATCTTTAGGTAGTTTTAAGGACTATTTAGGTAATCTTGAGGAGGTCAATCATGGACGTTATCATCTTGATTTACTTAAGTAGGTCTTTTGATAGCCTTTGGAAGGAGAGTGTCCTATCATCTAAGTGTTGGTGTGTTTAGTGAGAATGATTTTATTTTAGGTAGTCTATTGGATCCCTTGTGTGTGTGTGATAGAGATTGTATGAGCGGTCACTCCACTCTCACTCAAGTGAACCTTGGAAATGACCTTTGATAGATGAATCTTACATTAATGTTTATGAATTCTTTGTAAGTATGTATGTAACTCATTATAGGTAATCTTAAGGGTCGATTAGGCACATCTAGAGAGGGTGTATGGGCGGTCTCTCTTTGTGTGACTTAAGTGAATCTTAGGATGACTTTAAGTGAGGGAATTACATGTTAGAAGTTGAGTTTTAAGAGGATTTAGCAATTCACTGTACAGTGAATATAGTTCACTGTAAAGTGATCTTTAAATTTGATATTGTTGATTAATTATTATCTTATGTGTTTCTAAATTGATTAATGATGTTAGTATGATTAAAATATGATTTGTAAAATGAAAAGATGCATATTTCCAATAAAGTCCATTTTCATGATTTTTTATGCATAATGCCATACTTAGTACATGTGGTTGTACTAATTCCATGATTTTCTATATATATAGTTCTTGGTAGGTGAGGAGCATTGGAAAGTGAAGACTTGGACTTAGAAGATTGTTCAAGAGAAGTTGAAGTATGTTCTCACTTGACTCGAGGGCATATATGTCTTTTATGTTTTCTTTGAAGTATTGTAATAGACTATGTATTTATATTTTCGTATTCAAGTATGGGTTGTGTCCCAAGTATCCTTGTGTCTTAAGATTATGAGATTGAGACTTAGTATTTTCTATTACTTTTATATGAAAGAGATTTTAAAGACTATGTTATATTTTGTGAAAAGTTTTAATTCCGCACTACTTTTCACTATGTATATGCAATGAATGATATGAAAGGGCTTGTCTTAGAGCTCCGAGAGGTCGACGACGCCGGTTACAATCCAAGATTGTACCCTAACTTCTATGGTATGGTTTTGGGTTGTGACAAGCTTGGTATCAGAGCATAGGTTGGTGAAAGTGGTCTTAGGAATCAAAAAGTCTCATCAAGTCACGTCTAGTAGAGTCTTGACCATCGATGTGAGTTGCGACACATCTATGGGCGAGAGGCTATAGGACGATAGAGTTTCCCTTCTTTTCTACTCCTATGTCGTGCGGTAGAGTAAATGTTATGATTTTCCTTCTTATGTGTTTCCTTGTGTTTCCAGGAGATGAATACTAGAAGGATGGCCGCTAGAAGGTTGGAAGAGGAGAGGGTGAATGAGGAGATTCCTCCTCAAGTTGAGCAAGTTCCTCAAGGTGCTCAAGTGCCTCCCCAAGGTGATCATGTTCCTAATGTGGGTGGAGGTAATAAGGTTTCGGTGGTTCATCCGGAGTTGACTACTCAAGAGATTAGAGAGGCTTTGATGGCTTTAGGTCAAGCCGTAACTACTCAAATCAATTTGAGTATGATTCCTAGGGTTGTGGAGAGCACTATGACTTCTAGGTTGAGAGACTTTGTGAGGATGAATCCTCCTATCTTTCTTGGCTCCAAAGTAGATGAGAATCCCCAAGAGTTCCTTGATGGTGTGTACAAGGTGTTGAGTGCTATGGGGGTTACATCTAAAGAGAAGGCGGAGTTAGCTTCATACCAATTGAGGGATATGTCTCAAATTTAGTTTACTCAATGGAAGGACAATATGCCAGAGGAAGTGGGTCCTATTGAATGGGAAGAGTTTAAGGAAGCTTTTCTAGGCAAGTACTTTCCTAGAGAAATGAGAGAGGTTAAGGTGGAGGAGTTTAAGGCAATATGAATGTTGAGGAGTACTCTTTGAAATTCTTGTATTAGGTTAGGTATGCATCTTCTCTCGTGTCAAATCCAAGAGATGAAATGAGTCGCTTTGTTACCGGGGTAGCCGACATAGTAATGGAGGAATGTCGTACGTCTATGCTACATGATGATATGACTTTAGCTAGACTCATGGTGTATGCACAAGCTATTGAAAAGTCTAAACTTAAGAGATGGCTAGAAACTTGAAAAGGATTGGTGCAAGTGATCAAGGGCAGCCTAAATTCAAAAAGAGGGCTCAAACTCAAGAGGGATCTAGTCTTCTAGGGTGAAATTTGAGAAAGGAGGTGGTTCTCAAAATGACAAACCTACTTGGACCAATTGTGGCAAGAAACATTTTGGTGAGTGTCTTTTGGGTATCGGGAGTTGTTTTGGATGTGGAAAGAGTGGGCATAAGGTTAGAGATTGTTCAATAATTTCTTCTAGGGGTAGATATGATAAGCAATATGCCCCTAATGTTCCAAAATAAGATGCTCCAACAAAAAGGTGTTTCTATGCACTCCGGACTAGAATTGAGAAGCCAGGTGATGGTGGTGATGATGTTGGTTAAGTTCTCTTTCTTTTGTTAAGATATGAAATCCTTCTAAGTGGGGGAGTATGGTTAGTAGATGTGATAGAAGTCTTAGAAGTTGTTGCATGAGCATGACGTTTAGAAGTTTGGTCGAAATTGAATTTCATTAATTTCTTGCATCGTGTGTTTTATGAAGCCTTGATTATGTTATAAGGTGTGTTTATATGATGTTAATTTGCATATTAGCATGTTTACATCATGAATTACCTTAAATGTGCATTTTTGAAAAAATTGGTTAAAAAACACTGTAGCATTAAGACAGTTTACTGTAATATTTTTGTAAAAATGAGTAATTGATTAATTGGTCTAAAATTGTTATAATGTGGTTAGACTGATGTGTAAGAGTATAATATTGAATATAAAATGAGTTTTTGCTATTTGGATAGAAGCATGTGAGTTTCATAGCATAATGAGTTATAGAATTTTTTTCTAGTTTCTTGTTGTGTTGTGAATCTATTGATATGAAATTGATGATTTCTTCTTAATACCTTGTTATGTGGTTTTGTTAGGTGATGCTAGTTGAGTCTCTAATCTTGGAAGTGTTCGGAGAGTGGCAAGTGTCATTCGAGGACGAATGTTGTCAAAGTGGGGCAGATTGTAAGACCTCGAAAATGACTTAGGTTAACTAGAGCCTAACATGTTGATATTGATGGTATAAGGTCCTAAATATGTTTAATATATGGTATAGAGTCAGTAGCAAAAGTATTAGTGGTGTTGGAAGTCAAACGTCAAGGGACGACTAAGACGTTCGACGACTAAGTCACCTAAATGACTTATATGTGGTTCTATGTGTTTATGTGTGTTTCATGATGTTTTAAGGTTCTTAATTGAGTTATTATATCATGTATAGTCAGTGTGTTGAGTTTTGAGAATTTTGGAGGTCAAACGACCAATAACGTTCATGGCGTTCGAAAGATATGCCTTGAATCGACCTTGTACGTCTAGGCATGTTTCGTCGAGTTTTATGTGTTTGTTTTGTATGAAATTTATGTGAGAGGTGTTAAAATTATAGACGATCTTAATTGGGTTGGAAACTTCCGGGAAATTATCCCCAAGGACCATCTAAGGGTCCTTGAGAAAGAACCCAAAACTGCTGCCAAAACAGTCCCAGGCAGGCCCCAGACGACGAAGCAGTCGACGGCTCGTAGGCCCGTTGACGCCCCGTCGAAGGGTGTCGTCATGGGGGAATTGGACATGGGTGAATATGGAAGCCTTGGCAGGCTACTGTAACCACCGACGGTGGCCAGTGACGGCCCATCGTGGTGGTGACGCCCCGTCAAGGGCAGGCGTCGAGTGATGCTGTCTTCCTGCGCAGGCTGCTGCCAAGTTAGGGGTGAATTGGTAAATTCATACCACTTCCAAATAAGAGTTTAGAAGGTTTTTTAAGGGCCTTTTGAGTATTTTAAATGAGTATATAAGTGTTTAACACTTAGAATAATTCATTCTTCCAAAAACGAAACCCCAAAGTACCTTAGAAATCCCAAAGACTCCATTGAAGTCCAAATTGAAGAAGAAGCTTGGTGTGGCGTTTTGAGTGGAAATTCTTCATCCAATTGAAGAATTATCATCCTTGATGTATGGCTTTTGATCCTTGAAACTTGTTTCATCAAGGAGCCCAACTCTCAAGATGTTTCTCAAAGTTTTCTAAAGTGAATTGTCCAATTTCGGGATTCTACCATGGGTTCTTGCATAAATGATTTCTAAACATTGAATTATGATCTAATTGATATTGTATTGATGATTTTAACATAAATTACCTATGAACCCATGTAAATTGATGAACCCTAGTTTTGACTACTTATTTGGGCTACTTGATATTAAGCTAATATTGTTGAATTGTTATGTAGTTTCTTATGGGCTTTCTAATGATATAAGATTTGTACTCAATTGATATCTAATTGATCTTATATTTTTAAACCTAGATTTAGTTGATGTAGATTCATTGAGTCTTATGGTTATTGCTTTGAATTATTGTTCATGGCCATAGGTAACGGCCTTGTGATGTTGAATTGGTTGATTTGGCATTGAATTGAAGTGTGGATGAGGGGATGAAGGTATGCTGCCCCATTTTCTTTAATTTGATATTAATTATACTTCGATTCTATTGTGATTGGTATGGTCCACTTATGATGGCGGTGTTATGTGTTTTACTTGCAATTGACGTGGCCTTGTCGGCGTTACTTTATGCAATATGATGAGCATGGCCTTATTGGAAACTACTTGAATTAATGTGGCTATTTGTGTAGTTGATTATGTGAAGCATGACATTATCTATCTACATGTGAAGTCATATGGGTGTGTTCTTCTACTTATGTTGCCTTAAGTGATCATGTTAGACTATGACTTTGACATTATGAGTATAGTGTTAGGGTTAAGTCTTGGTTATTCCTACTTGACTTTGTGAGTCTATGTGGAGTACATTAATGATGTTATGATGATATATAGGATGACTTGAAGATGTAGGTTGTTTCTAGGTGTTTCTAGAATGACTTGCATTATGAATTGAAGTGAAGTATGTGATGTCTTGTCTTGGTTGACTTGTATATCTTGCTTGATGCTTATATGAATATGATTATGTGATGATTTGACTTAGTATGTTAAGAGTCTTGAATGTGTGAATGACATGTGACCTTGAATGATGAAAAGAAGGTCTTTATGTGAAACCTTGAAATCCAAGGGTAAAAGTAATGTAAATTGAAGTCGAACGCCGTAAGGGTATCTTTCATGTGGGATGATGGACCTAGGTTGATTGGCTGGAACGGCATCATATCTCCCTAGCAAAAGTCATAATGAGCTTCTTGTCCCCATTGGAAGTAAATCCCTAGAGATCCTCTTTGGTAGGGTAAATGTAATTGGGTTATGAACTAGATAAGGAACCCTATTGTATGAACCTTAATGTGAATTAATCTATGAGAACAAAGGCTAGGACCGAGTGAGTATGGTAAGGTAAGTAGTTTAGTAAAGCATGAGACTAGAATACAAAGAAACCCTTCATATTCCTTAACGATGTGCCTACATGGGATGTGTCCAAGTTCTACCATTGGCAAGTGGAACAACCTCATCGGAGTAGGATAGAACTCCGGATTCCATGTCTTGCTACCATGGTCTATGTCGGTTATTGCCTATTCTCATCATATGGGATACTTGCTAGCATTAGAGAAGTTCTATGAAGTTTAGGTAGTGGTATGGGACGCTATCTAGACATTGCACAATAGGCTTTGAAGATGTTAATGAGAGTCCCTAGGTCTTCTCTAAGACCATTACTTGAATGTCCTTATGTATTGTATGAGTCTCTTAATGAATTAATGAATAAATGGATTAATGAATTAATGAACCAATGACTTACATTATGAAGTCTGTAAGTGAATAAGTACCTAATCTAGAGTGGCTTATGGATTCTTTAGTTAAATTGTGAAGAGGGCATAAAGGATGATTTCTTCATGGCTTACCTATAGAAGACTTGAGAATGACTCTAGTTAGGGAAAAGGTTTGATGTTGTTGACATGATCTAATCTTTAGGTAGTCTTAAGGACTATTTAGGTAATCTTGAGGAGGTCAATCATGGACGTTATCTTCTTGATTTACTTAAGTAGGTCTTTTGATAGCCTTTGGAAGGAGAGTGTCCTATCATCTAAGTGTTAGTGTGTTTAGTGAGAATGATTTTATTTTAGGTAGTCTATAGGATCCCTTGTGTGTGTGTGATAGAGATTGTATGGGCGGTCACTCCACTCTCACTCAAGTGAACCTTGGAAATGACCTTTGATAGATTAATCTTACATTAATGTTTATGATTGCTTTGTAAGTATGTCTGTAACTCATTATGGGTAATATTAAGGGTCGTTTAGGCATATCTAGAGAGGGTGTATGGGCGGTCTCTCTTTGTGTGACTTAAGTGAATCTTAGGATGACTTTAAGTGAGGGAATTACACGCTAGAAGTTGAGTTTTAAGAGGATTTAGCAATTCACTGTAACAGTGAATATAGTTCACTATAAAGTGATCTTTAAATTTGATATTGTTGATTAATTATTATCTTATGTGTTTCTAAATTGATTAATGATGTTATTATGATTAAAATATGATTTGTAAAATGAAAAGATGCATATTTCCAATAAAGTCCGTTTTCATGATTTTTTATGCATAATGCCATGCGTAGTACATGTGGTTGTACTAATTTCATGCTTTTCTATATATATAGTTCTTGGTAGGTGAGGAGCATTGGAAAGTGAAGACTTGTACTTAGAAGATCGTTCAAGAGAAGTTGAAGTATGTCCTCACTTGACTCGAAGGCATATATGTCTTTTATGTTTTCTTTGAAGTATTGTAATAGACTATGTATTTCTATTTTCGTATTGAAGTATGGGCCGTGTCCCAAGTATTCTTGTGTCTTAAGATGATCAGATTGAGACTTAGTATTTCCTATTACTTTTATATGAAAGAGATTTTAAAGACTATGTTATATTTTGTGAAAAGTTTTAATTTCGCACTATTTTTCACTATGTATATGCAATGAATGATATGAAATGGCTTGTCTTAGACCTCCAAGAGGTCGACGACACCAGTTACAATCCAAGATTGTATCCTAACTTCTAGGGTATGGTTTCGGGTTGTGACAGGATTCCATACCAAGATAGTATGGTCTATGCCGGTTAATGTTTATTCTCATCATATGGGATGTACACTATAGTATTGGATAGGTTCTACAATGTGTGGGTAGTGGTATGGGACGATATCTATACATGGCATGAGTGGGCCTTGAAGATGTTAGGATCAGTTCCCTAGGTCTTCCAAGACCATTATGTGAAGTCCTCTAATTGTTTGATTCTCTTAAATGGCTTAATGAATATCGTTGACTTAGCTAATGCATGTTGAATAGAAAGGTTCTTATCTAGAGTAGCTTTAAGGATTGCTTAGTAGGCTTGAAGAGGGTGTATGGGCGGTCTCTTCATGTCTTACTCAAGTGAGTCTTAGAAGTAACCTTAGGTAGAGAGTCTAAGTGATTATTTGAGTATGTCTTACATGTGAATATTGATTTGATGATGGTTCTTATACTTGTTTTATGAAGTTTCTATCAAATGAGAATGAAAAGTATGTTCCAAAACATATGTCCGTTTTAGCATGGTTTTCATGCATACTACTATACTTAGTGCATTCAATGTTCTAATCACATACGTTGTTCTATTTCTACTAGTGTAGGTGGAAAGTAAGGTTTCTCTTAGTTTTTGAAGCTTGGAAATAGCATTCTCTCAAGATTGGTATGTCCTCACATGTTTTGAGGACATGACTCATGTTTTAGTTTTCCTTTTTAAAAGACTTTATAGTAGACTATAGTTTCTTTTCAAATTGATGTAAGGGTTGTGACCCTAAGATATTATATGTGTCTAAGGTGGCTATGACGAGACTTAGTTCTTCCCTATGATTTACAAAAGAGTTTGACTATTATGATGAAAAGTTTTAATTTTGCACTTCTTTATATATATGTGTGTGTGTGTGTGTGCGCGTGCGCGCGTGTGTGATGAAAGATGTCTAAGGGCTTGTACAAGACCTCTAGGAGGTCGAGTATGTTGTGTGACGACTTGGGGGTGCTCCCGGACCATGACAAATACTTAGTGTGAGTGGTAGTATGGGATGTCATTCATACATGGCACAAGTATGACTTGAAGCTACTTATGAAATGTTCTTTTATGTTATGTATGCTAGCTTGAAATGTTGCTATGGTTGCCTTCCATGATATGATTGAATTAAATTAGATAGTTCCTTGTCTATAAGAAGTAGGTCTATAGTTACACATAGAAATGGTAAAGATGAATATGATGACTTCAAAGATATGCTTAGTGTATGTGGTATTATGGGACGCTACACATGCATTGCATAAGTGTGTCTTGAAGTTACTTAAGAGTTTAGTGCTCTTATGACATGAAAACCTTGGTCTTGACTATGAATGTGAAGTATGCCCAAGAATGACCAAAGATAGGTACTTAGCTTGGATAGTAGTATGGGATGTTATCCTTGCCTTGCACAAATATGCTTGGAGGTGGCTTGTGAAGTAGTTCTCTTGTAATACGAAAGACTTATGGTTGAACAATGTAATTATGAAATTTTAAAGTTAAATGGTTGAAGGATGTAATTATGAAAGTTTAAAGTTAAGGCTATGCTATAAGTATGATTTAGCTCCTATGCTTATTTTCTATGTCCTATATTGACTTGTAATGATATGATTCCTTTGCGGAGTTATGTTATGATTATGCTATTTGTCTCTTATGTTTATGTATTATTTTGACTATTTATTTTGAGATGCTTTTATGTTGGTATGTTAGCTTTCATACTTGTACATTTTGTACAAACCCATATTGCCTACATTCTAACCAAATGTTGGGTATTGGGAGGTTAAGTTTCTTGAAGGATAAGTTTCTAAGTTGAAAGAAGACTTGAAGATTTGGTGAGTCTTCATAGCTTCAAAGACAAACCCATTATGTTCCTTTAATGGCTTTTCTTATATTTTAGACTTTATATGGGATGCGTCCCAAGACTTTTATTCATGTCATTCATAGATGGTTGAGACAAAAATTTTAGTAAAGACTTCCATTTTTATGAATTATTTTTTATCTTGTAAGGTTTTAAAGAAAGTTTTAAATTTTCCCTACTTTTCTATGATCTTATGTTATGATGATGCTAAGGGCTTGTATGAGACCGCTATGGGGTCAAGTACACCATGTTACGTCTAGGGGTACCCCTGGGTCATGATAGATACCTTATTATGAACTTTATCGATAGATACCAAGACATTTAGGAACCCGTACGACTTTATAGAATTGAATTCGGGTGAGTAGAACTCCCAAAACTGATCTTAGCGTGAACAGATATTTTATGAATGTCATGGGATATAGGTCTCACGACCGTGGAGCACCCCCTAGACGTAATTGGTGTCGTCTTCCTTGGAGAGGACTAAGACTAGCCTCTTAGCATTCGTTATCACATATCATAGGCTAAAAATGCAGAAGAATTAAAAAATTTCATACACACATCTATATAGTGAGGTTTACGTAGAATCCTCACATAGGAAGCTTACATAGGCTTCTACGCTCAGATAACATAATCGATACATAAGAATTAGTTTAATACTTCATCTCATATTAAACCATCTAAAAGAATACAAATCTTGTACATAGCCAAAGTCAACATCCCAATATAGGCTTACATCAATATCCAAAAGAAAATGGAATGAACAATGTCTTTATGACAATACAACATTTAATGCTAGAATGTGGAACAAGGTAACATCCTCAAACATGAGGACCTACCAATACTTGCGAAAATGATCCAATTCTTCTTCAATCGGCCTTCTAAGAACTCAATGACCGAAACCTACATAATTGTAGAAACACAGAAATATGGGTTAGTACACCACTTGTACTAAGTATGGAACATATGCACATAAACATTTGAAATCATGCTAAAAGGGACATTTGTTCAAAACCATGCCAAGTTACTTTGAAAAGCCTTATGCACAACCACGAACACATATAATTCAACATTCATATATTCCTTATAACAAGACCATATTCAACACAAGACCAATATCATCAAGTAGATCAAGTCAACATGTGTAGTAGCATATTAGGAAACCATAACCAAAGTAAATCCAACATCATGTTATAACAACAAAGCATTCATAAGAGTTCATAACATTATAAGATATGCAAGACACTTACTCATAACCCTTACCAAGCTTACTAGTGCAATGACCAAGTGAAGTCCCATAACCCCACTCAACCAAGTAAACCTACCAAAGGATCACAATTAATGTTAACTTCATATAATATAGCATTAAGAGTATTCATCATCATATCTAGCGATATAGACCAACAACATGCTTATAAGTGAAACTAACATCATATATGTAACAACCCGAAAATAACTATGCTAAGTAAAGCTTAAACGTACCTAGAATGCATGGATTAGATCGGGTTCACACGGCTTGTTGCGCATAGAATCAGACCTCAGAACCTATGCACTAGCCTAGCCAACCAACTTGGTGAGTTAGTTGATCTAGGCAAGGTGAGAACCAACCATGTAGGGCAACCGAATTGGAGAGATTCACCCGGATGAGTCTTACCGGACTTAAAAGGAGTAATCTTAAGTTTGGAGGGTCTAGGGGTAAAATGGTATTTTTCCAGGCTAAGGGTAGAATTGTAATTACCTTAAACAATTAATTAATTAATTAATTAATATGGTGGAGGGGCAATTTGGGTAGAAAGAGCCGAAATTGACTCTTTGAGCGAAATCTTGCTCCACCCGGGTTCGAGCCTTGGTGGGAGCAATGATTGGATTTGATTTATTTTATTTAGTGAATTAATTTAATTAATTAATATTTAATTTCTGATTTAAGAAAAAGGAAAAAAAAATCAAATTTTTATTTATTAATTAAAGATAAATCCTAATTTGACTAAGTCTCCACCTAATCTCCTAATCCTAAGCTAACACTACTCACGTTTCTCTCTACTCCTCTCTCAATTTCACGCTCAACTTCTGTAAAACAAGAGAACAGAACAAAAAGAAAATATAAAGTTCATCAAGAACTTGAACGCTTAAACTCAAAAAGCAAAACAAGCTTCAAAACGAAAAGCAAAAACCAAGTTCTCTACGGATTGTGCTTGTGATTTCGGTGGTGAGACATTGGCTTAGTGGGGGGATTTTGGCAGCACGTAAGAACACTTTGAACGACATTAAGGTCTGGGTTTTCTTCTCTCTTGGTCCCTTTCCCAAGAGACCCCTAAGTTCAGCTTAATTCCAGTCAAAAAAACTAAGGTTGTTCCCGTTGCATGCCCCTGTCATTAGATCCTTTGAAAGATTCAAGTATACATTGGTATGACTTCTGGTAGATGATTTTAGGGCTGGTTGTGACTACATGTTTGAATGTGTATTCAGAATTATATAGAATGAAAGAAGTGTTTTCGAAAAAGTGTGAGATGTTAACTTATGAGTGCACGTGTGTACTTTGACTTGGTCTCGGCTAAGAGCATGAAATTTGGCATGATTAAATTTTTGTATTTTACGTGTATGAATATGTTAAAAACGTGATGTTCATATAAGTTCAAGGTTGCTGAATTAAATGAAAATTCTTGATTGAAAGTAATCTTGAAAATGCACCTAAAGATCTCCCTAAAAAAACTACTCGAAATGTCTTAATGTTTAACGTGAAAGAGGGTGAGAAAATAGACTGCAAAAAGGTGATTAAATTCTCAAAAGTAACCATGAGAACTTACCTAAAGATGCATTAGATGTTACACGAAAATTTATCCTAAATCTAATATTTAAAAGTTGAGAAAAATGGACTGCAAAGAGGGTGAACAAATTTCCAGCATTCTGGAAATTCATTTTTTTGGCAGCTTACTGTAAAAAGTCACGTTCAAAAAAAAAAATTAATGCTTGAGGTCAGTGGGGATTGAACCCAAGACCTCACCATATACATGTTATAAGAAATTAAATAATAAAATGTGGTAAGGGGGATTCGAAATGGGGTAAAGCTCAAGTGAAAAGTTAAGGGAAAAATGAAAGAAAATGACGTGAGGCGTGTGGGGTTCGAACCCACAACCTCTTGGAAGGATGAAGGAGAGAGGAGAAGAATGAAATAAAGAAATAATAAAAATGAGGTATGTGGGATTCGAACCCACAACCTCTTGGCAGAATGAGAAGGTAAGGAGAAAATGTAAATTAAAATAAGGTGAGGGTGTGGGGGTTCGATCCCACACCCTCTTAATCTAAGCGAATAAACCAAGTAAATAAAGGAAAAAGAAAAGAATGTGGGCGTGGGGATTCGATCTTGGGTCCCCCAGGCCGAATTGATTAAGGCAAAAATCAAAAAAAAAAGAGAAAGAAAGTGTAGGTGTGGGGATTTGATCTTGGGTTCCCTAGCCAAGAAGTATGTCAACGAAAATCATAAGGAAAATTTACTAAGTGTTATACAAGGGATTTGAAATAGGGTTCCCTTGCCCAATTCCGCATTGACACATAAGTCTTACATGATTAAATAATTAATGAATGCTGCCTATACGAATCAAATTGAGACCTTGGCATACTTACGAGATGCATAAGTCTTGTACCACATAATCTTGGGCAATATGAATTACTTAAATGAACTATGAATGAAGCCTCATGGCTTGTGTGTGTGGACTCATAAGTTCAGCATACGTTTATAAAGTAAGTGAACCTAAGATGTTATGTGATGAATGATGAGACCCCAAAAGGATTAAGTAAGAGTGTGAAACACACTAAAAGGCCAAGTGCATTGGCATATGATGAAATGAACATTCACGTAAAAAGGGGTGAGTAATTATGAAGGGCAAATGTGCTAAGACTAATGAATGTGGTGACAACATGATAAGAGGCTCATGTGAAATATGAGAGCAATCTCAAATGAGCCTAAGTAAATGTTACCAAAACGTACTCACCTATGAGAGTGTAAAGTTAATGAAGAGACCAGTCTCTATGAACACTCTAATGAAAGTATTTAAGTTAATGCATACTTAATACTAATGATGAGATGAGAAATCATATAATGAGCAATGATGTCCTCATGCTAGAAGTCAGCTTCTATGATGTATGAGATGAATGTAATGGAACTTTATACTGAACACCGATAGGCTAGATATGAGTGGCGATTCCTTCTTTCAGGAAGCTGCAGAGGATCATATAATTCTCATGAGATGAGACTGTCCATCCAGACGGGTATGGGTCTCCTTATATCTCCTAGTCTTTGAACATATGCAGCCAACATAGGGATCTAGCAGGGTTCAATTCCCTATATACGCTAGCATGTTTTTGGTTTTACTTTGGCCGGTGGTTCCACCTCTTTTTGGTGTGGGGTAGACACAGGATTTCATAGAGCTCACATGATCTATGTCGGTTAAAGTTAAAGTTCTCAAAGAAAGAATGAGGCCAGCCTCATGTAATGCACACAATGAAATGAACGATACCAAAGGTGTTTGGGTACGTAATCAAGAGGTGAACTAGACTTATGTAATGACACTAGGTCATTCTTAGTCATTGCACAGTGAACCCAATGAGAGTCTTAAACTACATCCTAGGTATAGGTGGTGTTTACACTAGCCTATGAATGAAATAAAATGATGTACGTATGAATGAACGAAGCAGACTCTATGTTTGCTAAAGAAAACTCCCTAGTTGAGGTCTCATATGTTGAGCCCTCATTTTGGGAAGTCCTAATGTTAAGTCTATGATTCCAAGGTCATGGCATATGAACGAATGAAATGAAATATGATATGTGCTATATGCAATATGTTATGTGCTATATACAATATGTTATGTGTTGTGTGCAATATGATACGTATGATGATGCATGTTACTCTCATGGCATGACTTTCCTAATCCAATTTTGGCAAGTCCACTGACTTGACTTTCCATAACTCATATCGTTAGGAGAGAGCTATTCTAAATCATGCATGTCCTTGGTGTGTGCTTGCATATACCCATACTTAGTACAAGGGTGTACTAATTCCATACATTTATCTACTTTTAGGTGCAGGTGCAGCTGGACGTGAGAGCTTACGAGTCGATGCAAAAGTTATCCGGACGTGAAGCTTTCATCCGAATTTGTTAGGCCCTCATGCTTTCGAGGATGCTTACTGATTTATTTAGCGTAGACGTAGGCATGAGCTAGTGGAGTATGTTCCACTAGCTTTTCTTTCGTATTTACTTTCAGACGTTGTATTGGTGCCATTTTGGCAACTCTATATTTATGACAATATCTTTCATTTGATTATCTTGATTTAGATGGTTGTTGTGAACGCTTATGAGTTTACGTAGATAGTATTATGCGAGATCAATGTTTTCCAATATAAAGTTTAAGTGAACAAAAGTTCAAATTTTCTGCTAAAATTAACCTAGATGAAGTAACGACGACGTATGTAGGCTTGTCTGCGACCTCTGAGAGGTCAACGACGCCGGTCTCGTCTGGGATCTAGATTTCGGTCGTGACAAAGTTGGTATCAGAGCATTATGTTAAATTTCAAGGATAATAAGTTCACATCAACCACAACGAGTAGTTTCTAACTTATGGTAGTGAAGTGCACCACTATCATGAATTAGAGACTGCGTGATGCGTAGGAAAATTTCCCTTCTTCTGATCTTATCGTGCTTTACTTAATGTCTGATTTCTTGGTGTTATGAACGTATCAAACATCAATTCTTATCTTTCAGAAAATGAACACAAGGAGGAACGCTGGTCGGGGAAAAGGAGGAGCAGCTGCTGCAGGCAACCAAGTTCCACCCCAGGCTCCAGCTGCTGGAATGGAGATGCCTGTTAACCCAGCTGGGTTGACAGATGGAGAAGGTAGGACGGCACAGATGGCCTAAGCCATCACTTTACAAGCTCAGGCTATGACAGCCCAGGCGGAGCAACGAGGTGTTCCCAGAGAGAACCCACCTGCCAGCACCATGGCTTGCAGGTAAAGGGACTTCACGAGGATGAATTCTCCCGTTTACACTGGATCTAAGACTGCGGAGGATCCCCAGGAGTTTGTGGATGAGATCCACAAGATACTGTGTGCAATGGGTTTGACTGATATGGAGAAGGCTGAGCTGGCATCCTACGAGCTAAAGGGCGTAGCTCAATCCTGGTATAAGATGTGGCAGGATAGCAGGGCCTTAGGAGGAGGTCCTATTACTTGGGATCTTTTCAAGATGGCTTTTCTAGAACGGTTCTTTCCCAGAGAAATGAAGGAGGCTAAAGTTGAGGAATTCATCAACCTTAAGCAGGGCTCGATGTCAGTTAGGGATTACTCCCTGAAGTTCGTAAAACTTTCCAGGTATGCCACTTCTCTTGTGTCTAACAGCAGAGACGAGATGAGTAGATTCTTAACAGGGATTGCTGAGGATCTCGAAGAGGAGTGTAGGGCAGCTATGCTGCATGACAGCATGGACCTTTCTAGGCTTATGATCCATGTCCATCAAGTGGAGGAAAGCAGGAAGAGGAAGTACACGGGCAGGGAACAGATCAAGGCAAGCTGAGGAGAATTTTTCTAGGAAGAGTAGTACTGAAATCAGGGATAAGCCCAGGTTTAAGAACGGATCTCCTACCAAGGGGAGTCAAGTTCATCCAAGGGTCGCTATGATAGGGATTCCGAGTCCAGAGCTAAGAGAAACAATGAAGTAGATACACCTCAGGAGAGGCCACCTTGTAGGAAGTGTGGCAAACTACATGGACGAGAGTGTATGATGGGCTCTAATGCTTGTTACAGTTGTAGCAAACCGAGTCACATGGGGAAGGATTGTCCTAATAGGAGAAGTCAAGAACAAGGGAAGGAGAGAGTTCAGCCTAATGGTCCAAGTGAAGAGGCTTCAAGGAGGCAACGATTCTTCGCACTCAAGTCTAGGGGTGCAAGGAAAGGCACTTCTGGTGAAATCTCGGGTGCGTAGCCTTAATTAGTCTTTCATGAATTTGATTGTGTATGGTGTTTATGCACTAGTATGAGGTTAATATATTTGAGTCATCATGTTGGTTGCTGATTTGTGTGACTTATATGTTTACTTATGTTGTATACTTTGATGAGACTAGTTTAGGAAAGAGTTCCTTAGTCTATTAATGTGAAGCTGCTAGTAGGTTTCAAGGATGTGCACCATCATGTTAATGTGTGAATAATATATTCACCAATGAGGAGTATTGAATTGCCTATGTATGCATACGTTCTATAGATGACTTACTTGTTGCTAGTAAAGAGTAGTGTCATTCGGGGACGAATGTTCCTAAGGGGGGGATAATGTAACAACCCGAAAATAACTATGCTAAGTAATGCTTAAATGTACCTAGAATGCATGGATTAGACCGGGTTCACACGGCTTTTTGCGAGTAGAACCAGACCTCAGAACCTATGCACTAGCCTAGCCAACCAACTTGGTGAGTTAGTTGAGCTAGGCAAGGTGAGAACCAACCATGTAGGGCAACCGAATTGGAGAGATTCACCCGGATGAGTCTTACCGGACTTAAAAGGGGTAATCTTAAGTTTGGAGGGTCTAGGGGTAAAATGGTCTTTTTCCAGGCTAAGGGTAGAATTGTAATTACCCTAAATATTTAATTAATTAATTAATTAATATGGTGGAGGGGCAATTTGGGTAGAAAGGATCGAAATTGACCCTTTGAGCGAAATCTTGCTCCACCCGGGTTCGAGCCTTGGTGGGAGCAATGATTTAATTGGATTTATTTTATTTACTAAATTAATTTAATTAATTAATATTTAATTGCTGATTTAAGAAAAAGAAAAAAAATCAGATTTTTATTTATTAATTAAAGATAAATCCTAATTTGACTAAGTCTCCACCTAATCTCCTAATCCTAAGCTAACACTACTCACGTTTATCTCTACTCCTCTCTCACTTTCATGCTCAACTTCTGTAAAACAAGAGAACAGAACAAAAAGAAAATATAAAGTTCATCAAGTACTTGAACAATTAAACTCAAAAAGAAAAACAAGCTTCAAACGAAAAGCAAAAACAAGGTTCTCTACGGATTGTGCTTGTGATTTCAGTGGTGAGACGTTGGCTTAGTGGGGGGATTTTGGCATCACGTAAGAACACTTTGAACGACATTAAGGTATGGGTTTTCTTCTCTCTTGGTCCCTTTCCCAAAACACCCCTAAGTTCAGCTTAATTCTAGTAAAAAAACTAAGGTTGTCCCCGTTGCATGCCCCTGTCATTAGATCCTTTGAAAGATTCAAGTATGCGTTGGTATGACTTCTAGTAGATGATTTTAGGGCTAGTTGTGGTTACGTGTTTGAATGTGTATTCGGAATTATACAGAAATGAAAGAAGTGTTTCCGAAAATGTGTGATATGTTAACTTGTGAGTGCATGTGTGTACTGGGACTTGGTCTCGGCTAAGAGCATGAAATTTGGCATGATTAAATTGTTGTATTTTACGTGTATGAATACGTTAAAAATGTGATGTTCATATAAGTTCAAGGTTTCTGAATTAAATGAAAATTCTTGATTGAAAGTAATCTTGAAAATGCACCTAAAGATCTCCCTAAAAAAACTACTCGAAATGTCTTAATGTTTAACGTGAAAGAGGGTGAGAAAATGGACTGCAAAAAGGTGATTAAATTCTCAAAAGTAACCATGAGAACTTACCTAAAGATGGACTACATGTTACACGAAAATTATCCTAAATCTAATATTTAAAAGTTGAGAAAAAAGGATTGCAAAGAGGGTGAACAAATTTCCAGCATTCCGGAAATTTGTTTTTTTGGCAGCTTACTGTAAAAAGTCACGTTCAAAATAATATTTTTTGTAATGCTTGAGGTCAGTGGGGATTAAACCCAAGACCTCACCATATACATGTTATAAAATTAAATAATAAAATGTGGCAAGGGAGATTCGCTATGGGGTAAAGCTCAAGTGAAAAGTTAAGGGAAAAATGAATGAAAATGAAGTGAGGCGTGTGGGGTTCGAACCCACAACCTCTTGGACGGATGAAGGAGAGAGGAGAAGAATGAAATAAAGAAATAATAAAAATGAGGTATATGGGATTCGAACCCACAACCTCTTGGCAGAATGAGAAGGTAAGGAGAAAATGTAAATTAAAATAAGGTGAGGCTGTGGGGGTTCGATCCCACACCCTCTCAATCTAAGCGAATAATCCAAGTAAATAAAGGAAAAAGAAAAGAATGTGGGCCTGGGGATTCGATCTTGGGTCCCCCAGGCCGAATTGATTAAGGCAAAAATCAAAAAAAAAGAAAAAATAAGTGTAGGTGTGGGGATTTGATCTTGGGTTCCCTATCCAAGAAGTATGTCAACGAAAATCATAAGGAAAACTTACTAAGTGTTATACAAGGGATTTGAAATAGTGTTCCCTTGACCAATTCCGTATTGACACATAAGTCTTACATGATTAAATAATTAATGAATGCTGCCTATAGGAATCAAATTGAGACCTTGGCATACTTACGAGATGCATAAGTCTTGTACCACATAATGTTGGGCAATATGAATCACTTAAATGAACTATGAATGCAGCCTCATGGCTTGTGTGTGTGGACTCATAAGTCCAGCATACATTTATAAAGTAAGTGAACCTAAGATGTTATATGATGAATGATGAGACCCTAGAACGGTTAAGTAAGAGTGTGAAACACACTAAAAGGCCAAATGCATTTGCATATGATGAAATGAACATTCACTTAAAAAGGAGTGAGTAATTATGAAGGGCAAATATGCTAATACTAATGAATGTGGTGACAACATGATAAGAGGCTAATGTGAAACATGAGAGCAATCTCAAATGAGCCTAAGTAAATGTTACCAAAACGTACTCACCTATGAGAGTGTAAAGTTAATGAAGAGACCAATCTTTATGAACACTCTAATGAAAGTATTAAAGTTAATGCATACTTAATACTAATGATGAGATGAGAAATCATCTAACGAGCAATGATGTCCTCATGCTAGAAGCCAGCTTCTATGATGTAAGAGATGAATGTAATGGAACTTTATACTAAGCACCTATAGGCTAGCTATGAGTGGCGATTCTTTCTATCGGGAAGGCAGAGGTTCGTGTAATTCTCATGAGATGAGACTGTCCATCCAGACGGGTATGGGTCTCCTTATATCTCCTAATCTTTCAACCTATGCAGCCAACATAGGGATCTAGCAGGGTTCACTTCCCTATATACGCTAGCATATTTTTGGTTTCACTTTGGCCGGTGATTCCACCTCTCTTCGGTATGGGGTAGACACAGGATTTCATGGACCTCACATGATCTATGTCGGTTAAAGTTAAAGTTCCCAAAGAAAGAATGAGGCCAGCCTCATGTAATGCACACAATGAAATGAACGATACCAAAGGTGTTTGGGTACGATAATCAAGAGGTGAACTAGACTTATGTAATGACACTAGGTCATTCTTAGTCATTGCACAGTGAACCCAATGAGAGTCTTAAACTACATCCTAGGTATAGCTGGTGTTTACACTAGCCTATGAATGAAATGAAATGAAGTACGCATGAATGATCAAAGCAGACTCTGTGTTTGCTAAAGGAGGCTCCCTAGTTGAGGTCCCAATATTGAGCCCTCATTTTGGGAAGTCCTAATGTTAAGTCCATGATTCCAAGGTCTCATGGCATATGAACGAATGAAATGAAATATGATATGTGCTATATGCAATATGTTCTGTGCTATATGCAATATGTTATGTGTTGTGTGCAATATGATACGTATGATGATGCATGTTACTCTCATGGCATGACTTTCCTAATCCAATTTTGGCAAGTCCACTGACTTGACTTTCCATAACTCATATCGTTAGGAGAGAGCTATTCTAAATCATGCATGTCCTTGGTGTGTGCTTGCATATACCCATACTTAGTACAAGTGTGTACTAATTCCATATATTTATCTACTTTTAGGTGCAGGTGCAGCTGGACGCTAGAGCTTACGAGTCGACGCAGAAGTTATCCGTACGTGGAGCTTTCATCCGAATTTGTTAGGCCATCATGCTTTCGAGGATGCTTACTGATTTATTTAGCGTAGACGTAGGCATGAGCTAGTGGAGTATGTTCCACTAGCTTTTCTTTCGTATTTACTTTCAGACGTTGTATTGGTGCCATTTTGGCAACTCTATATTTATGACAATATCTTTCATTTGATTATCTTGATTTAGATGGTTGTTGTGAACGCTTATGAGTTTACGTAGATAGTATT
Source organism: Solanum sitiens (assembly GCA_016801875.1). NCBI lineage: Eukaryota > Viridiplantae > Streptophyta > Magnoliopsida > Solanales > Solanaceae > Solanum > Solanum sitiens. The sequence continues at coordinate 334,392 of JABWTJ010000219.1, forward strand.
ATGCGATCAATGTTTTCCAATATAAAGTTTAAGTGAACAAAAGTTCAAATTTTCCGCTAAAAGTAACCTAGATGAAGTAACGACGACATATGTAGGCTTGTCTGCGACCTCTGAGAGGTCAACGACGCCGGTCTCGTCTGGGATCTTGATTTCGGTCGTGACAAAGTTGGTATCAGAGCATTATGTTAAATTTCAAGGATAATAAGTTCACATCAACCACAACGAGTAGTTTCTAACTTATGGTAGTGAAGTGCACCACTATCATGAATTAGAGACTGCGTGATGCGTAGGAAAATTTCCCTTCTTCTGATCTTATCGTGCTTTACTTAATGTCTGATTTCTTGGTGTTATGAACGTATCAAACATCAATTCTTATCTTTCAGAAAATGAACACAAGGAGGAACGCTGGTCGGGGAAAAGGAGGAGCAGCTGCTGCAGGCAACCAAGTTCCACCCCAGGCTCCAGCTGCTGGAATGGAGATGCCTGTTAACCCAGCTGGGTTGACAGATGGAGAAGGTAGGACGGCACAGATGGCCTAAGCCATCACTTTACAAGCTCAGGCTATGACAGCCCAGGCGGAGCAACGAGGTGTTCCCAGAGAGAACCCACCTTCCAGCACCATGGCTTGCAGGTAAAGGGACTTCACGAGGATGAATTCTCCCGTTTACACTGGATCTAAGACTGCGGAGGATCCCCAGGAGTTTGTGGATGAGATCCACAAGATACTGTGTGCAATGGGTTTGACTGATATGGAGAAGGCTGAGCTGGCATCCTACGAGCTAAAGGGTGTAGCTCAATCCTGGTATAAGATGTGGCAGGATAGCAGGGCCTTAGGAGGAGGTCCTATTACTTGGGATCTTTTCAAGACGGCTTTTCTAGAGCGGTTCTTTCCCAGAGAAATGAAGGAGGCTAAAGTTGAGGAATTCATCAACCTTAAGCAGGGCTCGATGTCAGTTAGGGATTACTCCCTGAAGTTCGTAAAACTTTCGAGGTATGCCACTTCTCTTGTGTCTAACAGCAGAGACGAGATGAGTAGATTCTTAACAGGGATTGCTGAGGATCTCGAAGAGGAGTGTAGGGCAGCTATGCTGCATGACAGCATGGACCTTTCCAGGCTTATGATCCATGTCCATCAAGTGGAGGAAAGCAGGAAGAGGAAGTACACGGGCAGGGAACAGATCAAGGCAAGCTGAGGAGAATTTTTCTAGGAAGAGTAGTACTGAAATCAGGGATAAGCCCAGGTTTAAGAACGGATCTCCCACCAAGGGGAGTCAAGTTCATCCAAGGGTCGCTATGATAGGGATTCCGAGTCCAGAGCTAAGAGAAACAATGAAGTAGATACACCTCAGGAGAGGCCACCTTGTAGGAAGTGTGGCAAACAGCATGGAGGAGAGTGTATGATGGGCTCTAATGCTTGTTACAGTTGTGGCAAACCGGGTCACATGGTGAAGGATTGTCCGAATACGAGAAGTCAAGAACAAGGGAAGGAGAGATTTCAGCCTAATGGTCCAAGTGAAGAGGCTCCAAGGAGGCAACGATTATTCGCACTCAAGTCTAGGGGTGCAAGGGAAGGCACTTCTGGTGAAGTCTCGGGTGCGTAGCCTTAATTAGTCTTTCATGAATTTGACTGTGTATGGTGTTTATGCACTAGTATGAGGTTAATATGTTTGAGTCATCATGTTGGTTGCTGATTTGTGTGACTTATATGTTTACTTATGTTGTATACTTTGATGAGACTACTTTAGGAAAGAGTTCCTTAGTCTATTAATGTGAAGCTGCTAGTAGGTTTCAAGGATGTGCACCATCATGTTAATATATGAATAATATATTCACCAATGAGGAGTATTAAATTGCCTATGTATGCATACGTTCTATAGATGACTTACTTGTTGCTAGTAAAGAGTAGTGTCATTCGGGGACGAATGTTCCTAAGGGGGGGATAACGTAACAACCCGAAAATAACTATGCTAAGTAATGCTTAAACGTACCTAGAATGCATGGATTAAATCGAGTTCACACGGCTTATTGCGAGTAGAACCAGACCTCAGAACCTATGCACTAGCCTAGCCAACCAACTTGGTGAGTTAGTTGAGCTAGGCAAGGTGAGAACCAACCATGTAGGGCAACCGAATTGGAGAGATTCACCCGGATGAGTCTTACCGGACTTAAAAGGAGTAATCTTAAGTTTGGAGGGTCTAGGGGTAAAATGGTATTTTTCCAGGCTAAGGGTAGAATTGTAATTACCTTAAACAATTAATTAATTAATTAATTAATATGGTGGAGGGGCAATTTGGGTAGAAAGAGCCAAAATTGACTCTTTGAGCGAAATCTTGCTCCACCCGGGTTCGAGCCTTGGTGGGAGCAATGATTGGATTTGATTTATTTTATTTAGTGAATTAATTTAATTAATTAATATTTAATTTCTGATTTAAGAAAAAGGAAAAAAAATCAAATTTTTATTTATTAATTAAAGATAAATCCTAATTTGACTAAGTCTCCACCTAATCTCCTAATCCTAAGCTAACACTACTCACGTTTATCTCTACTCCTCTCTCACTTTCATGCTCAACTTCTGTAAAACAAGAGAACAGAACAAAAAGAAAATATAAAGTTCATCAAGAACTTGAACGCTTAAACTCAAAAAGCAAAACAAGCTTCAAACGAAAAGCAAAAACCAAGTTCTCTACGGATTGTGCTTGTGATTTTGGTGGTGAGACGTTGGCTTAGTGGGGGGATTTTGGCAGCACGTAAGACCACTTTGAATGACATTAAGGTCTGGGTTTTCTTCTCTCTTGGTCCCTTTCCCAAGAGACCCCTAAGTTCAGCTTCATTCCAGTCAAAAAACTAAGGTTGTCCCCGTTGCATGCCCCTGTCATTAGATCCTTTGAAAGATTCAAGTATGCGTTGGTATGACTTCTAGTAGATGATTTTAGGGCTGGTTGTGGTTACGTGTTTGAATGTGTATTCGGAATTATATAGAAATGAAAGAAGTGTTTCCGAAAATGTGTGATATGTTAACTTGTGAGTGCACGTGTGTATTGGGACTTGGTCTCGGCTAAGAGAATGAAATTTGGCATGATTAAATAGTTGTATTTTACATGTATGAATATGTTAAAAACGTGATGTTCATATAATTTCAAGGTTGCTGAATTAAATGAAAATTCTTGATTGAAAGTAAACTTGAAAATGCACCTAAAGATTTCCCTAAAAAAAACTACTCGAAATTTCTTAATGTTTAACGTGAAAGAGGGTGAGAAATGGACTGCAAAAAGATGATTAAATTTTCAAAAGTAACCATGAGAACTTACCTAAATATTCACTAGATGTTACACGAAAATTTATCCTAGATCTAATATTTAAAAGTTGAGAAAAAAGGATTGCAAAGAGGGTGAACAAATTTCCAGCATTCTGGAAATTTGTTTTTTTGGCAGCTTACTGTAAAAAGTCACGTTCAAAAAAATATTTTTTTTTATGCTTGAGGTCAGTGGGGATTGAACCCAAGACCTCACCATATACATGTTATAAAAATTAAATAATAAAATGTGGTAAGGGGGATTCGCTATGGGGTAAAGCTCAAGTGAAAAGTTAAGGGGAAAATGAAAGAAAATGAAGTGAGACGTGTGGGGTTCGAACCCACAACCTCTTGGACGGATGAAGGAGAGAGGAGAAGAATGAAATAAAGAAACAATAAAAATGAGGTATGTGGGATTCGAAGCCACAACCTCTTGTCATAATGAGAAGGTAAGAAGAAAATGTAAATTAAAATTAGGTGAGGATGTGGGGGTTCGATCCCACACCCTCTCAATCTAAGAGAATAAACCAAGTAAATAAAGGAAAAAGAAAAGAATGTGGGTGTGGGGATTCGATCTTGGGTCCCCCAGTCCGAATTGATAAGGCAAAAATCAAAAAAAAAAGTAAAAAAAAGTGTAGGTGTGAGGATTTGATCTTGGGTTCCCTATCCAAGAAGTATGTCAACGGAAATCATAAGTAAAACTTACTAAGTGTTATACAAGGTATTTGAAATAGGGTTCCCTTGACCAATTCCGTATTGACACATAAGTCTTACGTGATTAAATAATTAATGAATGCTGCCTATAGGAATCAAATTGAGACCTTGGCATACTTACGAGATGCATAAGTCTTGTACCACATAATCTTGGGCAATATGAATCACTTAAATGAACTATGAATGCAGCCTCATGGCTTGTGTGTGTGGACTCATAAGTCCAGCATACGTTTATAAAGTAAGTGAACCTAAGATGTTATATGATGAATGATGAGACCCTAGAAGAGTTAAGTAAGAGTGTGAAACACTCTAAAAGGCCAAGTGCATTGGCATATAATGAAATAAATATTCACGTAAAAGGGGTGAGTAATTATGAAGGGAAAATGTGCTAAGACTAATGAATGTGGTGACAACATGATAAGAGGCTAATGTGAAACATGAGAGCAATCTCAAATGAGCCTAAGTAAATGTTACCAAAACGTACTCACCTATGAGAGTGTAAAGTTAATGAATAGACCAGTCTCTATGAACACTCTGATGAAAGTATTAAAGTTAATGCATACTTCATACTGATGATGAGATAAGAAATCATCTAATGAGCAATGATGTCCTCATGCTAGAAGTCAGCTTCTATGATGTATGAGATGAATGTAGTGGAACTTTATACTAAGCACCTATAGGCTAGCTATGAGTGGCGATTCCTTCTATCGGGAAGGCAGAGGTTCGTGTAATTCTCATGAGATGAGACTGTCCGTCCAGACGGGTATGGGTCTCCTTATATCTCCTAGTCTTTGAACCTATGTAGCCAACATAGGGATTTAGCAGGGTTCAATTCCCTATGTACGCTAGAATATTTTGGTTTCACTTTGGCCGGTGATTCCACCTCTTTTTGGTGTGGGGTAGACACAGGATTTCATGGAGCTCACATGATCTATGTTGGTTAAAGTTAAAGTTCCCAAAGAAAGAATGAGGCCAGCCTCATGTAATGCACACAATGAAATGAACGATACCAAAGGTGTTTGGGTACGATAATCAAGAGGTGAACTAGACTTATGTAATGACACTAGGTCATTCTTAGTCATTGCACAGTGAACCCAATGAGAGTATTAAACTACATCCTAGGTATAGCTGGTGTTTACACTAGCCTATGAATGAAATGAAATGAAGTACGTATGAATGACCGAAGCAGACTCTGTGTTTGCTAAAGAAGGCTCCCTAGTTGAGGTCCCATATGTTGAGCCCTCATTTTGGGAAGTCCTAATGTTAAGTCCATGATTCCAAGTCATGGCATATGAACGAATGAAATGAAATATGATATGTGCTATATGCAATATGTTATGTGCTATATGCAATATGTTATGTGTTGTGTGCAATATGATACGTATGATGATGCATGTTACTCTCATGGCATGACTTTCCTAATCCGATTTTGGCAAGTCCACTGACTTGACTTTCCATAACTCATATCGTTAGGAGAGAGCTATTCTAAATCATGCATGTACTTGGTGTGTGCTTGCATATACCCATACTTAGTACAAGTGTGTACTAATTCCATATATTTATCTACTTTTAGGTGCAGGTGCAGCTGGACGTTAGAGCTTACGAGTCGACGCAGAAGTTATCCGTACGTGGAGCTTTCATCCAGATTTGGTAGGCCCTCATGCTTTCGAGGATGCTTACTAATTTATTTTAGCGTAGACGTAGGCATGAGCTAGTGGAGTATGTTCCACTAGCGTTTCTTTCGTATTTACTTTCAGACGTTGTATTGGTGCCATTTTGGCAACTCTATATTTATGACTATATCTTTCATTTGATTATCTTGATTTAGATGGTTGTTGTGAACGCTTATGAGTTTACGTAGATAGTATTATGCGAGATCAATATTTTCCAATATAAAGTTTAAGTGAACAAAAGTTCAAATTTTCCGCTAAAATTAACCTAGATGAAGTAACGACGACGTATGTAGGCTTGTCTGCGACCTCTGAGAGGTCAACGACGCCGGTCTCGTCTGGGGTCTAGATTTCAATCATGACAATATAGGATCATCAACATGTAAAATCAACATATTCATATCATTTACTTTATAAGAACATACAAACATCTTCCTAGGACTTCTCTCAATGCCAACTAGTGCAATGTATAGGTAGAGTCCCATACCCCAACCTAGACTAAGTCAAACCCCTTAAGTCACCTAGTTAGAGTTCACTTTATTACTTCATTTTACTTTCAGGAACACTTGCCTTAACCTACATAGACCACATGAGCTAATGTGAAATCTGGTGTCATGAAACCCTACACCGAAAGAAGGTGGACTACTTGCCAAGGTAGTACGAAAACATGAATATAACGTCTAGGTTGATCCACTAGCTAGTATTCCTATGGGGGCAACATAGTTCAAGGACTAGGAGACATGCTTGAGACCCTCTTTATGACATTGGCATTGTAATCTCTATCTCATGAGTACAATAGTGAACCTACCTTCCCTACTTGGGAAGGTACACTCTTCACTTCTAGTTCACTCGGTGCTAAGCTAGAGTCCCTTTTTTAAATATCTTTAAGCCTTTATTAATCATCATAACTTAGTATAGGTCATAGGAGACTAACCCCCTTGTATATCATCATCATTAGCTCATTAGAATTGCATGAGAATATCCTTTCAATACAATCCCCATATGTGAGATTAACACATTATCATCATGTCATAATAAAGCACATAGGTAATTCATAACCAACCTTATATCATTACATCTTAATCATAATCTCACAATCCATATAGTACATTTCAATTGCATTCATCATACCATCACCTATATAAACTAACCGCAATCTACACTTCAATTGAACATCATCATTATGTATAAGTCATCACAATTGAAGTAAGGATTCAAGATCATAGGTCTTACCAATTCACCTTCACAAGCCTTTTTCCATGGTCGTACCATCAACCAACCATATTCATCCATTAATAGGCTTAATAACATCATAAAATAGTAATTAATACAATAACTAAGACAATTGCATCATCACTAATGAATTCATCATCAATTCATAACCTAAGGTTAGGGAAATAAAGTCAATTCATGATCTCTTCTATAGAACTAGGTATAACATCAAGAACTACCCTAATTAAACAATAATTCATCATAATTCATCCATAAGAATCAAAAGAAATCAAGAAAAATGCAATTTGAAACATCAATTTCTGATTAGACAGAAATCCATGTTCAATTCATCTTTTGGAAATCAATTTTAAAAGAACCCTTTGGGGAAAGGAGTCCCAAAGGTGAAGAGTTCCCGAACCTTGTTAATCCTTGAAGATTGGTGGAGAGAAATTGAAGTTCTTGCAACCCTAATCCCTTTGACCTTGGTCTTCTATAGAGTCTTCTTTGGGGAGAGAGAAAGTAGAGAGAAGGAAGAGAATTTGAGTTTTGGGAATTGAAGGTGTTGGGTTAGTTTAATTAGGTTTAGGTCTTTATATAGGTCCTTAATTTACTTAATTAGACCTCCTTTAACCCTTAATTAACCAACTAACCAACTAACTAATTAAATGACCACACTTAAACTTGGACATCCCTTAACAGACCTGACCTACGAGACCCCGACCTACGGTTCGTAGGTCAATCGATGACCCTTGCCCCCACCGTCCTCCACATCTGTCGATTGTGTCAGAGACCTGATTTTTTGCCACTTTTGGAAAATGTCTAAGGCTGGGGCTACAGATCCAAATACGCCCCATCAAAAGGACGACGACTCGTCGTTTGGCAACCGTAGTTGGCTACTGTCCTTGACAGCTTTTTGGTAATTTGGAAGGGTCCTCTCCAAGGACCCTTAGGGTGGTCCATGGGGAGTCTTACCCAGACGTTTCGACCCTAAACACATTTTATTACATGTTTAACACCTTTCCACCAAATTTCATTAATTTTCGACTCTCAAAACCCCATGAAGCATGCCAAGGCACTCTAGCACCTATTTCATTAGTCTCCGGACGTCATGGACGTTTCTTGACGTCTTGACCCTAAAACTTCCTAAATGGTTTATAAATATTATTTTTGGTCTTAAAAGAGTGTTTCAAGACTTGGATATTCATGTGATGCTCTATATTAGGTCTTGGACATTCGGAGTGTTACATTATCCCCTCCTTAGAAACATTCGTCCCCGAATGACACTAAAATCTTGTGAAGGCCAAGGATAGACTCAATACTAGCAGCCCAACCAACAACATACATAAAAACATGAGTTACAACTCAAATCAATATTACAACATGGCATTTACACATAGCAACTCAAATCACAATTTGCCACATATAAGAGCTCAACATCACAACATGAGGAATTTTATTCTCAATATCAACATGAGCTCAACATGATCATCATATTAGCATACTCATTAATATTTCATGAAGGCAACAATACATCAAATACAAAAATAAGAAAAAGAGCATTTTTCCATGAAAACTCATTTTAGCATAAACCTTTTACCATGGATATGCATATTTAGCAAAACAAGCCAATTTAAAATTTATTCATTATTAATAGGACAACTAACCTTAATTAGCAACAAGACGAGGATAACGAGACTTCATGTCGGTACCGGCCTCCCATGTTGCCCCTTCAACTAGGTGGTTTCTCCATAACACATTTACGGATGTCACCTCCTTGTTTCTCAACATCTTAACTTCCCTATCAAAGATCTCCACCGGAACCTATTCATAGGAGAGGTCCTCGTTCACACCAAGCCCTTCAATAGGAAGTATGGACACAGGATCAACAATGCACTTCTTAAGCATGGAAACATGGAATATCGGATGAACCGATGATAGTTCACTAGGTAATCTTAACTCATATGTAACCTTTCCTACCCTTTGCAAAACCTCATAGGGACCCACATATCGGGGACTTAACTTCCCATTTTTGCCAAACCTCACCACAACTTTCATAGATGAAATCTTCAAATACACCTTATCACCTACTTCGAATTCAAGATCTCTTCTTCTATTGTCGGCAGGATTTTTGCCGACTATAGGCTATTTTCAACCTATCCCTTATAACACGAACTTTCTCCAAAGCTTCATAGACTATTTCGAGACCAAGGAGTGAAGACTCTCCAACCTCAAACCACCCAACCGGAGACCTACATCTCCTAGCATAGAATGCTTCAAATGGAGCCATTGAAATACTTGAATGATAGCTTTTGTTATAAGAGAACTCAATCAACGACAAGTGATCATCCCAATTCCCTTTGAAGTCTTTCACACAAGCTCTTAACATATCCTCAAGGGTTTGAATAGTACGCTCTGCTTGACCATTCCTTTGGGGATGAAAAGCGGTGCTAAGCTTCACTTGTGTACCCAACCCTTTATTGAAAGACCTCCAAAAACGAGAAGTGAATTGAGAACCTCTATCCGATATGATGGACAAAGGAATCCCATGAAGACTCACAATCTCATTAATGTAAATTCTTGCATAATCTCCGTCGAATAAGTAGACTTAACGGTGATAAAGTGAGCAGATTATGTCAATCTATCCACTATCATCCAAATTGAGTCATTTTGCCTCCTAGTCCGAGGCAACCCAACTACAAAGTCTATGTTAATTTCTTTCCACTCCAAGTAGGAACACCCATTTCTTGGATTAGACCACTAGGCTTTAGATGCTCGGCCTTCACTTGTTGGCAATTTGGACACCTAGCTACAAACTCCGCTATGTCCCTTTTTACGTCATCCCACCAATATACCTTTGTAAGGTCACAGTACATTTTGGTGGAACCCGGATGGATAGAATATCGGGAATCATGAGCTTTCTCTAACACCTTATTCCTCAAATCATCAACAACCGGTACACATAATATATTTTGGTACCTTAGAAAACCATCCCTCCTTGGGAGAATGACTTATTCAACTTGCTAAGTATCGATTTCTTCAACTGCATCAATAGCAGATCAAGATGTTGTTTAGACTTCACATCAACCACTAATGATGACTCAGAGTTATTATGTACCAAAAAACCACCATTTGGGGAATCTTCCAACCGAACACCCAATCTATCCAACCTATGAACATCCTTCACTAGGTATTTCTTGCCTTCTTCTACATGAGACACACTACCCATGGTCATAAGACTCAAAGCATCTACAACCACATTGGCCTTGTACCACTTTGAAAGTCTAAAACCTAATCTAGAGCCTCACATGAGTTTCTAAGGTTCGTAACACTTTTTAAGGTCAATAATAGTGTATAAAAGTCATTTAGGAAGTCTTAGAGTCAAGACGTCAAGGAATGTCCATGACATCCGGAGAATAGTGCAAAAGGTGCTAGCGTGTCTTAGCCTATTTGACAAGGTTTTAGCTGTCAGAATTTGATGGAAATTGGTGGTAAGGTGTCTAACATGTATTAGAGTAGGTTTAGGGTCGAACATTACCGGTAAGACTCCCCAAGGACCACCCTAAGAGTCCTTGAGGAGGACCCTTTCATTTTGACCCAAAGCTGCCAATGGAGGCAGTGCAGGCAGTAGCCATCGACGATTGCAGGCGATGAGGCGTGGCCTGATCGATAGGCCGTTGATGCCTCCGTCTATGGTCACTTATCCATTTTCATGAATAGGTCAATTTGGCAACCCTCTGGTCAAAACTACGGTTGTATAGGACGGTGGGGGTCCTGGCCGTCGACTCACCTATTGCCCGTAGGTCAGGGTCTCGTTGGTCAGGCCTGTGACTTTCCTGTGAAGCTTAGTTGGGGTCATTTAATTAAGTTAGTTAGTTAGGGGTTTAATTAGTGGTTAGGGGATGGTTGATTAGATTAGTTAATTTACTATATAACCTACCCTAAGTCTAAAACCTCACTTAACACCTCTAAATTCCCAAACCCAAATTGCTCTTCTTTCTCTCTATTTTCTCTCTCCCAAAGAAGAACTCCATTGAAGGGCTAGGTCAAGGTCATTAGGGAAGCAATAAGGGTTCTTTTTTCCATCAATATTCAACAATTAACAAGGTATGGGATCCTTTCACCTTTGGGATTCCTTTTCCCAAAGGGTTCTTCCAAATTGATTTCAAAAAGATGAGTTTCATGTGGGTTTCTTTCTATTACGAATTGGATCTTCTAAATTGTATTGTCTATGGTTTATTTTGATTATTATGCTTAGATTATGATGTATTATGATTCAATTATTCTAGTTCTTGATGAATTAACGTAGTATGTGAAGTAGATCATGAAATTGGCCCAAGTCTCTAACCCTAGGTTATGAACTAGTGTTGAATTGAGTTGTTGTGATTCAATTGACTTCATTATTGTGTTAATTACTATTGTGTGATGATATTACACCCATTGTTGGATTGAATTGGATAGTTGATGGTAAAACCTTGGATGATGGCTTGTGAAGGAGATTGGGTAAGTCTTTGTGATCTCAAACCTTTACTTCAACTATGGTGGCTTCAACTTGGTGATGAAGTTTAATTGAAGTATACCTTATGATTGAATCGAGTAGGTGTTGTTATTATGATGCAATTGAAATGTCTTGATTATATAAGGTTGGTTATGAAGTACCTATGTGCCTTACTAAGTTATGATGATGTTAAAGTGTTAATCTCACATGTGAGGGTTGCATTTAAAGGATGTTCTCATGCAATTCCTATGAGCTATAGACTATGTCTATATAAAGAGTAGTCTCCTATGACCTCAACTAAGTTATGATTATTAATGAAAGACATTTCAAAAGGGACTCCAGATTAGCACCGAGTGAACTAGTAGTGAGGAGTGTCTTTCCCAGATAGGGAAGTTAGGTTCACTATTATACTCATGAGATTGGAGACTTTAATGCATGGATCATAAAGAAGGTTCCAAATACATCTCCTAGTTCTTGAACTATGTTGCCCCCATAGGAATACTAGCTAGTGGATTCACATAGATGTTATGTTTATGTTTTGGTACTACCTTGGCAAGTAGTCTACCTTCTTTTGGTGTAGGATTCTATGACACCGGATTTCACATTAGCTCATGTGGTCTATGTTGGCTAAGGCAAGATGTTACCAAAAGTAAAATGAAATAATAAGGTGAACTCTAACTAGGATGACTTAAGGGGTTTGACTTAGTCTAGGTAGGGGTATGCGACTCTACCTATACATTGCACTAGTTAGCCTTAAGGGAAGTCTTAGAAGGATGTTCTTATCTTCTTATGTGCTTATAAACGTAAATGATATGCATATGTTGATCTTACATGTTGATGATACTATATGATATTGGTTTCACTTATGAATATGTTGTTGGTCTCTATTGCTAAGTACGATGATGGCTGCTCTTGATGTCATGGTATGTAAATCTAGGCATTGTTTATGGTCCTTGTTTGGTTTACTTGGTTGAGTGAGATTATGGGGCCTTACTTATTCATTGCACTAGTAGACTTAATGGGGGTTATGAGTAAGGGTCTTGCTTAAGTTTTGATGTCATGAACTCTTATGCATACTTGTTGATGTTGTAACTTGATGCTAGAGTGGTTTTGATTATGTGCTCAATAATGTTGAGATGCATGTTGACTTGACTAGACTTGATATCGTTGGTCTTGTGTTGTACATGATCTTGACTTAAGGAATATGTGCTTGTTGACTTGTGTTGGTTCTAGATTGTGCATAAGGATTTTCAAAGTGACTTTGTATGTTTTTGAACAAATGTCCCTTTTTAGCATGATTTCTATGTTGTGTATGCATATGTTTTCATACTTAGTACAAGTGATGTGCTAACCCCATTTCTCCCTTTTTCCCCAACATTTTAGGCTCCGGCCATTGGAGATTGTGGCATTTGCAAGGAAGGCTTGGAACGATTTCTCCAAGTGTGGGTATGTCATCAAGTTCCGAGGATGATGTCATTTCTTACTCTAGCTATGTTTCTTTGTTATAGTCTAAAGACGATCATTGCACTCTATTTGTTTCAAGATATTGTTGTAAGCCTTAAGTGACATTTATACATTGTGTAAGGGCTACACCCATGTTGTTCTATTTTGTTTTGATGGTTTAATATGAGACATCCCTTTTAAGACTATATTGTGTATCTTATATATATATTCCATAAAAGTAAAAGACTGTGTAATATTCTTATACGAGGAGTCTATGTAAACTCGCTATTAATATATTATGTGTAAGCGAGAGGTCTAAGTAAACCTCCTGAAGTAATTGTAGATGAAAAGTTTTAATTTTTTTTGCACTTTTAACCTATGAATGTAATGATGAATGGTAAGAGGCTAGTCTTAGTCCTCTCCAAGGAGGACGACGCCAGTTACGTCTAGGGGGTGCTCCCCGGATGTGACAAACTTTATATCAGAGCATGAGGTTGAATATCCCTAGAATTGATGTCTTATTAAACCACGTCTATATAGATTCTTAATCATAATTGTGAAGCGCGCCACACTTATGAATGAGAGACTATGTTATGCTTAGAAAACTCTCATCTTCTTACAATTCTATGTCGTACCTCTAGAGTCTTATTATGTGCTTTCACCTAAACCTTGTATCGTGATTATAGGTATGAATACTCGAAGAGAAGCGGTAAGAAGGGACAAGTGCCTCCACTTGAAGAAGTTGCTATGGGTGATCAAGTTCCGGTTGTTCCTCCACCGATGATCGATGGAGAGATAAGGGCGGCTTTTCTCAATTTGGCCCAAGCCATGACCTGTCAAGCCAATGCCGTCACTTCTCAAGTACAATCCATGACGTGCCAAGTGAACAGGGAGGTTGGACCCTGAGTGCCTCATCATGTCAACAACATGGCATCTCGTTTGTGAGAATTTACTAGAATGAACCCACCTATGTTCTTCGGTTCGAAAGCGGATGAAGTCCCTCAAGATTTCCTCAATGAGGTCTATAAGATTCTCTATACTATGGGTGTGACCTCAATTGAGAAAGCCGAGTTGGCGGCCTATCAACTCAAAGATGTGGCCCAAACTTGGTACGTGCAATGGAGGGATAATAGGGCAGTAAGAGGTGGTCCGGTGACTTGGGAGATCTTCAAGAGGGCTTTCCTTGATAGGTTCTTTCCTAGAGAGTTGAGGGAAGCTAAGGTGGAAGAATGCATCAAACCTTCATCAAGGAGGTATGAGTGTACTTTACTACTCCTTAAAATTTACTAAATTGTCCAAGTATGCTCCATCATTGGTGTCAAACCCAACGGATGAGATGAGTCATTTTCTTTTGGGAGTGTCAGAAGACTTGGTAGAAGAATGTCGTTCGGCTATGCTTCATGATAATATGAATATTTCTCGTCTCATGGTTCATGCTAAAAAAGTGGAACATAGTAGGCTAAGGAGGAAGAATAGAGAGGCCAAGAGGGTCAAGTCTATGATGGTGATGCTTTAAAGGGGAGGTTGGAAATTCAAGACAAGCCTAGATTCAAGAAGAGATTCTCCAATCAAGTTCCATCCAAATTTCCCAAGGCTCGTGATGATAGGGTGTCTAACCCTATGTCTCAAAAGGGAAGAGGTACTAGTTCACCAACTAAGAAGACAACTTGTCGAAAGTGTGGTAAGAAGCATTATGTTGAGTGCCTTATTGGGACGGACAATTGCTTTGGATGTGGAAAGAGTGGCCACAAGGTTAGGGATTGCCCTAATTTGAAGAGGCAAGACAAAGGAAGTGGGCAAGCTCAAGCTAGTGGTTCTAATGTGGATGCTCCAAGAAAGAATCGCTTTTATGCTTTTCGCTCTAGGGGTAAACAATAGAGTTCTCCCGATGTGGTGATCGGTATGTTACAAGTCTTCTCTATTGATGTATATGATTTACTTGATTCGGGTGCTACAATATCTTTTGTTACTCCTTTAGTAGCTAGAAAGTTTGATATTTTATCCGATGTTCTAAATGATCCTTTTATGGTAACTACTCAGGTAGGTGATGTGGTGGTTGCAAAGAGGATATATAGAAATTGTCCTATGAAGTTGCCCAATAGAGTTACTCAAGTTGAATTAGTAGAACTTGATATGGTTGATTTTGATGTCATTTTGGAGATGGATTGTTTGCATGATTGTTTTGCTTCCATTGATTGTAGAACAAGAATTGTCAAGTTCAATTTTTCAAATGAACCCATCTTAGAGTGGAAGGTCGAATTCTATTCCTCGAGGTCGTATCATATGTTGTCTTAAGGCTTGTAAAATGATCTCAAAAGGGTGTTTATACCACATTGTAAGAGTCAAAGATTTAGACTCCAAAAATCCTCCCATTGAGTTAGTCCATGTACTGAGAGAATTTCCAGAGGTCTTTCCTAATGATCTTCCCGAAATTCCTCCCGAAAAATGAGGGTGAACACATGGACCATTTGAGAGTGGTTTTGCAAGTGCTTAAAGAACACCAACTATTTGTCAAGTATAACAAATGTGGTTTTGCAAGTGATTAAAGGACACCAACCTAAAACGACATTTCGAACTAGGTATGGTCACTATGAGTTCCTAGTAATGTCCTTTGGTCTCACTAATGCCTCGACATCTTTTATGGACCTCATTAATAGGGTGTTTCGAAATTACCTAGATTCCTTTATCATTATCTTCATTGATGATATCTTGGTATATTAGAAAATGAGGGTGAACACATGGACCATTTAAGAGTGGTTTTACAAGTGCTTAAAGAACATTTGATATTCTTGGTATAGTAAAATTATATTAGTAAAATTATACCTTGAATTAAAATTTTCTCTTGAGGGGAAAGTGTATGCGTTTACCGTGACAAACAATTGTAAACAGACGCAGTATCAAATTAAAAATATTCTCTCTCTCTCAAAAAAAAGTAAAAATAGCCTGAAGCAGGCACATTGTAAGAAGAGAAATTGATACCTTCCCTCAATTTTTTCGCCTTTACTGTAAACTAAGAAATAATGTACAAAACGAAGCTACAAGAGCTGTGCCATCAGTTCGAATGGAATTTGCCAGAGTACGCGACGGAGAAAGACGGCCCTGATCACAACCCTCGTTTCACAGCCACTGTTGTAGTGAATGGAGTCTCCTTTGAGTCGCCCAAGGACCAATGCCTTTCTTCCAAAGAAGCCCAAAATCATGCTGCCCATATCGCCTATGACCATTTCAATCTTCCTCAACGCCGCAACCTTCCTTCACCTGCTCCTGGTTAGTTCCTTAATCATACCCTTTGTTATGTTTATCACTGATTTCTTGCAAATTTCTTTGTTTTTGAACTGCTCTGATCAACTTTTGGCTGTTGTTTGCTGTTGTACCTCATGCATAAGTTATTGTACTTTTTGCTCAACTTATTCAACATCCAACTTTTATTTCCCAATATAGACCACTCATTTTATTTCAACAATTTACTTACTCTATTTAAACTGGTTGAGTTCAATAGTGCAAGTAAATTAACTTTTTGAAAAAGTTGAATCTTTTAGTCAGAAGGTGGGTTTCATCAGTAAACCAATATTGAAAAATAATTTGAATTTTGTAGGAAATATCTACATGGTAAAAAGTCGGACCTCCATTTTCCACGAATCTAGGGAGGGGAGGAGCTCTAGTAGAGAGAAATGTGGATTTTTTGGACAATCCCAGATATAGAAATAGGATATTTAGTTGGGTGAGATGACAACAACAACAACAACAATATATCTGGTTTAATTCCACGAGGTGGGGTATGGGAGGGTAGGAAGGTAAAGAGGCTGTTTTTGATAGACCTACAACTCAAAAAAAAAAAAGAAATAGTCCAAAGCAGTATGGCAAAAAGAAATTACAGAAGTGAGAAGTAGTCATGAAAAAATACTATGGACAACATGACAAATCATCTTGAACAGTAATCACAACAAGATAATAAGATAATCAAAGTATAATAAACAACAAATAGTAACCAAATTCAAAGGACATATAGTAAGTTGGGTGAGATCGGAGTATCTTTATATATTTTATTATGTAATTAATATTTGACACAAGAGTTGAATATGTTAATTGGGGATTACTTTTTTGTGATAGTGATTACTTCTGGTACCAAGCTGTTTTCTTTTTATTTTTTTCTTTTGCATATTAACCGAATGAACTTTGACCATAATGTAGTTGGTAGCTTGCTGATATTTTGAAACGGAAATCAAGTTATAACATCATGTAGTTTCTACATCTCTAATTATTGTTTTTTATTGGGGAATTTATTCATGCCCGATGTGGTGCAAAATGTAAAAGGTTTCTCGCATCATGGACAGATGAGGTTAAAAAAACCTAGTCCATGAGAGTTGGATTTGGGTAGGTAGCTAAAACATAGACACTTCGACGGGGAAGCCATGGAATTAGTGGATACCCTACAAAGGAGGAGAGTTGATATTGCATGCCTACAAGAAATCAAATGGACAGGAAAAATGGCTAGAGAAATAGGTTACACGGGTTATAAACTTCTGGTCAATGAACTGCAAAAAAGACAGAACCTTGCAGCTAGTCTTTGTTGTCAAACAAAGTGTAATAGAGTCCCACAGTTAATCTGGGATTGCCATCAGGAGCAGAACATAAGGCAGGTCCTATATGTCGGGGACGCAGGGGATGCGTGATTCTATGGCAAGGGACAAAAAATGTAGAACATTTAACTGAGTCAGATGGAACTCTGTTATCACAAAGAAAGGAGGAGGTTTGGGTATCAAGAATCTAAAAATGCAAATAGGAGCCATGTTACCGTTGTCATACACACAAAAAAGCAAAATAGGGGCCTCTCAATGAAATGGCTATTAAGATTCAATGGTGAAGAAATTCCTTTACGGAGAAATGTCATCACAACAAAGTATGGGCAAATGAATTCCACACAATGCAGATGTTGGCTATGAATCTAGGATGCGAAGTTGCCTCCCAGCCACAAGCTACTCGGGAATGCCATTGGGAGCAAAGAATGAGGAGCTAGAAGTCTGGAATTCAGTGTTGGAGAGATGTGACAAGAATGGAAGAGTCAATATTTACCTTAGGAGGCAGATTGACACTTATCAAATCTGTGATGGATGCACTACCCACATATATGGTGATCCTGTTCCAGATACCAAAGATCATTGAAAAGAAGATCAACCAATTGAGAAGGACCTCCTTGTGGCAAGGAAATAAGAGAGTGAAGGCTTCAACCTTGTGAAATGGGATGCCATAACTCTTAAACGAAAGCAAGGGGGTTTAGGCATGAATAAACTCAGCTTGCACAACAATTATCTGTTACAAAAATGGCTGTGAATATTTTGCATAGAAGATATGACTTTATGGATAAGGTTCATCGTAGAGATGTTTGGGCTCTTTAACCTCTGGACAACTAAGGAAGTTTATAGAACTTTTGGCTATAGTGTGTGGAAAATCATCAGAAGGCTATGGCTCCAGTTCAACACCAACATATCCTTCAAAATGGAGAATGGTATAAAAACGCAGTTCTGGTTTAAGCGCTGCATATGTGAATACTATCTAAAGGCCACTTTCCTAGACCCTACAGAAAAGTGACACTTCTTCCAGCTATGGAATCCACATGTTGGAATCTCACTTGTAGAAGAGCTTTAAATGACTGGGAGGTGGGTAGAATAGCAAATCTGCTATGGACTATGAACTCTTTCCCAGGTGCCTCCTTCGCCCATGATAAACCTTTTTGGAAGCTACATTGTAAGCGTATCTTTACAGTTAAATCTTTTCTTTTTTGGCTAAAGTAATCAAATCATGTCAGAAAAGCATCTAGAAGATGCAAGGTTACAAGAGAGCAAAACAAACTGCTTCAAACAAAACATGAAGCAAACTTACCTGTAAAACAGCCAAAAAATTTATATTCTACTAAGCTAAAGTCAGGGATCTAACAAAATCCAAAAAGTTATCCAGACTATCTACGGGGGGAAGGAAGTGCCAACTGAATAAGCATTCCAAACATCTAGCCTTGAGGGTGCTAATAGGAGTCGAGATTCCATCAAAGCATCTGCTATTTCTCTCCTTCCAGAGACACCAAAAAATAACAGCTGGAATCATTCTTCAGATTCTTTTGACGGTTTTGTCACCTCTCCACTATAACCAACTCGCATAGGCATCTTTCATGGAGGAGGGTACAGTGTAATCAAAGGAGAAAAGCATAAAAAAGCTCTAAGGTCTATGGGGTTTTTAAGCGCAAAGTGTAAATAAAGAGTGGGCTTTAATGAAAAAAGGCGCAAAGGGAGAAAATGTTTAGTCCAAGACTAACAATTACAAATATGAATGACAAATATATGACCAAAGAAACAGAGGTGGACCCATACTATAAGGTGGGGGTGCATGTGCACCCGTTAACTTCAAAAAAAATCATGTGTATATTTGCATATCTATATTGAGAAATTGGCTATGATTAATAGTGCACCCATGAGGAGCATAAGAGCGATGTTGTGCTAACTGGTACTAGCGAAAGGAACCACCCGTAAGACCTGGGTTCGAATCCAGCTAAACCACCTATTTTCATTGTTTTTATTTTAAGTTCCATATTTGAGATAAGGTAATATTGGTGCACCCGAAGTCTTGAAATCCTGGGTTCGCAGAAAATTGAATTTTTTTTTTTATGATAAAGTGAAATATCAATTATTTAGTTTCTTTTCTTCATAAAGTGAAATATTACTAAATCTTTATAAAAGCGTTTTTTTACTCCCAGGCACGAATACCAATGCGCTTTCTCTGTCTTACTTTCTAGGGCAGTAGAAACCAATCTTTCTGGCAACAACCACCGGAATCTTAGCCTTTTCTTTCTAAGCCAACAATTATCACCCACTTTGATAATTGCTACACACCTTAGCCTAGGATGGAAGAGAATAGAATTTATTTCAATGTTGGGTTCAAGTCTTTCGACATCACTAGATGGAACTCGAGCAAGTCTGAATGGTATGAATGGGTCGAAAGAAGTAGAAAGAAGATGAGCAGGTCAGTTATGAGCAAGAAAGCTATGGAATGGATATGTTTCTGCATGAGAGAGGCTTCAAAGGAACACAAGGAGACGAGAAGATGGAAACTAACAGAAAGAGAGGCAGAGCTTTTTTGCACCAAGAAGCAAAATGAATATGGGAAATTTATGAGCTTAATAACCTTAAATAGTGGTGGAAGATCGGTTTTAATCATTCCAGAACTTGCATTAAATGCTGGGTGGGTGGATATTGCATTAAAGATCGAGAGATTCATTAAAGGTCAGCAAAGTGAGAAGGAACATTCTTTCTCAAGCGTGACGGAGGATGATTACCCTTATGCTGAGGCTGTCCAACAGAGTAAATGGGGGAGCAATTTAAGAAGAGTTTAAGAAGAGCCGAGATAAGTACCAAGAAAGAAAGCATTCTAATAACTAAGCCAGTGAATATTCAGGAGGAAGATCTCCTCAAGAGATGCCTCATAAGATATTGCACTGCAAGCAAGAAGGAGAAACCAACTCTGGCGGATATTAGGAAGTGGTCCTCAACAAACTGGAAAAAGGTCTTTGGAGTCAACATGTATGAATTGAACAACGATATGTTCCTTTTTGAATTCCCCAATAGATACATGGCGGAATTGATCATCCAAGGCCAATGGAGGTGGAAGAGTAGCATATTTCATCTAGATTGTTGGAGCCCAACAATAGGGTGCACTCCTAGCTTCTCAACTCCACGTGAAACTTGGATTAGAGTAGTGGGGATTCCATTGCATCTGTGGTCTAGGAAGGTCTTCCAAGAAATTGGGGATCTGTGTGGAGGTTGGATCGAGACAGAAAAAGAAACTGAGCTAAAAAACCACCTGAAGTGGGCAAGGAAGGATTCTGGTGAAAAACGATGGGAGAAACCTACCGAGAGAGGTCTCCATCAACTGTGATGGACTTACATATTTTTTCCAATTTGGGCGGAAAGCGAACCCATATTTGAAATAAAGTCGGAAAGTGGATGCACAGTTGCCGAAGAAGATGAGGTCCTTTGTCTAAGGAATAGGTTTACCCAGAGGTCTTATTGCGTAAACATCTGCAACAGAGTACCAAACATCTTTGTGCACGGTGGCAAGGACTTCATAGCACCATTAGCTTCTTTCGAACTTGTAATGGTGGCTACAAATGCCGACTTCTCCTTTTTAGAATTTTTCTTGAGCTGCATGGCCGTTAATCGAACATGCCTTTCTGTTTTCGGTGCCTTAACCATGGGAACCATGCTTGTTCCTCCTTGCTCCATGACCATAAGTCGTTGGAGGTAAGGATCGATCACAGCGTGGCACTGCGGGAAGAACTCTTGCCCAAGAATTATATCAAAGAGGTCTAAAGGAGCGATAGTGAAATTGGTATTACCTTGCCACTCCTAGCGTGATGCTTACTCCATGTGCGACTCCGCTCACAGGAGTCGGTGGTGCATTGACCGTCCTTAGTTGGGCGTTACTTGGACTGTAATGCAGCCCCAACCTTGTCGCTGCCGTCTTGGTCATAATGTTGGCCTCTGCACTCGTGTCGACCATAGCATGAGCGGATCTTCCATTGATTGTGATGTCGACATACTGTGCGCCATATTCTTTCGGCTTCCCTGGTTGCTTGGTGATAGCTCTGCATAGCTCTATCAAGCCCAACTGCGTCGTCTTTATGCCTTGCCCTTGCTCCTCTGCATCCTTCTCCTTCCTCTCTCGTAGGATAGCACCAAGGCTATTCAGTTCAAGGCACCTCGCATAGCCATGCGGCCCACTGCATATGTAGCGACCACCTCTTTTGGCAACCTTTGTCTTTCTCTCTGTGTCGGCATGACGTACAAACTTCTTGCCATCGGACTTATATGTGTCATGATTCTTAGGATGTGGCCGCTGCTCCTCGCCTTTGCCACGATCTCCCCCATCATTGTCATGACTACCTCTCATCTCCTCTCCTTTGGCTCTGTCGGGCTTCTCGTGCCTGAAGTCTGTCAAAGCTTCAGCCTGTATGATGGCTTCATCAATCGTTCTGATCTGTCGGCGTTCCAACTCCGTCCTGGCCCAGCTCTACAGCCCATCCATGAAGTGGAACAACATATCTTCATCCGTGAGGTTGGGAATCTGAAGCGTGATGGTGGTGAACTCCTGCACATATGCGTGTATGCTGCCCGTATGCTTCAGTTCCCTAAACTTGCGCTTTGCCTCAAAGATGACGTTGTTAGGGAAGAATGCCTTTTTGAACTCCTCTTGGAATTGCTCCCAAGTGTTGATGGTGCAACGTCCCTTCCCGATTTTCGACTCTTTACGCCTCCACCACAACATGGCCATCTCCGAAAGATACAACACAACGTTGTTGATCTTACTCTCATCGCTCTTCAGCCTGTTGCACTTGAAGTAATTCTCCAAATGCCACAGAAAATTCTCCACCTCTTGAGCTTCACGGACGCCTTTGAACATAGGTGGCTTGGGAGCCTCGACCTTGGCCTCCCTATCTCGGTCGAACAACAACGATCCTCTAACTTCCACGGCCTCCTTGAGTGCTTTCATCTTGGCCTTCATGGTCTCAATCGTGCTCAACGCCTCCATGAGCTGACACTCCAAGGAAGTGATAGCCTCCTTCATCTCGAACTCGGCACGCTGGCATCCCTCCAACTCCTTGTGTAGGTTCTCAGTCTCCTCAAGGGTGAAGTCCTCGAGAGACTTGAACTTGCTATTGGCCACGTTCAAACGCCGGCCTAATATCTCCACGGCCTGCCTCGCCATTTCAACCCTTGCGATCCACTCCTCTCCAGGTGTGACGTCAATGGGCTCCTCGCCACGGTCCTCGTCACTTGCTTCGGTGGTCGAAGGCGGATGAGATGTTAGCGCCTCGCTTGGTGTGAGGTCGAGCAGCATTTCCTCATTATTCTTTTGGTACTTCTTACCCTTGCGGTTCTTCTTTTCACCATCCAGCCTGAGTTGGTGGTGCTGGCGGCATTTACGTCTCATTCATTAGCCATTCCCTTAGTACAAACCTTCGCTCTGATACCACGTTGTCACAGACTTAAGAGTCTTCTTGAAATATCCAAGGCCTTCTAGAGTTTTCTATAAACTTCTCCACAACTCTTAGACTCTTCCGCCCCTGTCCGGATGCAAAATCATACTAAGAATTGGCGGGACGTGACATCAAACACAGAAATAGTCAGTTGGGATGTGGAGGAACCTGTACCAATTATGGTGCAGCAACAAAGGGCTCAATATGTAGAAAAAGCAAACTCAAAATGGGTACAACAAAACTTGATAAAATCGGGGAAAATCTTTGGGATCGATTTCCAAGGACATGAAGAGGAGGCAACAAAGTTACTGCTACAAATAGACAGTTGCAGACAAGTGAGGATAATGGAGTAGGTCACATAAGTCAAGAAACTCAAGATCAATGGTGCACAAGAGCTTAAAAGTCTTGTAGCCTTTTATGTAAAATTTAAAAGTTTGGGAAGTAGAAATAAGGGGAGGAGCACAATCTTCAACACATGATGAAGTTTAAGCTAATATCATGGAATGTTAGGGGATTAAATGATAGGGAGAAGAGAAGGGTTGTACAAAGTTTGTTGTCTGGATGGAGAGCAGATATAGTGTGTCTCCAAGAAACTAAACTTGAAGGGTACATCACAGAGATGGTAAAGCAGATTTGGGGACGTAGGTGGATTTGAGATGCCTGTCTAGAAGCGAGTGGAACAAGAGGAGGTATCATACTGATGTGGGATGCAAGGGCATGGATGGGGGAGGTTTTGGAAATTGGTTACTACACCATTTCTTGTAAATTTGAATCACAAACCCAGAATTTTAACTGCCATATATCTGGAGTGTATGCTCCAAACTGTTACAATGAAAGGAGACTTGTATGGAATGAATTGAGCTCAGTAAGGGGGCTGATGGAGGGACCTTGGGCAATATATGGAGATTTCAATGTATGTAGGTACATATTTGAGAAGAAGAACTGCAACAAAAGAACTAAGGGAATGAGGGAGTTTTAAGATTTCATAGAGGACATGGAACTAGTTGACATGGAACTAGAAGATGCTGCATAAACATGGTTTAAGGGAGATCAACAAGAAGCAACCTCCAGAATAGATGGAATCATGATTTCTAAAGAATGGGATGATACCTTCAACAATTTGAAACATATTCCTCTTCAAAGGCTGAGTTCGATCATATACTAATAACTTTGACTACTGGTTGCTGGGAGAGGAATAAAAGTTACTTCATGTTTGAATATTGGTGGTTGCAATCAGAAGGATTTGTGGATAGAGTTAGAGAGTGGTGGAGCTCATTCAGCTACATTGGTAGACCTGATTATGGCATGCAAACTTAAAGCACTGAAACTTAAACTAAAGGAATGGAAACAAGAGGATGGTGGAAATCTGGGCATTCAAAGAAGGAGATTGTTAGAGCAGCTAGCAGAATTAGATACAGAAAGGGAAAACAGAACTCTCACTGTGGAGGAAACGACAAAAAAGGCTGCAACCTTACTTTGAGTATGAGGAGCTAGTCAAGAAAGAGGAAGTTCCATGGAGACAGATATCAAGAGTACTATGGTTAAAAGAGGGAGACAAGAACACCAAATTCTTCCACAAAATGGCAAATGCTGACAGGAGATACAACAATATCGATCAACTCATGATACATGGAGATGTTACTTTAGAGAAAAGCAGAATTGAAGGGGAGAATATAGAATTTTACAAGAACCTGTATAGAGAAACACATCAATAGAGACCTTATAATAATGTTGAATGTCCAATGTTGACTGAAGAAGAGGAAATGTCTCTACAAGGTAGATTTGATGAGAATGAAGTTCTAAATTGCCTAAAGTTATGTGCAGCTGATAAGGCTCCCGGTCCAGGTGGGTACACAATGGGCTTCTTCATCAAGTGTTGGGATGTAGTGAAGAAAGACATCATGGACACCTTTCAAAACTTCTATGATCAAGAAGTCTTCGAGTAGAGCTTCAATGCTACTTTCATTGCACTCATTCCAAAGAAAAAAGGAGCCAATGAATTAAGGGATTACACGCCAATTAGCCTCATAGGGAGTATTTACAAAATACTCTCCAAAGTTCTCAAAGAAAGGCTGAAGGGTGTGATAGATAGACTGGTGGACTCACAACAAATGACTTTTATAAAGGGAAGACAAATTATGGATGCAGTGTTGATTGCTAATGAAGCTGTAGATTCCAGCAGAAGAGAAACCTTGTATTCTATGCAAGCTGGACATAGAAAAATCATATGATCATGTGAATTGGAAGTACCTTCTTATGATTCTAGAGATGATGGGTTTTGGACAGAAATGGTTGAACTGGATTAGCTATTGCATTTCTACAGTCAGCTTCTCTGTCCTGATTAATGGGTCCCCTTCAGGTTTCTTCCAAACTCAAAGAGGACTCAGGCATGGTGATTTATTGTCTCCTTTCCTATTCTTAATTACTATGGAAGGATTAAATAACATGATCAAGACAACAAATATGAGAGGATGGGTAAAAGTCTTTGATGTGGCTAGAGTGGTTACAGAAAGCTTGGAAGTGACACACCCTCAGTATGCAGATGATACACTGATTTTCTATGGGCTAAGGAAGACCAACTGAAGTACTTAAGGGTAATCCTGGTGCTGTTTGAAGGGGTATCCGGGTTGCACATTAACCGGAGAAAAAGCTCTATGTATCCTATCAATGAGGTCAACAACATTAACTTGTTAGCTTCAATCCTAGGGGGTGAAGTAGGTACTCTACCTACAACTTATTTGGGTATGCCATTGGGAGCAACATCCAAGTCATTAGAAATTTGAAATGGTGTGCTAGAGAAGTGTGAGAAGAAGCTGGCCGGATGGAAAACTTAGTACTTGTCAAGAGGGGGAAGACTGATCCTCATTAATTCAGTCCTTGATGCTCTCCCAACTTACATGTTGTCCCTATTTCCCATCCCAGCAGGGATTATTAAAAGACTAGACAGAATAAGAAGGAAGTTCTTGTGGCAAGGAAACAAAGAAAATAGAGTTTTTCATCTAGTTAAATCGAATGCAGTGACAACTGGAAAAAAGAATGTTGGTCTGGGAATAAAGAATGTGGAGTTTCATAGTAAAGCACTCTTAATGAAGTGGTTGTGGAAATACTCAAATGAAAACCAAACACTTTGGAGAAGAGTGATAGGTGCCAAATATGAGGATGAAGACACGTGGATGACTAAAATTGTGACCACACCTTATGGGACCAGCTTATGGAGATCCATTAGAGCCTTATGGGAGGAAGTTAAACCCAAATTCAAGATGAAAGTGGGAACTGGAACAAGATTAAATTCTGGAAGGATGAATGGCATGAGAAAGGTAACCTGGAATCCCTTTTTCCTAATATTTAATTGGCCCCTTAATTCAAAAAAGCGAGCACCTCGCCGCGAGGCGAGGCAGACCCTTGTCGCCTTTCGCCGGCCAAAACACTTCTCCAAGGGCAGTTCAAGTGAAGCAGGAGACTTTTAAGAGGCTGCCTAGTTCTCCAAATATGTTTCCAAGGCCAGTCCTTAAGGATGTCATTTTGAGAGCTCCAGTAGTTGTAACTCTCCTTCACAGTGTAAATCCCATCCTTCGATTTTCCCCAAGGATACTGTCTGGGAGTTCCCCCACCATAGAGCGTTCTCCCAATGTTTCTAGTTGTTTGAGGAAGTCATTAATTTCCCAGTCTTGCAAGTTTCTTATGAAAGTTGGACACCATTCGTCGTTGTCTCTGTACTGAGCAATTGTGACTTCCTTGTTCGACACTATCCGAGACAATGTGGGAAAAGAATCTTTCAGTGAAGTGTCCCCAAGCCATCTGTCTAGACTCTAGCAAGAATCTAATCTTAAGCCCATTCCCTGCCTTGAAAAAGACAATTTGTAAGTAATCTTCTTGAAGACTACTGAAACATTAGACTGTCTTTCAGAAAAGATTGGCCATGGAAACTAATCTGGATGATCAGAATTCCCCTGAAAGTTTCCTGTTTTGCTTGCACAACAATTATCTATTACAAAAGTGGCTCTGGAAATTTGCATAGAAGAAACGACTTTATGGAAAAGGTTCATCATAGAGAAGTTTGGTCTCCTTAAACACTGGACAGTTGAGGAAATTGATGGAAATTTTGGCTGTAGTATGTGGAAAATCATTAGAAGGCTGTGGCCCCAGTTCAGCACCAACATATTCTTCAAAGTAGGGAATGGTGTGAAAACACAGTTCTGGAATGAGCATTGGATAGGTGAAGACTCTCTAAAGGCCACTTTCCCAGACCTTTACAAATCTCAATCTACTGAAAAGTTACACAGTCCAGCTATGGGGTGATGGAGTGTACAGGTTGGAGTCTCATTTTTAAAAGAGCTTTCAATGACTGGGAGGTGGATGTAATAGCAAATATTCTACGGACTCTGAACTCTTTTCCAGGTGTTTCCTCGGGTCATGACAAACTCCCTTGGAAGCTACACTGTTAGGGTGTATTTACAGCTAAATCTTGTTACTGGAACAAAAGCATTAGTCTGTTTTTCACAATAACTTGGCCCTAGAAACATCTGGAAGATTAAAATTCCCCTAGTTTCCTGTTTTGCTTGGTGGGTGATCAGAAAAGCTTGTCTAACCCATGAAGTTTTAGAGCAAAGAGGTTTACAGATTGCTCAAGGTGTTTTTTGTGTGACAAGGAAGTAGGATTTAATGATTATCTTTTCTTACACGGTAAAACCTGCAATTATATGGAACATGTTCTTGTGTATGCTAGTATTGAGCTGGATTGTTCCTGTTAAATTAGGTCTTAGGCTTAACTCACACCCCAAAAGCTAGCTCAAAGGGAGGAGGATTGCCTAAGTCTTACAAGGAGTTCACCCATCTCATTAACCACCAATAATGTGGGACTTTTGTCATTCTTTAACACCCCACCTCACGCCCAGTGCTTAGCATTTGGTACGTGAACAATTTTGATTTTGGGGGCCCAACATCGGGTGAGACGCCTGCTCTGATACCAGGTTGATACGAAGATCCTGAGATTGAATCTCACCGCCACGCAAATCAAAAAGCATTTTCACTTACCATTACCATTTTCAAAAAAAAAAAAAAGCATTTTCACTTGCTTGGCCCATGAAAAAAAAACAGACTCGCATGTGAGGGGGCATGTTGAGAGAAAATAATCAAATAATAAAGTGTGCTCTCGCTAACAACTTAAGTTTTTAGATGAGATGGTCACACACTTCAGCAGTTCCCAAGACTACTTTGGAAATGCTGAAAACTGGGAAACAATTGGAAGAAGAGACACAGTAAGACGGGTGGAAGTTTACCCCAGCCTATGTTTGGTGGACTGTATGGAAAGTAAGAAAAGCAAGATGTTTTGAAGGAAAAAGTAACAACATCAGGAAAATCAAAATGAACTGCATCATCCTTCTTTGTTTTTTGTGTAAAGTGTAAACAAGATATGGTGGGGATATAGACATTTTAGTTGATTTCATAGGGAAAATTGTAAAGTTTATAGACTAGTCTGGATGGTTTTTGTCTTGCCCAATGTGGGTTGTAAGTGAACATCTCATCAGTTTTTGGATGATGTATTTTTCTGAATACAAAATTACCCTTATCTCAGAATAGAAGACTTGCAAAATTTTTCGGACTTCTTAGTTCTTTCCACTTTTTCTTGTTTCAACGACAGTAATGGTCAAGTGTTGTGGAGGGGGACATGGTAATGGTTCATTCATAGTCCATTAATGATATGCTGCTCAGAAGTCACATGTTCTAATCAGATTTTTTATGGTCCATCTAAGAAAATGAGGAAAAGTAAAGAAAAATTATGTATTTGATTACGAAAGAAGCATGCTTGACTCAAGATAATCTGGTAACAAGAGGAATACATGTAACAAATAGATGCTACATGTGTTGTGTTAGAGTGGGTAAAAGTCCCACATTGGTTGGGGAATGGACCGGTGATCTCTGTGTATGCACTTGGGCAATCCTCCCCTCTTGAGCTAGCTTTTGAGGTTGAGTTAGGCCCCGGTGCCATATCTTCATATGGTATGAGAGCATTCGTGAGAACAAACAAGTCACTATTGGTCAATTTCCGGTGGCTGTTGGGTCTGATTTGTGTCAATTATTTTTAATTTTTCTTTCTGTGGGCGTTGCGCGAAAACGAACCCCACCACGAGGCTCGAAAAGCTCCCGCGACCAAACCCCAGCCAGAATCACCAGAAAATCTCACCCCACACGCTCTCACGAGCCGATAGAAGGTGGCAGTTTCCGGAGAGATCTGGCTCACGTGCCGGCGCGTGAGGGCTGTTCCGATCAATTTTTTTTGAGAAATGTATTGTCCGTTGAAGTCGTCCAGCCATTCCGACCAGTTCCGACCAGAAATCTAAATAGTCAACCACCTTTTTTCTACATTGTCCTACAACTTCTTTGATCCAACAGATATTCTTAATTTTTTAGTTATGAGATGGAGCATGCCAAGAACAGCTGCTGAATTTCAGTCATGCTGGAAGAGGAAAGGATTGTCTAAGAACCTGAAAAAGACTTGGGACACCATACCTGTCTTTATATTATATGGTGGTGTATCTGGAACGAGAGAAATATAAGACGTTTTGAAGGACAAGAAAATTCTGTTTTAAAAGTTATATCTGATTGCATCATGATGTTGTCATTTTGGTGTCAATTGGAGCTGGTTTGTGATGCTGAATCCCTATTGTAGCTCATATAATATTTTGTATCGACAATTCGGAATCTCCTTGTCTTTTATCTTTCTTTCTTTTTGGATTATAATGACAGCACCTTAGAGCTGGTGGTTTTTACATTAATAGTAATTACCTGGTAAGAAACGGTCATGGTATTTTGGGATAGATAAAAGTAGGAATGGTGTGAGATTATTGTAGAACCAAGACCTAAAGATATGGTTGTTGAAGTAAAATGAGTTTGGGATATGATTATTGCATCAAGACTTGTATGAGAAAGGAGATAATCAAAGTTATTAGTGCGTGTACTCTGCAAATAGGATAAGATGCAGAAGCTAAAGCCATGTTTTGGCAGGATATGGACACTTGATTCAAGGGATTCTAGGATTCCAACAAATCTTTGTAGGGAGGATATCTAAATGATCATGTATGTAAAGGTAGCCCAGTTTCATGGAACAATTACAAGACCTGCAATATTATGCGGTAGTGAATGTTGGATCACTTATATCCAACAAATCCACAAGATGATTGTTGCAGAGATGGGGATGCTAAGATGGAGGTACGGTCATAATAAGATTAGAGTTGATTAAAATGACCACATTCTCCTAATGGTCGCTTGAGATGGCTTGGTCATGTCTTGTATTGACCTACAGATGGGCCGATCTAGAAGCATGATACTATGGTGAGTGAAAAAGTTAAAGAGGATGAAGTAGACCTAAAATCACATGAAGAACGTTGTTTCGAAAGCTACAATTTCTGGAGTTCAATGTAGACTTAGCTAAAAATAGGAAACAATAAAATAATCCATATTGATGATGCTCCCTAATGGTGAATAGGATTTAGAGGTTGTTTGGGAGGGAATAAAAGCTGGTAAAAACTGCTTTTAAGCACTTCTTAACTTAATTTGGTGTTTGCTTTACATGTATTTTCCTAAGCCAAAATAAACTAAAATTTGTAAGTTGGTCACCCTCAACTCATTAGTACTTTTTTTACTTAACAACTTTTCTAGTTTGACCAAAAGAATTACTTGTTCTCTTATATGTTCTATACCCCAAATACCCTCCCCTTATAGAAGCCCTATTTAGGACTCTTTTAATTCAGAGTTCTTGAGTCATCTATCTCCAGGAGTCTTTCTTTAGGAGATTTTCTCAAGAGAAAATAACTTTCTTTAATTTATATGTGAATCTTTTTGTAGTATTAGAATATATTTTTTTATATACAAACTTGAGTCAAATTACAACATAATAGTCATTTAAATAAAATAACTTATATTTATTCATAGTAATCTCATCAGAGTAATTTATAAATTAAAGTAAATTGAGACACAAAATAATTTATTTTTGAGTTAATTTAAAGTTCAAAGAGTTGAAATAACAAGCATATTTTTACTTTAAACAAAAATTAGGGTATTTCAGTCAATTAAGTAGAAAAGAGCTTTTCAGCCCTTCTTTACCAAACACATCAATTGCTTCTTTTCTGTTCCAACACTTAAAAATTGCTTTTAAACTCATTTTACTTAACTAGTTTCACGGCACGTGCATTGCACGTGTGTATTGTATATATATATTATATGATGTTGTAAAATAGAATTAATATTACTAAATTATAGTTTTTTTAGTAAATAGTTATATTTGAACGCACATAGGACAAGTGTTTTTAAATTATTAATGCATATTGTCATAGAGTTACTTGTATTTTGAGATCAAAATGACCAAATATCGTTAAAACATTTCAAAATACATTCAAAGGTTAAATATCGGAGAAAGTAACATTTGTTTACTAAATTATAGTTTTTTTAGTAAATAATTATATTTGAACGCACATAGGACAAGTGTTTTTAAATTATTAATGCATATTGTCATAGAGTTACTTGTATTTTGAGATCAAAATGACCAAATATCGTTAAAACATTTCAAAATACATTCAAAGGTTAAATATCGGAGAAAGTAACATTTGTTTAATAATGTTATTTCTTACTTCACTCAATTTTGTGAACAAATCTAACCAACAAAATAGAAAAAAATATCCATTCAAAAAATGTCACCAATAGCCTTTCCTCAGTTTATGAACATAAATGATGTACACGATTTAAGTACAAATTTTGTCTTAAATATTCATACTTGAAATTTAGTATGTGCATGACACTAATAGGGATCACCGTAAGTATTTCAATGTTTTATCTTTATATGTAACATATCTTTAATAAAATATTATTACTCCATTAATATTTGAGTAAGACTATCATAGAGAGGTAACTTTACCAAAAAAGTGTACTTGGTTGTTATCATGAATGGTGGTGATATATAATTCAGTAGCATAATTTAATTTTAATATATGAATAATATCACCTATGAGGAAAAATATTTCATTTTATTAAGTTTCTACCTTATCTTAATGGAATTGTAGTCTTCTCCTTTTTTCTGCCGCATACATATCATATAGTTGTTTTTTATGAAAGTATCTAGTATTTTATAGAAGTTGTATCATGATATAAAATGTTTAAATTTTTCAACAATAAAAATTAATAGATGAATAAAATTTAAAGTATTATTTATAGAATCATTAATTTGATTTAAGATCATTTTTTGATCAATCACTACTTTCTTACTATTTTTATATAGCTAGTAAGGAGTGTATCCCGTGACATTAAAAAAGATTATATGGAACAATATATAGTCAATGAAGAAGGAAGATGAAAATATATGGTCATGCTATATTCACTCTAGTGTTCCATTTTATTTAAATCTCTTGCCACCAACACTTTTTACTTTCTCCGTTCATTTTTACATACATATCTAGTAAAAAATAAGTATTATAATGGCTATATTATCATATTATATGTAAAAGTAAAAATCTATTTTTGAAATAGTGAATTTAACATCAAAACTAATAATTCAATGGACTACGTTGATACCCATTGTTTTAGAAAAATTACGAAGAAACTCCTTCATTTGAGGGAAAAGAACTAAAAAACAAAACAAAACAAAACAAAGAAACAATATATCTTACCCAAATCATATGCCTTTATTCTTATCGGTTTAATATTATTGTCTTTCCCACAACTTTTCGTCACTCTTAACTCATGAAAATGGTAAGAAAAAATACGAGTGTGAATTGATGAGTGATTTGCTACTTTTTTTTCAGCAACTCTTTCTTATAAGGTACCTCAAATTTCATTGAATTTAGAACTTGATCAATTTTCGCAAATAACAATTGAGATTTTTTAAGGAGAATAAGAGTAGAGAACTTAATAAAATTGTAGTTTAATAGTGTAGGGAAACCCCTCTATTTATACCTACAAAATAATAGTATGAATAAGTGTTAATTGTGCCTTATCCGAAAAGTCACAACCTTTTGAAAAAGACATAGCTTATCGGAAAAATCACAACCCTTTGCAAAAGACACAACTCGTCAGAAAAGACACAACTCGTCAGAAAAGACACAACCTTTTATAAAAGTCACAACTCTTCGAAAAAATCACAACCCTTCGGAATAGTCACAATCCTTTTATTTGAAAAGGTATCTACATTCAATATAATAAAATTAATTAAATTAATAAATACATAAATTGAGTATTTTTAGTTAGGGGTGTTATAGTAATTCAACATTTAAGTTTGGGAGTTTATGCTTTAAAAATAGTATAGAAGATATAGATATAGATAATTACTTAAACTCAGCTAACACAAACGGGCTCTTAGTCTTGTTAGAGAACTTTTAATATTATTATATATATAACTTATTTTTCATTTCATTTAATATGGTATGATGAGGACATGAATTTAGCTTAAATGGTGATTTGAAGATTCATATAGACAACCTCGGCTTGTTTGGAATTTGAGGTGTAGTTATTGTTATCATAATTTTTGTTGGGAATATGGTCAAGTTGATCGCTGAAAGAAAATAGGGATATTGGAGGGATAAGTTGTTTACCTAACGGGTTTGATACATCGTAAAAGAAATATATGCAGACCTCTGCAGTAAAAGGGCTTGGGAAGGGTCAGATGATATCATCTCTATCCCTACCTTGCATTTTTTGAAGAGGTTATTTCCATTGCTTGAACCCTTGACCTCCTAGTCACATTATTCTGTTAGAAAAGGGGGACACATTTCCCATTTCTTTTTGATATATTCATAACAACTTTTCCTATACCAAAGAATAAATTGAATTAACTAAATATGAACACAATTTCTTATAATTTTACTATTGTTGTTTGTTCGGTTTTGCTGCTTGTCTAATCGTTTTAAGTCAAATGATGTGCTGTGTCTCTATCCTTGATGATCAAGTTTATACGCAAAACAGAAAAAAAGAAAAGAACAATGACATAATTATTTGATTTAATGGGAATGCTTATTGGGGCATATGGAAATTGCCTTGATATTGTTACATTTCACTTAGTTGTGCAGGTGCTGCGACATCAAAGAGTAAGGTGGGGGATAGACCTCCAAATATGGATATTTTTCAGCAAAGACACATTAACATTGGACAACTTTCTCATGTCAATGGAACTGCATTGGCTAGTGTGGACACTAATACCTCTAAAGGTTAGAATGACACATTCATATTCTTTTCAATTTTTTCTCGGATAGAATGTGGATTTTATTGCTAAGCACCAAGAATGTGTTAATAATATCTCTATATGGTACCTAGCTTCCGAAATATGATGTCAACTATCAAAACACTTATTCTCATTTTAGCTTATGGCTATGTTATCTACGTCTTCACCTATTTAAACACGACTATCCTGTAGTTGTTTATTCTCGTTTAACACAATTATATATACCATTTAGCTCATAAGAAATCCAATTAAAAATACTTGTGATAAGACAAAATGTTATGGAACTCAACTTGAAGGGAGTGACATGAATACCTTTAAGCTTAAACAATTAATCAAATAGGTGGTACACATAAAATATGAAAGTTTTACGTTCATACTTCAAGTAAACTTACTTGACCTTTGTATGAGAAACACATGACATAGGTGGTGCCTTAAAGGCGAAGGTACCTTTAGTACCTTCCTAGCTATCGCGGGTCACCAATAACTAAACTCACATAAATGCAGCCTCACATAGCCAACCACTCGCTTCCACCACTCAATTGCAGCCAATCAATCCAACACAACTAACTACAAAACAATATATATACATGTTCATCAATAACCTGTAGGCACACTCAAAAATCCTTAATTTGGTATATAGTGCACCACGTAACCCTTTATAGATTAAGAGTTATATACTAAAAGTAATAAACTTAATTCCGACTTCGAGATGCTAACTTTACTGGCTAAGCAATTTATTTTATTATTTGTCTGATTGTGTTGGTTGTCCATGATGCATTTTGTATATGTTTTGCGAATGGATCATATATGTGAGAAATATAGGAGAAAAATATTATTGAATTGTTGTTATGTCTACATTATTATATTGAAACTCTATTTATAGACACTAGAATACAATCCTTTATCAAGTAGGATACTATTTACTATTCCTATTTCTATTTGTATTCTTATTCCTATTGTAAATAAGATTGTATAAACATATTCCTATTCTAATAGGATTGAATAAACCTATTCCTATCTAATAGGAATATAGGATTGTATAAACCTATTCCTATCTAATAGGAATATAGGATTGTATAAACCTACTATTATTCTAACACTCCTCTCAAGCTAGTGCATACAAATCATATGATCTAGCTTGTTACAAATATAATTAATACGAGGACTGATGAGGAGCTTGGTGAGATCTGCAAGTTGATCACTTGACTTCACAAAATTGACCGTCAATCTCAATGTGCTTGTCCTTCTCATGAAATATTGAATTTGATGCATAATGCCGATAAAACACAGAGTGATAAAATTACAGTGTTGAACTTCCCAAACCAAACTTGCAAAAACTATTTAGACCATAGAGTGACTCACATAATCTACATACAAAGCTACTAAGCTTCCCCTGGGCAACAAAGTGCTCAAAATCTAATATAAAGTATATATATCATGTCAGAATCAATAGATGAGTCGATATTAAATAAGTCACCGAAAAAGTGGCCGGAACATGCTCATATGCCGAAGTATTAGATTTGATGACTAAAAAGGATCACAATCTAAGAAATGAAATTATATAGGTAGGGTCGGAATGATGTCATGACCCAACTAGAAAATAGATATTATATAGGATAGTTCCAATTGATGAAATGACCCCATTGAAAAGAGAAATAATATGGGCAGGGTCGGAATGATGGCACAACCCTAATGAAAAAGAGAAATTCTATAGGTAGAATTGGAATGATGGCACAACCGTACGCAAATAAGATTTGAGGAGTCACCAGAAAAACAAATGGAACTACGCAAATCAAATATGAGGAGTCAACGAAAAGACACACGGTGCTATGCAACTCAGATATGAAAAAGTAGTTTGGAAAAAGAACCACGGTACTACGCAAATTAAATATGCAAAAAAAGGTAGTCACCATAAGGATGACACGGTGCTACACAAATTATGTATGAACGAGTAGTCACCGGAATGATAACACAGTGCTACTGAAATTAGATATAAGAAAGTAGTCACCGGAATGATGGCACGGTGCTATACAAATTAGATATGAGAAAATAGTCACATGAAAGATGATACCATGTGAGAAATATAGGAGAAAAATATTATTGAATTGTTGTTATGTCTACATTATATATATATTGAAACCCTATTTATAGACACTAGAATACAATCCTTTACCAAGTAGGATACTATTTACTATTCCTATTTCTATTTGTATTCTTATTCCTATTCTAAATAGGATTGTATAAACCTATTTCTATTCTAATGGGATTGAATAAACCTATTCCTATTCTAATGGGATTGTATAAACCTATTATTTTTCTAACAATATATATTTTCAATGTCTTAAAAATTGAGCTACCAGGAACTTAAAGAAGGAACAAGATGAAAATTTTAAAAAGAACACTAGATTTCTTCTTTTCGATCATACTGGTAGGACAATGACAATTGCTTGGCTTGTGACCTTGGAGGTTTTGGAGCTAGTTGTCACCCCTCAAACCTTGTCCTGGGCGGACTGACACTCAATGCCTTAACCTAACTGAGAGAACCTTTCTATATGAACATGAAGATACAACGTTTATATGAGATCACACCAAAAAGCGGAATAGTAGGCATGAGTCACATAAGAACAACTCTCTGTCAAGGAGTGCAAAGGTAATTTAAAGTCTTCTTTTCATTAAAGAACATAAGATCTTCTTTGAACATAACAAAGATGTAAAACCATATTTAAGACAAATTGAGCTGATTTTAAAACATATGCATGACTTAAATACTCTATTTCATGAAACCTCTAATACATAACATTACAATAGAAATACTAGACAGGCAGGTTCTACAAGTTCAACGTAGCTCAATTTTTGCTGATACAATGTTATGGTATGAATACTGAAGCATGGAAAGAGAATTTAATCTGCTCATCTATCAAGTGATGTCTGAAGTAGTTTCTGTTGGTTTCTATACCATGCATCTTGTGAGATATTTAAGATGTTACATATGGTATGAATCCAGGACTCGCATGGTATAAGTAGAATTTTCTTTCTTCTGTTGCTTTATATTTAGCTACAATATCAAGCTCATCATTATTTACACTAATTTCTGTAATCATAACCTGGATGGTGGTATTAATATAATTGGATTCATTCCATTCAAGGAAGAGAATATATATTAAGGTTAACAATGATAGCATTCAGTGGTACTTTCCTTTAATCCTAACTTTGATGGTGGTATTAACTATTTGGTTCACCATCAATGAAGAGATAATAGAAATGAAAGTAAACAGGGTTGACATTCAGTAGGTTAGTGGCACTGGTACCTTGTGTTGAATTGGAGCTTTTTCTTCGGCGTTGTTGTTGAGTATAGTATTCAACACTGCAAGGTTCTCAACAGCAGAAAAGGTGTAAATTAGTGATTAATTAAGAGATAAATAATAATGTTGGTGTTAATTCCTTAGTTGGGATTCAACCAACCCATTAGAGTTTAGATCTGAGAAAGTATAATAAATTATACCTTAGCTCAGCTCCTTTAGGTGACTTCTGAAATTGCTCAGCAAAATTTCAGTTTAAGTTGAAGAGCCATTGTTTCCAGTAGCAAGTGATGACGAATTATCCCGTTGAAGTTGGGGATCTAGAAGCCTAGTAGAAGTAACTGTGGAGACGGGTTACAGCTCGAACATCCAGTTATCTAGTTTCAAAGTTTCGATTAGAGGTGTTTCAACCTATTTAAGGTTCAGCGCACTGAAAATCATACAATGAAAAAGAATAATTTGGTAACGAAGCTGAATTTACCCGATCTCTAAGCTTGA
Organism: Solanum sitiens; assembly: GCA_016801875.1. Classification (NCBI taxonomy): domain Eukaryota; kingdom Viridiplantae; phylum Streptophyta; class Magnoliopsida; order Solanales; family Solanaceae; genus Solanum; species Solanum sitiens. The sequence continues at coordinate 372,245 of JABWTJ010000219.1, forward strand.
TGATGGCTGAAGATGAATATTGGAGGAATCTCTACAGACATTTCCACTTTCCTTCTCTAGATCTTTCCAATTTGTGTTCGCTAAATTTTTTTTTTTTTTTTTTTGACAAAGATAATGTAGTATTCATCAGCATTATGGATATGCTGGAGACCTCCAAAAATTGGTTCCCAACAAGAGACGAAAAAAATAAATAAAAAAAAAAGGCTAATAGATTACAAAGAGCCTATAAAATCCAAAATTTGTGCCGCTTCTTCTATCCATTCCTCTTTACACCAAAAATAAAAAGTAGTCAAGCAGTTCCATTTGACTTTCTCTATTGAGTTTGCTTTGTTATCATGACATCTGCTATTTCTTTCTTTCCAAATACACCACCAAATGCATGATGGTATTATACTCCACCACTTTTTCTTAGATTTTCTCCCCCCTCTGCTGATCCAACAACTAAGTAGATCTGCTGTACGTTCAGGCATAATCCATTCTGTATGTGTTAGTCCCAAAAAAAGGTTCCATAATTGTGTTGTCACTTTGCAATGGAGGAACAGATGGTTGTTGGTTTCCTCAGTCTCATTACAAAGAGAGCACCAAGAGGCAATATAGAAACCCCTCCTTTTCAATTTATCATGAGTTGAGCATGCTCTTCTGGTAACCAACCAAGAGAAACACTTTACCTTGGTTGGCACCTTGTTCCTCCAAATCTGCTTCCAGGGACCAAGCTTGCCACCTGGATGCTCCATCACCTCCTTGATATATAGCTTGTTAACAGAAAGTCTTTCATCTCTAGAGTGTTTCCATATGATAAAATCTTTGTCTGCTGATAACCCATTAAAACCACTGAGAACATGTAATAGCTCAGCCACTCTCCCAATCTCCCAGTCATTTAAGTGCCTTCTAAACACAATATTCCAACCATGAATAGACCATACCTCAGCCACTGTTTCTTCCGGATTGGTACACAAGGAGAATAGGTCAGGAAATAAGACCATCAGTGCCTCATTTCCATTCCAATTCTCTTTCCAGAATAGGATTTTCGTCCCATTTCCCACCTTGTAGACTATGTTTCTACTTAGATCAGTTTACAAATTTCTTATTGTTCTCCAAGCTGACACCCCATAAGGGCTATTTACAGAGTTGGAGACCCAATTTCCATTCAACCCATACTTGTTGACTATCACCTCCCTCCACAGTGCTTCTTCCTCATTGTTGAACCTCCATAGCCATTTTGACAAGAGACTTCTATTCTGCACCCCCAAGTTTCTGATTCCAAGTCCACCAGATTGTTTATGTAACTGTGCAGTCTGCCACTTGACTAAATGCAAACCCTTCCCTTCTTTATTCCCTTTCCACAAGAAATCTCTTCTCAGTTTGTCAAGTCTTTCTTCCACTTTAGCAGGCATAGGGAATAAAGACATAACATAAGTTGGAAGAGAGTCCAACACAGAGTTTATTAAAGTTACTCTCCCTCCCAAAGAGATATACTGAGCTTTCCAATTGGCCAATTTCTTCTCTGTCTTTTCAATTATGCCGTCCCATATTTCTAGCTCCTTATGATTGTGCCCCAATGGCATGCCCAAGTAAGTAGTGGGGAGATGATCTACTTTACACCCCAATATCCTCGCTAGGCTCTGAAGTTGAGGGACTTCTTTAATTGGAAAGATGCTACTTTTCCTCCAATTTACTGATAAACCCGAGACTGTTTCAAAAACCACCAAAGTCATTCTTATAAAGGCGATCTGTTCAGCTATGTGCTCTATATTTTGTTGATTTTCTTAGTCATTCTGGGCCATTTCTTTTGGCCTATTCTCTTGTATATATTATTGTTTTATTCATAAAAGTTTGCCATGGTCCATTTGGTTATAAAAAAAAAACTATAGGACTAGTTAAAATCTGATGATGCACTGAATCATGGTCAGTAGAAAGTCCAACAAGTGTAAGAACTATAAACAAAGTCTGCCTATGTTCTTGTTTTTCCACGTTCGTAGTGACTGGCATCAACATTTCAAATTCCTCCATGACTGTTTGTACCTGTCCCAAGTAAGTAGATATGTCGGATTCTTGTTTCTTTAGGTTTATCATCTGAGATATCACATCATAAAATCAAGAAATGTATTAGTGTATAAAGCACAAACCTTTTCCCAAACTGATTAACATGTCTGTAATAGGCAAAACAAGGGTCCAACATGGAATCAAAAGATCGCCATAGGAGACTACATAATTGAGCATCAACCTTCTCCCGTTCTACTTTGATTTTTGCATGTTCCTCACTAACCTTTGCCTTTTCATCTATCACACAAGCATTGTTTATCAAGTGGTTTTGGACTTCTTGACCCTTGCATCACAACTCAACTGAGGAAGCCCAAGGTAAATATTTTGAGCTTCTCATCAATGGTTCAAAAGTGATCATAGGGCTTGAACTTCCAATTCCTATATTTTTGGAACCAAAAATATCTATTCGGGAAAGACATCTTGTGAAATCAGATTTTTGTAGCCAATAATCTGGAAATATGTGCTGGAATCGGTAAAAAAAAATGTCCCTGGAATTTGAAAAAAAAAAAAGAATGCCGGAATCAGAAGAAACAGGGTTGTTGCTGGAAAGTTAGATCTGATCGTCAAGAATTGGTCGAAAACAGGAAATAATTATATGAACAGCTTCAGAATGAAGTGGCGACTCCACTGGAAAAAGAAGCTGCCAAAAAATGATGCACTCACCTTTCATGGATATGATGAGCTCGTCGGAGTATTGCTTCTGGCTGCGTGTGAGGGCGCATATTGTCAGTTTTGCTGAATGCCTCTCAAAGTGAGAGTCTTTCCATTATATAGAGAGAATAAATATTACAAATCCCTAAAGATCCGTCATTCCTATCCCTAAAGATCAGCTATTCTATCTCTACAAATCTGTTATTCAATCCCTCCAAATCCGCTATTCTATCACAATATTTATTCCTTTGATTCTACAACAAATCTATATGATCATGCTAATTTATATCACTATCTAATTACATTAATATATACAATTATTTAGATTTTCATCATGCTAACATCCCCCCTCAAATTGATGCCGGTGGATCAAGAAGCATCAATTTGCCTACTAGAAACTGATGGCGTTGTCGTGCCATAGATTTTGTAAACGCATCAGCTATTTGAAGATCACTGGACACATGTGGAAGAGTAATGACTCCTTTATCTACAGCTTCTCGTATATAATGACAATCTACTTCGATGTGTTTGGTCCTCTCATGAAAAACTGGATTAGTAGCAATCTGAATAGCACTTGTATTATCAGCATGGAGAGGAGTAGGATGAGATTGAGGAAATCCAATCTCAGCAAGTAATCCACGAAGCCATACAACCTCGGAGCAAGCAGTAGACATGGATCGATATTCAGCCTCTGTTGAAGATTTTGACACACGATCTTGCTTTTTACTCTTCCACGATATCAATGACTCTCCAAGAAACATGCACCAACCAGTGACTGAACGACGAGTATCAGGACATCCCGCCCAATCAGAATCACTAAAAGCATTAAGACGAATAGGAGAACCACTTGGAAAGAACAATCCACGAGTAGATGTTCCTAGAAGATACCGAATGATGCGACGAACAGCCACCAAGTGGAGATGACGGGGAGCTTGCATAAATTGGCTAACTTGTTGCACTGCAAAAGAGATATCAGGCCGAGTAATAGTAAGGTAATTTAGACTCCCAACTAATTGTCGAAACATAGTTGGATCAGGAAGAAGATCGCCTTCCTCACGACGATACTTCACATTCAATTCCAATGGAGTATCTACAGAGGAGGAATCTTGAAGACCAGCCAAAGAAATCAGATCCTGAGTATATTTGTGTTGGTTTAGAAACACACCTGAAGCAACATTATGAACTTCCAAACCCAAAAAATATGTAAGAGTACCAAGATCTTTCATATGAAAAGAATCTTTAAGCTGCTGTTGGAGGCTAGTAATTAGTGAAGAATCAGTTCCTGTGATGATAATGTCATCTACATACACCAAAAGAAGAACACAACCTGTAGATGTTTTCCGAAGAAACAAAGACGAGTCATATTTGCTCTGCTCAAAAGAAAATTGTAGCAAAGTAGACCGGAACTTATCAAACCAAGCTCTTGGAGCTTGTTTTAATCCATACAAAGACCGCTTCAACTTGCACACATCTGATGTAGGTGATGAGAACAAACCAGGTGGAGGTTTCATATAAATCTCTTCTTTGAGATCACCATGGAGAAAAGCATTTTTGACATCCATTTGATAAAGAGACCAGTTTTGTGAAGCAGCAATGGCAATAATAGTTCGCACCGTAGTCATTTTTGCTACTGGTGCAAAAGTCTCCTCATAGTCCACCCCATACTCTTGTCTGTTACCAAGAACAACCAATCGAGCTTTGTACCGATCAAGAGTTCCATCAGAATGAAGTTTAATTGAATAAACCCATTTACATCCAATAGGGCGGACATTTGAAGGACATGAAACAATGTCCCATGTGTCATTTTCTTTAAGAGCCAAAAGTTCCTCCTCCATTGCTTTTTGCCAACATTCAAGCTTGGAGGCTTGTGAGTAACCTGTTGGAATAGAGATGGTGGATAAAGTAGAAGAAAAACCATACCGTTTAGGAGTTTGAGACACTCTAGTAGATCGCCGAGGAGGCTTAAAAGGAGCAGGCCTTGAAAAAATCTCAGATTCTGGTTGTAGAGTAGTCTCAGGTGGCGGATCTATTTCAGGATGGGGTAAAGTTGGCCGACGTCGTTCATACACAAATCCTGGTTTGAACCGCTTAGAAGACAATGACAAATCCTCAAAAGTAGGAAGAAGAGGAGAAATATAAGATGACTCAATATGAGTAGGAAAGAAATACTGATTCTCAAAGAAAATAACATTCCTAGAAACACGAAATTTGTTAGAACTTGGATCATAACAAATAAATTCTTTCTGCGAAGTACTATAGCCCATAAAAGCACATCTAATAGACTGAACAGAGAGTTTATTGCGTTGAGAAGGAGGAAGGTGCACAAAACAAACACAACCAAATGTATGAAAACTATGATAGCTAGGATGCTTGTGAAAAAGACGATAATATGGAGACTCAAGGTTTAACACTTTAGATGGAAGTCTATTTATCAAATAGACAGCAGTAGACACAGCTTCAACCCAATATTTAGATGGAACAGAGGACTCAATCAATAAAGTACGAGTGACATCCAAAAAATGACGGTTTTTACGCTCAGCAACCCCATTTTGTTGTGGCGTGTATGGGCAAGAGCGTTGTGATACAATTCCTTTCTCAAGCAACAAATTATTGAATTCATGAGACATATATTCTCCACCAGAATCAGATCTTAATATTTTGATGCATGTGGAGAATTGAGTCTCAACGTAAGCCAAAAACTTCTTGAAAATGGAAAACACTTCAGATTTAGATCGAAGAAAATACACCCATGTAAACCGATATGGTCATCTATAAATGTCACAAAATACTTGAAATGAGCATGAGAAATTACTGGTGAAATTCCCCAAACATCACTATGAATGACATCAAAACACTTTGCAGCACGACTACCAAAATTAGGAAAAGAAAGAGTTTTACTTTTGCCTAATTTACAAGTAGAACAATCAAAGGAAGCAACTGAAAATTGATTTTTATTTCCCAATAAACCAGAATTGGATAAATGAGACAACACGATAGAATTTGGATGTCCTAGACGTTTATGCCAAACCTCATTCTTAGTAGTGGTGGAAGCAAAAGCCAGAACAGGAGGAATAGAAAAGTGTATAGGAAATAATCTTCCAACTTTAGGCCCCTTCGCGATTATCCTCCCCGACACCTGATCCTGCACAAGGCAACCATTACGAGAAAAGTTCACATTACAATTGTTATCTACCAATTGGCCAACCGAAATAAGACTAGTGGAGAGCTTTGGTGATACAAAAACATTCTTGAAAGTTTTAGTAATATCCCCAACCTTGGTAATAGGTAAATTACTACCATTGGCAACCTGAATTTGTGTTGGACCATTATACTCACGGATGTTTTTGAGTATATCAGTTGAGTTGGTCATATGATTGGAAGCGCCAGAATCAACAAGCCAAAATTTAGATATTACCTCATTACTTTGTAGTCCCAAAGTTGAAAATGCTGACAAGATCATTTGTTGTACCATTTGAGGAGTAATAACTTGTCCTACCGAAGATGAGCTATGTGTAGTGGAATCATTTATCCCAACTTGGAAGCCTTTGTCCTACGGTTTTGAGGACATGTGGGACACTCTTTGATAATGTGTCATTGCTGTTTACAATAATTACAGAACTTCTTGCCACAATTGCGAGCAATATGACCATATTTCTTGCAACTGTAGCTTTGAGTTCTAGTCATATCCACGCCCTTTTCTTTCCCTTGAGCTGCAAATGCAACAGTGACAACATTTCCTTGATGAAAAGCATTTTGTGTGACGAGACGCTGCTCCTCACGAAGTAATTCCCTAAAACAGACATCCAACGAGGGAGATGGATCATGACTCATCAAGTTGGAGCGAACACTTTCAAAGTCAGATCGTAATTTCATCAAAAATTGATCTCGCTTGCTTTGTTCATGAACTCCTTGAATGATGGAGAGAGATTCAGAAGGTATTTTAGCATAAACGATATCGGTAAATTCAGCCCATAAGTTCTGAAATCTAGAGAAATAATCTTGAATAGAGAGATCTCCTTGTGAATACATAGCAATTTCATGCTCTAACTGAAAGCGCCTTGCGCTATGGTCTTGGTTGTAAACCTTCGTAAATAATCCCACATGGCCTTTGCTGTCTTGTATGGCCTGAGATTAAGAACAATAAGAGGGTCAATTGACCCTAAAATCCATGTCATCACCCGAGCATTTTAACCTTCCATTGACCGAGCTTTTTAGGATCGGTAGGAGTAGGATCGCTTCCATCTATATGTCCCCATAATTCTATTCCGGTGACAAATAGTTGGAATTGAAATTCCCAGGCGGAGTAATTTTTTCCCGTGAAACGAACATGGAAAGACTCAAACTGACGACATGTTTTTGACAAGCTAAGGAAGATAGAAATGCAATGATGCAAAATAGCCAGAATGAAAAGAGACTAAGATTCCAAGATGCCTTAACTTCCAAGATACTTAGGACTAACTGTTGACTAACAGTAAGCAGAACCAAAACTTCCAAAAAAAAATTCTGGAAGGAACCACAGATGAAGGACACTAAGAATCAAAGCACTGAAAAAGGCTCTGATACCATGTCAGTTTTGCTGAATGCCTCTCAAAGTGAGAGTCTTTCCATTATATAGAGAGAATAAATATTACAAATCCCTAAAGATCCGTCATTCCTATCCCTAAAGATCAGCTATTCTATCTCTACAAATCTGCTATTCAATCCCTCCAAATCCGCTATTCTATCACAATATTTATTCCTTTGATTCTACAACAAATCTGTATGATCATGCTAATTTATATCACTATCTAATTACATTAATATATACAATTATTTAGATTTTCATCATGCTAACACATATGACACCTGTTTCTGGCTAGTCTAACTAGAGTTTGCTTGTCGGGGAATTCTAAACCTAGTGGTGGTGTTAGTTTTTGAAAATCACTAAAAGAAAATGTTATTTACTCAGACAGACGCTTAGATCACCAGAAAGCTGCAGAGGGATAGCTGAATTCGTTGAAATGATTCATATCGATATTTATCTCTCAACTGCTCTGATAGACTGATACCATGTACGAAATTATAGGAGAAAAATATTATTGAATTGTATCTGAAACCTTATTTATAGACATTATTACAATCCTTTTTCAAGTAGGATTCTATATACTATTCTTGTTCCTAATCATACTCTAACAAGGAGTACTTATCTTTGAGTTCATAAGGCACTAAGGGTTGTCGATGTTACCTATCATATTATCAATACATAGAGTACGTGGGTCCTATTAGGATTCCCTAAGCTTCAAGACCTTAGTTTGTTAGGAATTCATGACATCGGGGTACATATCAAAGTAAACTGTATACATGAGGGGTGCATGACATAAAGGATAACTAGCACTTCACACTTACGGGTACACATAAATGAGGACTACATTCGAGGAGAGTGCATATCATTTGAGGAATCTAAACATGAAGAGAAATGTTCATTTAGAGCTTTAGGGTGATATAGCATTTCATGGTTGAAGCATACATGGAGCATATCATTTACGAAAATGATGTATCAATTTAAGAGAGATAACATCAAGAAGAACGAAGGAAATTCAAATTCCCACATTGAGAGGGTCATCCATTATATAAGTCAGCCCGACCTTAGTAGAACGACCAACTACTCCACTACGACCTTAATTACAAGACTAATAAAGATAGGGAGCTAGGACTAGCGAAGAGATTCATAACTATGTCACTTTGTCAATTATCAAACACATGTGAGCAAAAGCCCTTCATCAATGGTGTACCAACAGCCAACCTACTCCTTGGTAGTGACAACATAAAAACTTCCCTCCGAGTCTGAGGTCACCCATAACCATCCGGGCAGTAACACCACAAGAACACCTCAAAACAAATCCCCATTCTCATAAAGCTAGCAACAATTTAAGTTCATGGCTTCCAATCACCACCCCATGAGTCCCGTTGCTAAAACATCCTTATTACATCAGGAACCATGCATACATAAACTTAGAAAAGGAGGCTTACCTTGAAAGATGAAGAGAAACCCCAAAAATCATCCCTTGAGCCCCAATTGAAGAAACCCCTATGAATCTCTAGAATCTGAAGAAAAATTGATGTTACAATCACGTATTAGCCGAAGAATGGCTAAGATACTATGGGACTAAATTACCTTGATGTTGCAGAACTTGGAAGAGAGAATAAGAGTGAAGAATAGCTTTGGATCACCCAAAAATGAAGGGAAATGAAGTGAAGATCAAGTTATAAACATCTGGACGAGCCTTGATGCAGAGCTAAATGCATATGGGAACCTTTGGTCGCATCTATACTGCACATAAAAACAGAAGGACTGTAAATTTATGCGGTCGCATATGCCTTCACATATGGGCTAATGCGGTTGCATATCTATTCAGCGTACTGCTCTGCAGTCCTTCAGTTGAAAGATCTTTAACTTTTTGCTCCGAACTTGGATTGAAAAATGGTTTGTTGTGCTGGAAGGAAGACTAAGAGCTTTAGTTTGATAAGTAGTCTGCCCTCTAATTCCTTGTAGATTGGGAGACACACTCGCTTGAAGTCAGACCACGTATGAGATGATTTGAAACAATTGACCGCAATGTAACCTTCAACTTGGACTCTTGTGCTAAGCTTCCCCTTGACCTCTTATCTTATTTTAACCCTTCAAATACCTCATATATTGGTTCCTTGATGTTTTTAGCCACTTCCCATCTTATCCTCCCGTGGTTGAACAAATTCATTTGCATATTAGTAGTTCTTTGGCATGGAGATACCGGGTGTTATAGTAGTATCGGTGCTAAGCTTTTGTCTCATGGCATAAAAATTGTTGATTATTTGTATTGCTGTGTTGTATCTTTCTATCTATTTTCTCTTCTTTTGTCTCTATTTCATACTGCTTTTGTTTATTATTAGTGTAGCAGTTGTATATTTTTTCACCTCATTCTTAAACATCTTCAAGCTGAATAGATGTCCCTTCAAAACTGACGTGAATCTCAATGAGAAGAAGAGCATATACCTATAATTGGAGTGAAACATAAATTCTCTAGAACACGTGGTAAATGGATCTTTTTCCTTCTGGATTTGATGAGATTACTTCATCAGTACCTTGGATAAAGCACCTGTAAGCAGTTGATATTTAAGATATACAGCCTAAACTAGGAAATGAATTGTGGAATCGCTTACTTCTAGTTCAGATGAGTAGAAGGTTCAACCCATCTGCCAACTAGACCAGTATAACTTTTTAAATGTATATCAGTACATGGTTGATCGTTGGACCTTCCTATCCAGTACAATAGTGTTCTGAGTTTCTCTCTGTGGGAGTCCATTATTTTTAACCATTAGCTTTAGTTGATCTTAGATGAGTTCTCTTGGAAGTTCCGTTCAGATGTTCCTTCCTTCTGTTGTGATTTATAGGATTTTTTTATTCTTCTTGGTGAACTTAACTACTCACTCCACACTTGTTATAGTTCACCTTCTTAAAAAAATGATAGTTGGCATGTTGGGGGAATCTAAATTTTGAGAAAGGTAACGTTGTACTAATCAACAGTACAAAGGTTGTGCTGGTACAATTTACGGATTCCAAAAAGCTAGATATATCCTTGTTGGTCTTACAAGGATTCTATGATGTCTAAAGAGTAAGCATCCTGTGGTCCAACATGCTGGAATAGAGAAGGAAATATGTCCGGCCACAGAGAGAGATGGAAGATTGTCCCTGTTTGCATCTGGTGGACATTATGGAGGGAAAGGAACCAAAGATGTTTTGAAATCAAGAGCATCCCTTTCCAAAGTCTGAAGTTGAAATGTCTTATAACCTTTTATTTTTTGTGTAACTATGTACTCCCCAAAAAGGTGGAGGATATTACTCAGTTTCTAGATAGTTTAGAAGGGATATAGGTGATAGATTTCTTTGGTTTTGCTTACTATAAACTCCTTATGTAACTACTACTAGAGTACACTATTGGTGTATTTGTCTATCAAATGTTAAGTTCCTCTAATGAAAAAAGAGTTACCATCCTACAAAACAACATACCCAGTGTAATCCCACAAATGAGTAAGCATCCTGCACATAACTTCCTTTACACCAATAATGAAATAACAGTAAGCAGCTCATCTTGTTCTTCTGAATTGAGCTGTATCTTCCTTCAAAATACCTGCCATTCCTTTCTCTCCATTAGGTCCACCTTATACAAGCTAGGATCATCTTCCACCAATTCAATGCGGCACCTAAAAATATCTGTTGTAGAACTAGGCATAGCCCATCTGAGTCCAACCATGTTCAGGAATAGTTGCCATAGCAGAACAGTGAGTCGACAGTGAAAAAATAAGTGACTGTTAGATTCTGCTTCAGTATAACAAAGGTAACAAAACTCACCTGAAAGCCCATTTTCTGGGTAAAACAAGCTTATCTAGCTACCAGCGAACTAAAGCAAGCCACTTTGAAAAGAATCTCTAACTGTGGGGGGAATCTAGCAGGTGATTATATTCTGTGAATCTTTACAGAGCTTCAAATTCATGAAAGAAAATTACTACTGAAGCAGTTCCGTACAAGGATAAAATTATAAGAAAGATGCGTTGACCTTATCGCAGATAAACAGTAATTGATATGCTTGGACGTAATGTGCGAAATTGTTGAAGTATTTCATATTTCTTGGAGACTTCATTTCTAGACAAACCTTCAAGAGTGTGTGAATAATTCAGATTGCTGACTTCTTGATATTTCTAATCAGCTAATCCTTTCAAGACAAGTTTCTGATTCTTTACAATTTTGTCCATGTTGCAGGCATGCTTCATTTGTACAAGAGTCGATTACAACACTATGCCCAGAAGCAAAATCTCACTTTACCCGTGTATTCTTCTGAACTTGATGGCCCTCCTCATGCCCGTCGTTTTAGGTCAAAAGTGACCATTGACGGGGTAACTTATGAAACTCAGGAGTTCTTCTCTACATTGAAGGAAGCTGAACATGCAGCTGCAAAGGTTGCTTTTGAGTCATTAGCACTTAATGACACTCAGGAGGTTAGTACTCCCTTTGTTCCTGATAATGTAACTCTTTCCTTTTTGGAGGTTCCGAATGTTTGATCCATTCTATTTTTATACAACTTCTGTACTTCAAAAACTCAAATTTTTTCAACTGCCCAAATCTTTGAACTTCCATGTGGTATTTTCTCTTTCAAATTGATTTTTCATCCACTGTTTTAAGACTTTCTTCTTCTATTGACTAATGTAATGTGCAAGTCAATTTAGCACATTAAACATCATGTCCCATTCAAACACCATCAAGTAAAACGGGAAGGAGGGAATATTTAGATAATTTTAGTTTTTACTTCGGTGCTGAGAGATCATTCATGTGAGTACATTTCATTGTTCTTCTATGTATTTATTTAATTATTTTTTAATAACATCAGGATGAAGGTTTGTACAAGACACTTCTGCAAGAACTGGCTCAAAAAGAGGCTTTACTTTTTCCAGTTTATGATACAGCCAGAACTGGCCCACCTCATGCACCAGTATTCCGCTCAATGGTGGAAGTTGGAGATCGGACTTTTCAAGGACAAGAAGCTAAAACCAAGAAACAAGCAGAGATGAATGCTGCAAAGGTTGCTTACAATGCCCTTGTGAAAGGTAAGGAGGATATACACTTAGTATCATAATTTGCGAGTTTTCTGAATTAAAATTACTTTGATTGGGGTACAAGGGCGAATAACATGGAATTTTATTTAGATACTAAAAATGATATAAACTAAGCAGGAGGACATGGTGTTTCCAACTAATGAAATTAATATACTAACAAATTAGGTGTCATTACAGCCGGTTATGTTAGGACCGAAATAATTAGGTGTCATGCAGAAGCTAACAAACCAAACTTCGAAAGACCACGATTAAAAAGAGAAATGAGAGAATATAGAGAGAAATAACATCAACCAATTCACTCAAAATATAAGGAGGTTCACACAAGTGATAATGTATCAATTGTGTCCCACAAATTCTCCCTTCTAACCAAAACTCTCAAAGCGCCTAAGATAACATTGTGAATGCGGATTAAGTTAGAAGTAATGAGCTTCCATTTGTAGAGTCCTAAATCTTTTCCTACAAAAAAATGACTAGCCAAATATGGTGATATTTTGATTTCCTTTTCGAAAAAGAAAAATCTATTTATGGTAAAAAACTCGGGGCAAATACCCCACAAGTTAAACAAAAATCAAATTACAATAAATAGTTCATGAAGCTACATCTACACCTAGGGCACCTAGGTGCTTTCATGACTTCCTAATTTTCTACGGAATACATTAAAATCTAAGTGTAACCTGAAATGTTGTGTAGACCTAACAATATTTCCAGTATCTTATTGGTTCACATATGCTGCTTCCGTGTAGCTTTTCTGTTGTGAACGTAAAAGTTTAGTATCTGGTGGAATTACATTGCCATCTCCTTTCAGGTAAAACTAGTCAATCTTAATGTCCAAAAGATGATAAGGCCAATGCCAGACAACAACCATGGATAGAAAAAGACGGACATGATATTTTAGCCAGTGGAGGAAGTATCAATGTAACTAAGCCCAAATATTTGAGTATACCCCTTTGCAACAAGGTGAGTCTAAGCTGATCAAGTTGCGCCATCCACAGTCCACAACAATTTTTACCACATAAATCCAATGACAACCAACAATAGATTTACCTTAAGGATGAGAAACAAGCTCCCAAGTACCACTGGTATCTAAAGCAGATATCTCGTCAATCATAGCTTGTCACTGTTCTAGATGAGGAATTGTTTCACTTGTAGACTTAGGGATGGAAACACATGACAAAGATGATAAAAAGGCATGATATCTTTGACAACTTAAAAAGGTATAATGGGGGTTAGTATTACTAGGGGATCATATACCTTTTCAAAGGGCAATCAGTTGACTAGGGGGAGACGAGTCCGTAGTAGATGCACGGTCTCATGCAGGACGTGAATCATCTAAACTTAATGTTGGACGTAAGCAATGATGGTCAATTAGGAATGGTGATATTGTGGCTGGATATGTAAAGTGATAATAGATTCCTCAAAAGTTGTTATAGGTAAGACACGTGAGATATCATGAAGATGTAATGTAAGGTCGAGACTTAGAAATGTGACATCAATTGATACCCTTTCTGAACTACGAACCAAGAAATACACATTTGAGAGCATGATGGGCTAATTTATCTTTTCCAAGGGCTAAATTATGAACAAAATACGTGCTCCCAAAAACACAAGAGGGAAGAGAGTATAAAGTTGATTGAGGAAACATTAATGAATAAGGAACCTGATTCTAAATGTAAGATGAGGGCATTTGATAAATCAGGTAGCAAGATGTGAGAACTGCATTGCCCCAAAAACGGAATAAAACATAGAATCAAATGAGAAAAGTGGGAGCAGTCTCAAAGAGGTGTCTATTCTTTCTCAATACTACCCCATTTTGTTGAGGATGTACAAACAAAATGGCGGATGACTCCTTGGGTGAGTCATAAACGGCTGAAACTGGGGGATATATATTTCAAGGCATTGTGGTAGAAACTAAGATGAAACAAGATGAAAATGATGCTTTACTCGTTAAATAAAGTGCAAGAATCTTATACACTGCATTAACCAATAACTCTGTCCGTATTGAGTGGACAAATCTCAAGATACAAAGACAATATTAACCCTTCGGGGTGACCCAGTGGTTTGAGCTTGGGACTTTCATGTTGGAGGTCTGAAGTTCGAAACTCTTTGCCAACAAAAGCAAGGGGTTTGTCTTCTGGGTCGAGCTCGTTGCACTAGGCTTGCCTAGTGAGGGTTACCTCTCCTATGTGGTTTGCGAGCTATATATATATATATATATATATATATATATATATATATATTATGCTAAACATAAAGACTGTAGATAATGTTGCTAAATCCTAATAGATAGAGATAGAAACAATGACTACTATAGATAATATTGCTGGTTATTACTTCTGCTTATAACTACTAAAGATAATTACTACTATAGATAATTACTGCTTATATATTTTATTCTTCTTAAAACAAAGAAACTAAGATAGATTATCTCCACATGCTCGTCTAGATTTTATTCTAGAGTAAGTCCATAAAGGAGCATTCATATCAGTGAATCCCCTTGAAAGGTTGCCTTGTCCTCAAGGTGAAAAGAAGGAAACAAATTTCTTGGGTAGGGTCGCATGAGGTTTCCGGTCCTCTTAATGGTACATGTATATGCACAAATCCCTTGTAGAGAGGTAACTCGAAACAACGATGTTAGTTACCAGAAATTCTGTCTTCTAATTATTGTCTCACTAATTGCTCTGACACCGTGTGAGAAACAAAAGAGTTTGAGTCATTACTCAACTTGATATTCCCTCAAGCTGTTTCTTTTTTTTTGGTTTTGTAGTTGTTGGGGTTTTTCGTATTATTTTGTTGTAAAACTGCTTTGTTACTATCTATTTTCTCTTTTACTTCTGTTCTATCTTTTTCTAAACTATTATTGTCTTGAGCCGGGGGTCTATCGGAAACAACCTCTCTATCTCACATCTAAGGTAGAGGTAAGACCTGCATACACTCTACCCTCCCCAGGACCCACTGTGTGGGACTACACTGGGTATGTTGTTGTAGCTATTGGGGTTTAATTAACCATACCATGTTGTCAAAAAGAAAATAAATCAATACCTAGTTACAAATTATAATAAGAGTTAATTAAGTTACCTACTATGTTGACTTATTTTCTAAATATTCACAAAGATTCTAACGATTAGCAAAAATTTATGGATTGCCCCTCCCCTGTAGGGAAAATTTTAATATGAAGGCAAGGAGAATCAACTACTAGAATTCAACCGACTCACCCTATACATTCAGGAGACTATGGATTCTGCTATTTTCTGTAGAGAGTTACACAGAAACCTTTTCCAGTTGAAACTTTGTGGACATTTTTAGATGTTCTGATATTGATTGTTGCTAAGAAGAAAACATATAAGTGGGGTGGTTGCATGTCTCACTTGTTGCATAACTTGCAATAGCTCCACCAGTTGGAATTAAATGGATATAGCTCAGCTTAGTTGCGCGGACTCTTCACTTTTGATGCCGCACCCGTGTCGGATTCTCCAAAAATACACTACTTTTGGCGAATCCGACACACACCCATTGACATTTCTGAAGAGTCCAAGCAACATAGTAGCTCAGATCTCAACAAGTTGCATAGGACCAACACACACACACATATAGGGATGTTGCGTGTTCCTTTTGTTTCCTTCTGTAGGATCAATAAGGTTGTTTTTTTCAGTTACATGTTCTCTTGATTCCCATGTACTATTCCATAGTTTTCACTGTTGGACAGTTTCTCTATCTTCTCCTATCCATCAGAGTATTCACACTTTCAATCTCTAAATCATTTCTGACCTGAGCTGTGTTGGCTATAGCCGTACTATTCCGTTATGTACTTCATCGTATTGCAGATCCATGAATAATTCGTTGACTTTATTGACTGTTTCCTTTCTGATCAGTTAAATGCACCAAAAGTTCCATCACTGCCTCTTCATTATTAGTTTGATCTAGTCTGTGCCCATGAGCTGCCACTTGTTGAACTAGGCTACATCTGCATGAATAAATATGTGATAATGTCGTTTTGTTTGGAAATTATGTGAACAAGATACTAATTGCTTTTACATCATTATATGAGATAAGTTTTTTTTCAATCCCTTGTTTGTTTACTTTTGCAACATTGTACAATAAGATTGTTGAACTTCAAGAAAAATGATAGTTGCATCATTTTTAACTCTTACAAAGTGGAGTCAGTACTTGCATCATCAACCATTTCCAGGTGTACATAAGATTGTTGAGTTTCAAGAAAAATGATACTCCCTTTGTCCAACAATACTTGTCCACTATTGACTTTCTTCACTTAAGAAACTATAAATAGAAGGGTAATTTTACTGTATCACCCTTTGAGTATTGTTAGAACAAAAATACTCAAGAAACTGATTTGAAAAAATAAAAAAAGAGTGAACTTATGAAATTCCTTGTGTATATTAATCTGCAGAAAGTCTGAATTTATACAAAGAAAAAACATAAACATTAAAACTAAAATAAGAACATGTGCCACTAACTACCATAAAAGAGGCCACTAACAGCCATAATGGGGCCAATAATGGGGCCACTAACTTCAGAAAGTTGAGCAACTAAAGTTGACTAAGTCTAGCTAGAAAATAGGATGCACTAAACTGAAATAAGTAAAAAACAGTAAAAATAATAATAAGCTGAAAAAATGCCAATTGTCTAACACTCCTTCTTGGCATTTTTGTGGCAAACACCAATTCTTTGCCTCAGATCTTCAAACCTTTCCTTTGGCGATGACTTGCTGAAAATGTCAGCTAGCTGGTTCTCAGATGAACAATGAACAAGCACCACTTCATTAGATTGTTGGACTTCTCTAATAAAATGAAACTTGATCTTGATATGTTTAGTTCGACCATGAAACACTGGATTTTTTGAGATTGAAACTGCTGAACTGTTGTCACACATGATCTTGGTAGCTTCTGTTTGTTCATGGCCCAAGTCCTTCATCATCTTCCTTAGCCAGATAACTTGATTCACAGCAGATGCAGCAGCTATGTACTCAGCTTCTGTTGTTGATTGAGCTGTAGTTTCTTGTTTTCTAGAGCTCCAACTAAAACAACTTGTCCCCAAACAAAAAAGATATCCAGAGGTGCTTCTGGAATCATCAACTCCACCACCCCAATCACTATCAGAGTACCCGATCAGGTTCATAGTTACTTCGGCAGATGTTGGGAAAAAAATTCCAAACTTGCTGGTTCCTTTAATATACCTTAACACTCTTTTAGCCGCTGTGAAGTGTGTGTCTCTAGGGGAATGCATGAACCTAGAGAGCAAACTAACAACAAATAGAATGTCAGGCCTGCTTGCAGTTAGATATAGAAGACTGCCAATTAAGCTTCTATAATCATCCACTTTTTTGGAATCCTCATCCTTGCCAAGCTTCACACCAGTAGATATTGGAGTACTCACAGGTTTGCAGTCTTGCATTTTGAACCTGTTTAGAATATCCGAAATGTATTTCTGCTGGCATATGAAAATTCCATCACTGGACTGCAACACTTCCATGCCGAGAAAGTACTTCATGACTCCAAGATCACTCATTTCAAAGATTTTCTCCATTTCATCCTTGAACCTTTGGATTAGTTCAATTTTGCTTCCTGTCACAAGCATGTCATCGACATAAATTGAGACAATCAAGGACTCACCTGCAGCATTGACTTTCACATACAAAGTAGCTTCACTTTGACTTCTACTAAAGCCAAGTTGGATGAGATGATTGTCCATCCTCTCATACCATGCCCTTGGGGCTTGTTTTAGGCCATACAAGGCCTTTGTTAAGAGATAAACTTGATCCTCTTTTCCAGGAGTTGAGAAACCATCAGGTTGCTCTACATAGATCTTCAGCAAGCAAACCATTCAAGAAAGCCGATTTGACATCAAGTTGATGAATCTGCCAGGAACTATGAGATGCAAATGCAAGAATAAGCTTGATTGTGTCATACCTTGCTACAGGAGCAAACGTTTCCTGGTAATCCACACCATATTGTTGTGCGTATCCCTTCACCACCAATCTAGCCTTATGTTTGCAAATTGTTCCATCAGGATTGAGTTTTGTCTTGAAAATCTATTTTACACCAATTACCTTGCGATTTCTAGGTCTGTCAACAAGCTGCCAGGTTCCATTCTTCTCGATCATGTCTAGTTCTTCTTGCATAGCTCTCCTCCATGCCTGAGAGTCTTGTGCTTCAGCATAGCTTGTTGGTTCAGAGGTAACCAAGTTACACCGCTGATAGACATCTTTTAAGGATCGAGTTCCCCTCACTGGTACATCATCCACTAGTTCATCTTCTGAAAGTTGAGGCTGCTCTATTGAAAATGAATTAGAATAAGAGGTCTTCTGATTTTTCCAATCCCAACCAGCTGCTTCATCAAACTTCACTTCTCGGCTGAGAATTAGTTTGTCTGATTTCAAACAGAAAATCCTGTAACCTTTGGATGAACTATAGCCCATAAATATGCCTTTATGAGCCTTGTTGTCCAGCTTACTCCTTTTTGTTGTTGGAACTCGATAATAACATATACTCCCAAAGATTCTGAGATGGTGTACTGATGGTTTGTTCCCACACCAAGCTTCATATGGAGTCACGTCCTGCAAGGCCTTAGTAAGCAATCTGTTCAGCAAATATACAGAGGTATTGACTGCCTCAGCCCAAAACTGATTTGGGATCTTTCTTTCGAGCAAAAGACATCTGGCCATCTCCATTACTGTCCTGTTCTTCCTTTCAGAGACGCCATTTTGTTGTGGAGTGTATGGTAATGTCAATTGGCGTTCAATACCTGTGCTATTACAAAACTCCACAAATTGAGAAGAAGTATAATCTCCTCCATTGTCAGACCTTAAAGCCTTAATACTAAGATTACATTGATTTTCTACTAAAGCTTTAAATTGTTTAAAAACATCAAAGACTTCACTCTTCAGTCTTATGAAATAAACCCAACACATTCTGGTGTAGTCATCAATAAAGAGGAGAAAGTATCTGTTACCACTCATCGAATCTGTTTTCATTGGGCCGCAAACATCCGTATGAATGAGCTGAAGTTTCTGGTTAGCTCTCCGTACTTGATTTGCTTGAAATGGCAATTTTGTTTGCTTTCCCTGTTGGCAAGTTTCACAAACTTGAGCATTAGAAAGAAATTCAGGCATATTTTTCACTAGCTCCTTTTTTTTCATCTCGGCGATGCTTCTCAGATTGAAGTGACCAAACCTTTTGTGCCATAGGTTTGTACATGTTTGTGAAGTAATAGTGTAAGCCTGCTCAGTTATTTTCTCCCAATCAACTGAAAACATTCTGTTGCTCATCTTGACATAAAATAACTCTACTCCAGAAGGGTCAGAAACAACACATTCACGATTCTTAAAATGCAGAGAATAATTATTTTCAAGCATTTGTCCAACACTCAACAAATTTTGACTCATATCAGGTGTGTACAAAACATCAGAAATAGTTTTGATACCTGATATTGTTGAGATAGACACTGTACCTCTGCCTTTGACTTCTACTGCCTCACCGTTTCCCACTTTTACTTTAGATTTGTAAGTATCATCGAGGAATTTGAACAGTTCAACATCATTGCACAAGTGATGTGTGCAACCACTGTCAAGAAGCCATGAATCAGAGGATTCACTGATTGAAAAGTATGAAACTGCAAAGAGTTGCTCTTCATGTGCATCGGCAGCTTCTGCTACTTGTGCTTGCAAAGCACCAGAGGCCTTTGCTCTTGATTTGCAGACCTTGGATACGTGTCCCGTCTGCTTACAGTTGCCGCATATAGCATCGACTCTCCACCAACAATACTTCTCCAGATGTGTATTTCTTTTACAATGTTTGCAAGGAGGGAACTTCTGCTTCACATCTCCACTATTGTTTCCTCCATCATGCTTGCCCTTATTCTTTTGGTGGAATTGTTGCTTTCCTTTTTGCTTTTGTACAGAGAAAGCTCCTTCACTGAACTTTTCCCGTCTCATAGTCCTCCTTTGCTCTTGTGCTTGAAGAGCACTCATTAGTTCACCTAATGAAAGTTTGCTCAGGTCCTTGGATTCTTCAAGAGAGGAAATCTTAGATTCAAACCTCTCAGGAAGAGTCACAAGAACTTTCTCCACAATTCGTTTATCTGTAAATTCTTCACCAAGAAGTCTAATGTTATTAACAATTAAGGAGATTCGATCAGCATACTTACTGATAGTTTCATCCTCCTGCATATTCAAGGACTCAAACTCTCTTTTCAGGTTCAACATTTGCATTTGACGTGTTCTATCGCTGCCTTGATATTCTTCTTTCAACCTATCCCAAGCCTCTTTTGCAGTTTTGCAAGCCATGATTCTGTAAAACACAGAATCTGCCACAGCATTCTGCATAAGCGACTTGGCTTTAGATTTCTTTGTCTTCTCTTCGTTGTTGGATTTGATCTGAGCCAAGGTAGGATTTGCTGGTAGAGCAGCAAGTGGTTTATCTTCCGTCACAGTTTCCCAAAGTTCATAGGCTTCCAAAAAAGCTTGCATCTTCACAGACCAGATTTGGTAATTTTCACCAGTGAAAGTGAATGGTGGATTTAAAGGTAGGTTGTTGGATGCCATTTGTGTTGTAGGTTAAAACTTTTTTTGTCCTGTAAGATCAACTAGAGGCTCTGATACCACTGTTAGAACAAAAATACTCAAGAAACTGATTTGAAAAAATAAAAACAGAGTGAACTTATGAAATTCCTTGTGTATATTAATCTGCAGAAAGTCTGAATTTATACAAAGAAAAAACATAAACATTAAAACTAAAATAAGAACATGTGCCACTAACTATCATAAAAGAGGCCACTAACAGCCATAATGGGGCCACTAACTTCAGAAAGTTGAGCAACTAAAGTTGACTAAGTCTAGCTAGAAAATAGGATGCACTAAACTGAAATAAGTAAAAACAGTAAAAATAATAATAAGCTGAAAAAATGCCAATTGTCTAACAAGTATAATAAATATAATTTCTTGAAGAATATAATAGGGAAATAGCTTAATTAATCATAAGGGTAAATTAAGAACTAAGTGTAAAATTATCCATTGATTTCAGAAAGTAGACAAGTATTGTTGGACATTCCAAAATAGTATAGTGAACAACGATTGTTGGACGGAGGGAGTAGTTGCATCACGTAACTCTTACTCGGAGTAGCTTTGAGATAAGATAAAAGAAATACAAGAACACTGATAACTATTAAGAGATATTTCTTTTATTATTACTTAAAGCTTATCTAAACCTCACTTTGTGGGATTTCACTGGGAATGTTGTTGTATTAGTTAGAAGCTTATTTTTTCAATAAGCAAAATATTTCTCTCTTCAAATCCAAGAATTTTTCATTGAGAATGACCACACATTGTCCTAGTTTAATCAGCAAATATTGAAATACCATTGTTATTTATATTTTGTTGTTCTGGAGAGACTAAAGTTGTAGAATGCTATGTTGACTGTACTTCTCAAAAAATTACTAGTTGTCTTCAACAACACAACAACATACCCAATGTAATTCCCAAGTGGTCTGTGAAGGGTGTGTTATGTATATGCAGACCTTACCCCTATCTGTGGGAGAAAAGGAGGCTATTTCGGATAACCCTAGGCTCAAGTAAAAGCATTATTAGGAAGTTCGAAAAAAGAAAACAACGGCAAAAATATGAAAGTATGAAAGTATAAGCAACCTCATTGCTGGGCATTTGTATCGGAAGAAATATGGCTACTATCCATCTTTTTTTTCCCATACAAGTAGGAACATTAGAGAGTTGGTGAATCAAATTTATTTTAGAAGTAATCCATAAGTATAGAAACCGATGTTTCTGAGGTGATTTCCTTCTAATCAACTTGTCATTTCATTGGAACATCCTTGATTTATCACATAAAAGGTATATTTTCCCTCTTCACAATTCAATTATACGACATTTTTCAAATATTTATGCTCAAATATTAGATGAGTTATTCAGTCTTTTAAGTTTTTGATGAAACCACTTCAACCTAAAGAAAACATCTTATGTTTCTCTTCGAAACCAACATTATTAACCTTGAAGGGTTGGGTTCATTGGCAAGTTCCAAGTCAAGTGTGC
This sequence comes from Solanum sitiens, assembly GCA_016801875.1. NCBI lineage: Eukaryota > Viridiplantae > Streptophyta > Magnoliopsida > Solanales > Solanaceae > Solanum > Solanum sitiens. Next base: position 394,620 of record JABWTJ010000219.1, read on the forward strand.
AATTTCATACTTTTGTGTTACAGGTGGTCAACTAGATGAACCTCTTCAGGTCCTTCCAGTCAGTTCAAAATGTGTTGTTGCTGATGTTTCGCAACTAGTTGTTCAGCAGAAGACCAAATTGATAATTGAAGAACTAAGTTTGCAAAATGAAGGTGCTTTCTGAAGTCTGCAACCCCTTGATACCATTTTTTTTTTTACTTGTTTTCTACTTTTTTTGTGATATATATATCTTGCATATGGAGGCTCTTAATTGAACTAAATATATAAGGTGTCACAGGTTCTAGCTGTGCCACTGTCATGTATTAAAAAGGAGAAGACATAATCAAGATTGCTGATAGAGCTAAACTGAGTATCGCTGATGTTTAAGTACGTCTTTACGGAACAGTATAACTTATTAATGCATTACCACAAAAGTAGTCACAGAGAACAGTTTTCGGAACAGTGAACAATGCCGAACACTGTTTTCTAAAGTAATATCTATTAGGTTTGAAAAATGATGTGTCACACTACCAAGTTGGGAATTGCAATGTGGCTCTACATCTTTTGGACCAAAATCTCTTTTTGCACAATAACTTAGAACAGGGTTGCATGAGGCTTTCTTTAGTAGGTTCTATATCATTGAGGTCAAGATAGTGGAATTTCTATATATGGACCAACCAGTTTAGTTAGTTTCATCAAGTTGAAATAACAGTAATTCTTTAGAACTACAGAGTTGCGTTTCTTCCAACTCAAATCTCCTCGTCTTGAAGTAATGCATATTGGTTCCAGCTTTAGTCTTTACAACTTAAACAACATGGTCATATAAGCATATTATCGACTTTGTGTTTCAACCAATTTATCACTAGCATCAGTTGTCTATTCGTATTATATAATGTGTTACTCATTTATTTGACCACTTATTTTTAGAGGCAGACACAAATGCAAAAAGACACAGATGTTCGAATGCACCCAACACATATTCCCTTATTAGGGATCATTGTCCTGCTGCCCCATTCATTGCTTCAGATTCAACTGATGCAGTTGCTGAGTCTGCTGATTCTGATACGTATGCTGGAACCAGTATTTTGCCAAGCGAGAAGATTTTCATTTTCCCCCGAAAAGCAAACATGAACCTTCCAAGTGGTGCTTCTGTTTTGCCTTGCAGCGACGAAAAATGGGTTGCTGCTAGCTTAGAGTTGAATCGAAATCACTAACTGCAGAAACCCAACTTTGCAATGTTGTTTGGTGAATCTGATCTGGATGATAAAGTTCAATTCTGATAATTTTGTACGGTACTATAATGTGTAAAAGAAACATGTAACCTATCGATACAAAATATTAATCTATGCTATATTTTTTGAGTAAGTACTAGGTTATGCTTATTAAGAAAATTAACCTTCCGTAGTATTTATGAAAAGGAAGTCTACTGTTGGTGTACAAAGCAAGAAAAACAAGGACACAACTGGAATATCTTTTGTTAAATCTCTTTAGTCCTAATGACCAATGTATCATTGGCTACGGGTTCAAATTGTTGCTTTTGAATCTATCATGTGCTAGATGAATTTTGGGTATCATGCACATAATTGAGACACACACACATACACACAATTGACCACACGTGCGTTGCACGTGGTTTCCTTGTCTCGAGTTTGATACACGTATGGAAATGTCTTGGAGCTATATCGGGGTCAATTAGCTTTGTGGTTGATCGGAGTGCGTTTGCCGGAGGTGTCGTGTTTTAGTTCCTTGCGGGACTATCCTTTCGAAAGTGGGAAGGAGCTGTCATTTTACTTGGTGTAACCACTCCAGTATTTAGTTTTATTTTTGGCTTTCATCCTTGTCACCTCTGTAAGACTCATAATACAAACATAAATAGTCTGTATTCATTATTTTCAAGCGTGAAATTAATGACAATTTCATTTAAATAGTCTGTAAGCATTGTACCGTATTGTCTATAAAAATGCATTACTATACAGGACAACAATGTCTTATTTTGCAGCTGTGTGGTGTCCAACGCACACGTCCCATTGAAGTTTAATTGCTTCATATCTTTGTAGTAATCAAATCTCACCCAATACTTCCTTGTAAACAATATTTTTTGTGTATGTCCCTGTGTGGCTATCTTGTTCTGCATTTGTGACTAATACTTTTTTTGTCGCCATCGATATTCCTCTAGGCAGTGCCACATATAGTTGTCCATGTGAGAAAACATGTTGTGGTAGGTACAATCCAACATTCGGTATTGTTTGACCTTGTGCTTTATTTATCGTCATTGTAAAACATAAATGTATTGAAAATTGTTACCGAATAAATTAAACGGATTTCCCTCATTCTCACGTGGTGATAGTTGTATTCTACGAATAAAGACTTGGTTTGTAGCATATTGGCCCATTGTTATTTTGGCATGTATTATATTCTTGTAAAAACCTCTATAAATCAAGCGTGTCCCGTTGCATAAACCATTCGAGGGGTCTAAATTTCTCAGAAGTATGATTGGTGCATTATCTTTCAAAACTAACCTAATGTATAGAATAAATAAATTAATCAATTGTTTTGTATTTGTAATTGTGTAGTTGATTACTTTTCTTTTGTCCTATCGTGGTTTCCTTGTCTCGAGTTTGATACACGTGTGGAAATGTCCTACAAAAATTTTAATACATGCCTATAATGAATTTGTTTTTCATTGTCACCGAAGTTATGTTTCAAATATAACTATGCATTCCGATACTTTTTGATTTGTCGTGATCAATATGTTTGAGCAGATTTATTGTGCGTAGTATTGTTAACGTCTGCGTTGGAGATGTAGTATGTATGATGTACAAGCGGTGTAAGTTCAGTATAGAATTCCCTCAACAATAGTTTGTGTTACGACCCTACACCCTAGAAGTTAGGGAAACCCTTGGGTTGCAACACGACGTACTTAACCTCTCAGAGGTCTTGTACAATCACTTGACTTCATTACATAACATTATACATAAATGGAAGAAATTTAAAGGCTTTCTTTAGACATAAACCGAAAAGGTATTTCATAAAAGCGGAAGCATCTCTACTAACATTGTCTCAAAAACCATATAACTTTGACATGAATGAAAATCTTGGGACGCTGCCCACATAAAGTCTAAAACATAAAGGAACATAAAGGTTCGTCCTCGAAGCTATAAGAACTCACCACTTCTTCTCTTCTTGGAAACCTCAGAACTTTACCCTTCAAGCGACTCAATCTTCTCAAAACCTTACATGGACAACATGTAGGCAATATGCATTAGTACGATATGTACTAAGTATGGAAACTATCATACCAAACATAAGAGTTAGTCAACAATAGACATAATCATAAGAGATAAAGACATACACATATCATGAATATCACAACATAATAAAGCATCATATAAGAGTTCATACTTACTTACTTGCTTGTCCTTCTTACTCAAGTGAACTACACCACAAGCTACCTCCAAGTATACTTGTGCAAGGCTAAGGTAGCATCCCATACTACTACTAAAGCTAAGTACCTCTCTTATTCTTGATCATAATCCACTATCATAATTGAGACCTATATTCTTCATACTAAAGAGTACTATACTCTTATGGTCATCTCAAAATATGCTTTTGCAATGTACATAAGACAGCCCATACTACCCTACATACTAAGCCTATCTTGAAAACCATCCTTAACATGTTCACCCTCTATAGCCTCATCATTGATTAACTTCATCTATTAAGATTCTCTCATCTTTAGTCTACTATACTAGGAAAGGCAACTCTAGTGCAATCCTATCTTCAATCTCTTTTTCAGTAGTGACCCTTGGTTATACCTTATGCAATGCACTCATGATGCCTTAGAACACCATTCATGCAAGGTACTACTTTTGGATCCTTTCTTTATTACTTCTTACTTTGGATCCTAGCCCCTGTCTTTATCTTATGAACACTATGAGATACTTCATTAAGCATTTCTAGGTTCCTTAATCATATGGATCCTAGGAGATACTTTTTAAGGTATGTCTTGCTCCCTTAATCATGAACACTACGAGATACCCCTTGGGCATGTCTAAATTCATTCACACATTATGAACACTACGAAATACCCCTTCGGCATGTCTAAGTTCATTCTTTGCTTTGAACACTACAAGATGCTTCTCAAGAACATCTAAGTTCATAGGATATGGAGATCTCTACTAGGATACCTTGACTCTATTACGTGAAGGACCCCCGCCTCATGAGACCTAAATAGATAGTCATCACAACTACTAGTGTGGCTCCTTTCTACTTGGAGTCCGGACCCTTACTAGACTATCCGCCTCACTTTGCATATCCACTTGGAGTCAAGCATATACTCCAAGGTTTTCTTGTCAAGCATTGCTCAACCTTTTCTCTCATGTAGGGATGTCCTAGACAATCTCTCCATGCTCAAGTGAACCTATCACTTTCATTCAATCATCCTAATATACAACCAACACAACCATCCTAAGGTTCATTACTCATCAAGTCATTCTATCTTCATTCATAAGTAGATTATAGGATCTTCTAGCCTTAGCTTTCTTCTCACATTCTTCATTACTAGGTGAATGTATCCATAATTCATCTTTAAGGTTCAATTCCATCAATACCAATCTTAGTCAATCAAGTCTAGTTCAACTCATACCTAGGTTATTCAATCATGATCAATTAACATAGAATACAATCAAGATAAGAAGAATCAACACAAAACCTTCATCTAGTCTCTAATGGCCTAAGATCATCATGATCATCTTCAAATTCAATTACTATATTTTACCATGAAAGCTCCATAAAAACTGTATATAATCATTATATAAACATCATTGAATGCTACCCACTAGATTGGGATCACAATCAAGCCTTACCCACAATGCAATCACCACCCTCTCTTGGATGGGGTCCTTTAGATTCACAATTAAAGGGAAACTAGGGGGGCTTCATGGATGAAAGAATACATGAATGAATATTCTTCACATAACTTAGATTAGGACCTTAAACCCAGCTTGAAACCTTGATCAATTCATCCTAAAGCTGCTGCAATTTCTCTTCTTCTTCAATGGTGGTTTTTGGGAGAACTTTGGGAGAGAAAGGTTTTGTTTTTTATTTGTTATTGGGTATTGGGGTTTTGGCTTGGTAAAGGGGTTATATATGACCTAAAACCGTTTTTAACCGACTTACCAAGTAACCAAACTACCCCTATATCAACTGGACACTTTTAGACAAGTCTATCTTAACTTCAATTGTCAGAATTGTCGTCGGGAAACAAGTCTGCGACGCTGAGCTGCTCCCGCATGATTTTCAAAAATAAATTCCGGGACAGTGAGTCCGACTTGTGCCCGCGATGCGAAGGAAGAATTTGGACTTGAGAGGAACAAGTCCACGACGCGGACATGTTCCTTTCATGTGCAAAATCTGCTGCCTTGGGCAGCTTCATCGGCCCATGTTTGGGTCCTCCTCAAGGACCCTTTGGCTGGTCCTCCGGGCGTCATTATCAAACATTTATACCATTTACATGTCATTTTATCCGTAGGAACAATCGATACTCAATTTCACCCACAAAAAATACCCCAAAACGCCACTACAAAACACCACGACACACTAGTTCAACTTCGACTAGTTTTCGGATGTCTTGGACGTGTCACCTCCAAACTCTCTAAAAATTTACTCACTGACTCTAAACACTATTATTAGTCATTTTAGGACTTAATAAACTCATAACCAACAGGTTGGGCTGTAATTCAACCTAGCTCATTTTGAGGGTGTAACAGTTTGTAAGTATCTAACGTTTATGTATGTAAAAGAGAGTTGAGAAATGCTATGTACATTTCAAATCTGAAAGCATACATAATTAGGTAATACGATACATAGATTCATTATTTACATCATATGGAAACACGTCTACTTTTTTCCGGCTTTTGGTTTCTTCTGTTGGATTTTGGGTGTTTCATCTTTGATTTTCTTCGCACGCTTCGTGCGTAGCGGTGCTATTTTTTTTATCATCTTCCACAATAGTTTGTGCTTCATCTTCCAATGGATATATTTCTTGAGCAATTAAACTCCTTGTGTGGGGGTATGGTTCATTCATATCAACTCGGTCAAGGAAGTAGAATTCTTATCTTTAGTCAACACCAATTTGCGGTAGTTCTTACATTCTTCCTTCTACATAAGAGGTAAAAAATTGGATATGTCAGTTGGAAATGTTTCCAGTAAGGTACACATTAGACTATGAACTATTTAATACATTCAATCAACTATATTTTTTTTTATGTCATACCTTTAGTGAAGTTGATTGTATGTACTCTTGCACTGTCACGACCGGGGAGCACCCCCTAGACGTAATCGACGTCTTCGTCCTCGAAGAGGTCTTAGACTATCCCTTAGCATACATCATTGCATCATAGGTAGAGAAAATGCGAAAAAATAAAATTTTACATATGAAGTTTATTTAGACTTCTCATTTATCAAAATAGGCTACATAGTTGTCTCATACAAAACCATCTAACATAGGAGTACAAGATTTGGTACATAGACCTTACATCATTACAATAAGTCTCATAGGAGAATACAACATAGTCTTTACAATATAGAAAGTGAATAATGTCTTTAGACTAATCAAATAGTATACCTAGAATAGTAGGCTTCATCCTCGGACTTGAGGACTCACCAACAACTTGGGAACCATCCAAGTCTTCCTTGAAAATTGTCTTGAATCTCCTCAATGGCCCTAACCTACATTATTGTCGAAATAGAAGAGAATACGGGTTAGTACAAACCACATGTACTAAGTATGGAAACATATGCAAGTAAATCTTTGAAGATATGGACAAAGGGACATTTTGTTAAAAAGTATGCTAAGTTACTTTGAAAGACTTTATGCACACACAAGATCATATACAAGTCAATAATCACAACAACATTAAGACATGTTCATATCCATATACAAGAATAACATCATCATAAAGCCATATCAACATTTCATGTTCTAGAGTTCATATCATCAAAGCATACAAGACCCTTACTCACAATCCCAATCCAAGCCAACTAGTGCAATGCTCATGTAAAGCCCCATAACCCCACATAAACCAACTAAGCTAGCAAAGAGACCATAAATAATGCCTTTGCTTCATATAACATCACATCATGTGTAGTCATCATTAAACATAGTGATTTAGACTAATATCATGTTCATCAAATGAAACCACATCATATAAGATCAACATTATACATTTCATTCATAACATAAGTGCATAAGAACTCCTCCTAGGACTCCCCTCAAGGCCAACTGTGCAATGCATAGGTAAAGTCCCATACCCTTACTCACACTAAGTAGTACCCCTTAAGTCATCCTAGTTATTGTCCATCTTATTACTTTTATTCATTCATTTTACCTTCGGGAGCATTCACCATAACCAACAATAGACCATGTGAGCTGAACATGGAATCCGGTGTCATGAAACTCTACACCAAAAGAAGGTGCTCTACTTGCCAAGGTAGAACCATAATCGTAGCATCTAGGTGGATCCAATAGATAGTCTTCCTATGGGGGAACATAGTTAAGGAACTAGGATATTGTTACTAGAAACTCTCTTTATGAACATTAACATTGTAGTCTCCATTTCATGAGAACAAAAGTGAACCTACCTTCCCTCTTGGGAAGGGACACCTCCCATTTACTAGTTCTCTCAATGCTAAGCTAAATTCCCTTTTTGAAGTGTCTTTACATCTCTTAACATTAGTTTATAGTATAGGACCTAGGAGACTAACCCCATGTATAATCATGATCATATCTCTTAGGTCTAGAATGAAAACTTCCTTTCATCACAACCCAACATTTAGTGAGATCATTACATTATAGTCATAACAATAATAAGGTGCATAAGAGAATCACTTTCAATCTTGCATGATCATACCCCTATCATCCTCTCACATTCATCATCTCACCATCTCATAATCTTCATATCCTATTCACATATTCATACTTCAATTAAACATCATCATCAAGAATAGACCAACATAATTGAAGTAAAGTATTCATGATATTGAAAGTCTTACCAATGGCTTTCAAGAATCTCATTCAAGACCTCACCCTCAATTCCACAAAATTTATCCAATAATCCAATCACCATCATCATATAATAGTAAATTAAGCAATATCACATCCAATTACAACATCCCTAATCATCTATGAATCTAATTCCTAGTTAGGGTTAGGAAAAAGGGGCATTCATGGATCTTTTAGAGAAATTAGGTCAAAGTCTAAGGAACTACATCAATCCACCAATAACAATCATAATCCATCAATATAAATCAAATCAATATCACATTAAATGTAACACTCCAAAAATACCATGACTTAGACTAGATCTTAAACTATGAAATAAGGTTTAAAATGATGTTTCCAGACCTTTATTAATGTAATAAACTCATTTGGAGAAGGTTAGAGTCAAAACGACAAAGTAAGACCTTGTCGTTCGGAAACTAGGTAATTCAAACTAGTTGACGTCCCTATGTTTAGTGAAGGTTTCAAAGTGTCAAATGAAGTCCAGAACTTGTAAAGAGACCTTGGATAGGTAGTATGTAGTACAAAGGGTCCAAACGTCCGGTAAAGACACCCTAAGGACCACCCGAAGGGTCCTTGGGGAGGACACAAACATGGGTGGGCAGGCCGCCTGGAAACCTGCGAGCAGGCAGAATTGGAGGACACAGGTCACGACGCGCGTTCCTCACGAGGTGTTCTGCATCAAGATGTGAGGGGATTTCCGCGACGCGCAGTCACTTCCCCGAATCGATAAAGTCGTATTTTTGGTAATTTAACTTCATAAAAAAACCCATTTAAGTGGAGGGTCTTTTGGGTAATTCATAGGACGACTATAAATGGATATTAGGTCAGTTTTAGAAAACTTTTACACGTTCCAAATCATATCAAACAAGTTTTCTCTCATCTCTCAAGAAACACTCTCTTTTCCAAACTCCATTGAAGAACAAGAAGAGCTTAAGGAAAAAGACGAAGACTTCAAGTTTTTCATCCAATTTTCGTGGATTCTTCATCTATAAGGTATGGGTTTTTCAATCTTGGGATTCCTTTCCCCAAGAGGTCCTTTCAAAGATAAGTTTTAAGACATTAAATTCTAGGGTTTTTACTCTACGAAACAAATTTTCTTCCTAACTCTAGATTAATGATTTTCGATGAAAAGTAAATGTTTTCTATGGTCGATTTCACACGAATTGATGAGTATGTGGTTATTTATGTTTGAATTTCGTGTGATGTATGATCTTTCTCTAATTGATGGTTGTCATGACCGAAATCTAGACTCCAGACGAGACCGGCGTCGTTGACCTCTCAGAGGTCGCAGACAAGCCTACTTACGTCATTCTTACTTTACATAGGTTAATTTTTAGCGGAAAATTTGAAACTTTTTGTTTCGAAACATTTCTTACTAAACATTTCTAATACATTCGTAATTTGTTCAACATCAACCATCTAAACATTAAAAGATAATCAAATGAAAGGAAATAGTTCATTAAACATAATTGTATAATTGCCAAAATGGCACCCATACATAGTCTGAATAAAATAAGAAAGAAACGCTAGTGGAACATGCTCCACTAGCTCAACTCCTAAACTAAGCTAGAACATAAACAGTAGCATCCTCGAAAGCATGAGGACCTACCAAAACCGGATGAATGCTGGACGTCCGGATAACTGCAGCGATGATCCTGTAGCTCTACCGTCCACCTGTGCCTGCACCTAAAATAGTAGAGTTGTATAGGGTTAGTACACACTTGTACTAAGTATGGGTATATGCAAGCACACACCAAGGACATGCATGAGAAAGAAGAGCTCTTTCCTAACAACATGATTTTTGGAAGTCAAGTCAGTGGACTTGCCAAATTGAGATTAGGAAAGTTTCCAAATTTGGATTAGGAAAGTAAATGATCTTTCCAAACTTGGATTAGGAAAGTCAGCGAGCTTTCCAGATTTGGAATAGTAAAGTTATGCCATGAGAATAACATACATCATCATACTTTTCACATTTGCACACAGCACATATCATTTACACATAGCACTCATCATAGAGCATACAGTACATTTCACATGTAGCACATAACTTCTTTCATATCATTCATTCATATGCCATGAGACCTTGGAATCATGGACTTGACACTAAGACTTTCCAAAATAAGGGCTCAACATATGGGACCTCAACTAGGGAGTCTTCATTAGCAAACACAGAGTCTGCTTCGTTCATTCATACGTACTCCATTTCATTTCATTCATAGACCAGTGTAAACAGCAGTTATACCTAGGATGTAGTTTAAGACTTTCATTAGGTTCGTTGTGCAATGACCAAGAATGACCTAATGTCATTACTTGAATCTAACTCACCTTTTGATTATCCTATCCTAACACCTTTGGTATCATTCATTTCATTATGTGCATCATTTGAGGCTGGCCTCATTCATTCATTGGGAACTTTAACTTTAACCGACATAGATCATGTGAGCATCATGAAATCCAGTGTCTCCCCCACACCGAAAAGAGGTGGAATCACCGGCCAAAGTGACCCAAAAACATGCTAGCGTACATGGGAATTTAACCCCGCCAGATCCCTATATTGGCAGTATAGGTTCGAAGACTAGGAGATATCAGGAGACCCATACCCGGCAAGCCGGACAGTCTCATCTCATGAGAGTTACGTGAACCTCCGCCCTTCCCGAAAGAAGGTATCACCGCTCATAGCTAGTCTATCGGTGCTCAGTATAAAGTTCCATTACATTCATCTCATACGTCATGGAAGGCTGGCTTCTAGTATGAGGACATCATAGCTCATTAGATGATTTCTCATCTCATCATTCGTATTGAGTGTGTTAAGCTCAATACTCTCATTAGAGTGTTCATAGAGACTGGTCTATTCATTATCTTACACTCTCATAGGTGAGTACGTATTGGTAACATTTACTTAGGCTCATTTGAGATTGCTCTCATCATTTACATTAGCCTCATATAATGTTGTCACCACATTCATCATCATTAGCATCTTTGCTTTTCATAGTTATTCACCTCTTATTACGTAAATGTTCATTTCATCATATGCCAATGCACTTGGCCATTTGGTGTATTTCACACCCTTACTTAACCCTTCTAGGATTTCATTATTTCATTGTTCATCTCATCATATGCCAATGCACTTGGCCATTTAGTGTATTTACACTCATACTTAACCCTTCTAGGGTTCATCATTTCATTTCATACATCTTAGGTTCACTTACTTTTGAACGTATGTTAGACTTATGAGTCTATACACACAAGCCATGAGACTTCATTCATAATTCGTTAAGTGATTCATACATTCCTAAGATTATATAGTACAAGACTTATGTATCTTGTATATACGCCAAGATCTTGATTTCGATCTAAGTAGATGGCATTATTCTTGGATGATTTGTTCACGTATGACTTATGTATCAAACGGAAGTTTGGGCAAGGAAACCCAAGTCTTGAATCAATTGGATATCATTTATATTTTTAATTGATTTTATTCTAATATTCATAACATTTTAACCCTAAGTTAAATCACAATATTAACATTGAAGGATTAATTTTCTACTTAACCTTTTCTTGAATTTGGCCGATGGGTTGTGGGTTCGAGCCCCCACAACCCCATTTTCATTTTTCATTAACATGATATTCTCCCATTTTTTCTTAAACCAAGAGGTTGTGGGATCAAACCCCCACAGCCTCTTTTATTTTACTCTTAATTTCGCCCAAGTAGGGAGGTTGTGGGTTCGAACCCCCACAGCCTCCTTACTTTTAATTAATTTTCGCTAAGGGCTGTGAGGTGGTGGGTTCGAACCCCCACAGCCCCATATATATATTTTAAATATTTTCTCTAAGTTAAGAGCATGGACAGTGAGGTCGTGGGATCGAACCCCCACTGCCTCACCTATTTTTTTTTAAACTTATTTTCGCCTTCCTTATTCCAGCCTTGAGGTCGTGGGTTCGATTCCCACGCCTCACATCTTTTATTTTTCTTATTTCTCCCTCTTCTTTGCTGCCCATAAGTCATGGGTTCAATTCCCCCCATTCCCATTCTTTTCTTTTTTTTTTTAATTTTTATTTTAATTTTTCATTTCATGGGCAGCAACTAAGGGGTTCGAATCCCCTTAGCCCCAACACATTTTTTTGTTAACAATTCTCAACCTCTTGGTCATGTGAGGTCTTGGGTTCGATTCCCCTTGACCTCACCTATTTTAATCCCTTTTTAAAATCCTCCCAAAGACTCCAGGACTGCCCGAAATTAACATCAAAAATCTGGAAATTTTAATTACCTTTGTACAATCTATTTTTCTCCACTTTTTAACGTTGAAACTTTATGCATTTGGAGTAGTGTTTAGTGAATACTTTAGGTGCGTTTTCATGGACATATTTGGCCAACAATTTATCATTTAATTCAGCCACATTACACTTAATTGAACATCATCATTTACATATATACACTTAAAATGACAACAAAAACCATATCAAACTTGAAGCTATAATTCAAAGCTCATTTACAGTAAGTTTACAGTAACTTTTTCACATACACACACATATTTTCGGCAACAAGGCTTGTCATTCATATGATTCCAAATACATGTTCATGAACATATTCATCACGAAAACACATTGCAACACCTAATTTCTACCAGCAAACATACCAACCTATGATTTGATGGGAGCTAATGACAGGGACATGCAACGGGGAACAACCCTAGTTTTCGGATTGAATATTCTGAATCCTAAGGGTCTCTTGGGAAAGGGACCAAGAGTAAGAAGACCCATACCTTTATTTTTCTTGTTCAACCACGAAATTGCTGCCCAAAATCCTCTCCAAAATCAGTCCAAGTTCAACACTTCAACACCAATCGACGGAAGACTCCTCCCCTTTGCTTAAAGTGATGGATTTACGTTGTTTTTCTTAGATTTTTGGTGTGAGTTCTTCAAGTGTGAAGAACTTCAATATTTTTCTGTTTTTGAACTTGTTTTGGCAGAGAGAAAACGTGAGAGAGATAGTGAAACGTGAGAGAGAGAGATAGTGAGAGAGAGTGGCTTAAAATTAGGAGTTTTAGTTTGGGAATTAGTCAAACTAGGACTCTTTGTTAAACCTTTAAATAAAAAATCTGATTTTTCTTTTTCTTAAATCAGCTAATATTTATTAATTAATTAAATTAATTTATCCATTTAAATAAAAACAAGTTAAATCATTGCTTCCACCTAGGTTCGAACCCGGGTGGAGCAAGACTTCACTTCAAGAGCTCAATTTCGGCTCTCTCTCCCCAAATTGCCCCTCCACTTTATTAATTAAATAATTACATATGTATTTAGGGTAATTACAATATTACCCTTAGCCTGGCAAAAGACCATTTTACCCCTAGACCCTCAAAACTTAAGCTTTCCTCTCTTTAAGTCCGGTAAAGACTCATTCGAGTATATCTTCGTATTCGAGAGCCCTACATGGTTGGTCCCAACCTTTCCAAGCTCAATTAACTCCCCAAGTTAGTTGGCTTGGTTGTAGCAAGGGTTCCGAGGTATGGTTCTACGCGCATCAATCCGTGTTAACCCTGGTCTAATCATAGGCATTCTTGACACACTAAGCATTTCTTATCTTATCCATTTTCAGGGTTGTTACAATGGTTTCGAATGGGTTGTTTCTACTACTTGATGATATATAAACGTAGGGATTGGAACTAAGACTATAATGAACTCTTAAATGACCCTTTTCCTTATCCTACATTATGCATTGATCTTGTATATGATTTGAAGAGTTGTTCTTGATTATGCTATTGAGTATTTAACTATGTTATGGTTATGAATGTTGTAAGTTGATCGTAAGTTCTTGAATAAGATTCTTGGAAGCAAGAGGTAAGTCTTCTAAAGTTGTGATTACTCTACAATGTTTATGTTAGCCTATAAATAATGATGCTATGTTATGGAAGTATGTATGATGTTGCTATGTGTATATGTTGGTCTATGAAACATGTTACTTATGATGTCATGATAAGAACACGATGAATGCAAGTTACGATATTCTCTTGTACGCTTTTACACAAGATGACTATGTTATGTTAATCTCACAAATGAAGGGTTACGATAAAATGAAATTCTCATCTAATCCAAAAGAGATCATGATCATGTTTATACAAGGAGTTAATCTACTATGACCTATGATAAGTTTATGATAAAGCACAATTTAAAGGTTATTCAAGAAAAGGGACTTAAGCTAAGCACCGATGAACTAGATATGAGAGGTGTCCCTTCCGTAGTTGGAAGGTAGGTTAACAATGACTCTCATGAGATAGAGGCTGCCATGTAATGTGGAACTATGAGTCTCTAATACATCTCCTAGTTCTTGAACTATGTTGCCACCATAGGATACTAGCTAGTGGATCCACCTAGAAAGCTATGTCATGTTTGGTTCTACTTTGTCCGGTAGACCACCTTCTTTTGGTGTGGGGTTTTATGACACCGGATTCCATGTTTAGCTCACATGGTCTATGTCGGTTAAGGCAAATGTTCCCTCACGTAAAATGAAAGACAAGTAAATAAACGTTGACTAGGGTGCTTGAAGAGTCTACTTAGTATAGGTAGGGGTATAAGACTCTACCTAGACATTTCACAAGTTGACTCTAAGGGAAGTCCTAGGAGATTGTTCTTATGTAATATGATAACATGAAAGATATATGTTTATGATACATGATGTTACCCTTATATGATGTTGGTCATTATGATGAATATGTTATTGGGTTATACGATTAAATGAAGTGATGACTACTTATGTTACAAGTTATATGAAGAAAAGCTTTACTCATGGTCTCCTATCTTATCTACTTGGTTGTGTGGGGTTTTGGGGCTTCACATGACCATTGCACTTGTAGGTTGGGGATGGGATCATTGGTAAGTGTTTTGTATGTTATGATTCTCCTTTGAATATGTAATGTTAACATGACTCTATGATAATATGTCTTTGATTATGACCATGATTTATGTTGATGAAATCCTTAACTCGTATATGTTCTATGGTATGTGCATTGAAGACATTCACGACTTAGCATGTTTCCTAAAGAAATGATAAATGATCCTTTTTCATGCATGTCCTTAAGTGTTATGTGCATATACCCACACTTAGTACATGTGGAGTACTAACCCCATTACTTTATATTACTACAACTATAGGTTCCGGCCATTGAAGTTTAAGGATGTCGATTTGAAGAAGCTTGGAACTCTTTCTCCAAGTCTTGGTAGGTCCTCATGTTCGGGGATGCTATCTTTTCATATTCCAGCTTATGAAGACTTTAGTTGTTATTAAGAATATTCCATTTCCATTATGTTCGTTGGATTCTTTTGTTCTAAGGCCTATATGGCATAATTACTATTTATTGGCTAAGTCCAAATTTGTACTCTTTAGATGATTTTATATATGTGAGACAGATTTTTAGAATATCGTATGCTACTATGAATGTTAAGTATGAAGTCTAAGTATATTTCAAATATTATGTAAAAGTTTTAAATTTTCCGCAATTTTTACTGATCACATGTTATGACGAATGCTAAGGTCTTGTCTGAGTCCTCTGAGAGGACGCCGACGCCGGTATCATCTGGGGTATGCCCTCCGGGTGTGACATTAAACCAATTTGAAAGATAACCTACAAAATTGGATGAAAACTATAGTTTTGAATAACATTGAAATCAAGTTTTGAAGAACCTCTTGGAGAAATGAGTCCTAAGAGTTAATAGCTTCCATACCTTGTTAATTCTTAGAGAAGTTTAGATGAAAGCCTTGATCTTGAAGCTCTAGTGAAGCTTGAACTTTCTCTTCAATGGGCGTCTTCGGGGTAGTAAGAGAAACTAGAGAGAAGTGGGAGTTATTTGGGTTTTGGGATTTATGAACTGTTAGGTTAGTTTAATGACTTAGGACCCTTTTATAGTCCTAAGCTAACTAATTATAACCGACCCTAACCCTTAATTAATTAATTAATTAACCAATAACCTAAACATCCCCTAACTTAACACTGTGGAGACACTGAAGTAGGGGTCAAACGACGACTCCCCGTCGATGCCCCGTAAACCAAACCATGGACCGTAGTGGTCAAGCATGGTTTGGGATAGAGACCCCATTTTTGGGCCATGTGAAAATGGCTAAGTGTGGACCAACGTCCACCAACGAAGGAGCATTGTTCAAACGACGGCTCGTCGTCCCCATCGCGGTTGCACACTGTCTTTTGACAGCTTTTAGGTCAAATATTAGGGTCTTTCTCGAGGGACCTTAGGGTAGTTCTCGGGGAGTCGTACCCGGATGTTTCGACCCTAAACACATTTTAATGTATATCCAAAGACTTTTCACCAAGTTTGAATTTTATTCCACTCTTTAAACCCCTTGAAACACCTTAAGGCACACATGGTCATCTTCACAAATCTTTGGACGTCGTGGTCGTCCCTTGACATTTAGGTCTTAATACCTCCTAATCAGGTTGAATACATTAGTTTAGGTCTTGAATTAGCATTATCCACTTCCTGAGGCTCTAATCTAAGTCATAGGATTTCAGGGGAGTTACATATACAGAGTGCAGCCTAGCAAAGATTTAGTTGCTTCAAAAAGTATAACTCGAGCTTGTTGTCTTCCACACACACGTCATGATGTAAGCAATAACTACAAAAAGATGGTGATTTTTTTTCTATAAAGTTAATGTGCTTTGTAATTTGTAAATGTTGAATGGAGTCATAACCAAGTCTAACCTTATTTCATATTCCACATTTTCAATGTTGCAATCGTTACATGTTGCTGCCTCGTCTATAAACTTCACTTTCTTATGACACTTTTTGTAAGACGAATACCATGGTTCATCTTTATTGAGGAGGTCTATAATTTTTGCTTTGATTTTGTATATAGAATCTTGCAAATTGCCAATATAACATATGTATGAAGACGTTTAGAACTGTCACACCCCGAGCCTACACTCTGGACGTGGACGGCACTCGAAGACCATTGCTGGCCCAAAGCGAACCCTTGTCCTGACTTTCTTAACTCAGCGGAAGACTGAACACAAGATATCATCTCAAGAAATAACTTAAAAGAAAGTAATTAGCCAAAGTGACAAACCATGTCTTAGTCAATTACAAGTGAAAGAAAAGACTAGGAAAAACTAATATCATCTGTCTATGAAGCCTCTAATATAAAGATGGATGTTGGGACATGACCCACAATCATCCTAATTACTGAATACAAAACAAATAGCTAAAACCAAAGATGTCCTCCTGAATGTAGGGAGGCTCACCAACTAACTCTGAGCTACTCACTAGATCAACGGTGCGCCGAATGTTGATCCTAGTTACCTGCGTCTGCATCATAATACGATGCAGGCCAACTGGCATCCTTACATTTAATGTACGAGAATGCGAGTTGGAATGCTAAAAACCGCACTTAAGCTGGAAAAGGAGTAAGAAGGAACACTTACCTTGGATTTTTTCAACTCATGAATAACTACTCATTTCAATATAATTCAATTTAAAAGTAAATTCAATATAAAGAAAATCTGACTGAAAACATACTGTAAACTTTGAATGTATATATGGATACCAAAAATCTCTGAGATGTATGTAAAAATACAAATAACTAATGTATATAAAAATACAATAACTTCTGTGGGATCTTCTCTAATCGACAACCATCACTTAACAAGCGATATGATGATACAACATTACTCGGCTCACGCTGCCCGACCATCCTTACCTTTCTAGAGTATAGGACCTGAACTGCCTAATGGATCCACTAGTATTCTGTGAAGAGGGTTCATCTAAAAATTATTACCCTCTTCTACCGATGATGGCTACATAGTTTTCATGGAGACTTGAGTTGATATGAAACTCGCATCCCCACATCGGTGCTCAATACTACTCCTAAAACATACTGGAGTATGTTTTTAAAACATACTGATTCTGTGGTTTGGATTATTTCTCAAAAGATAGATTTAAAAGCTCTCTTGGAAATCATACTTTCCTTGCTTGCTTCATTTTATAAAGCTATTATTGCTGTCTAAAAACTAGCCCAAAGGCTCATTACTTGTTTATCTGCAAAACATTTGTAACTCTAAGGGATTACTTATTCCCCTTATAACTTTTGAGAACAAACTCAACTCTTTACTCTTGCTTAACTCGTAACTCGAGTCTTAAACAAAGTTAAAAAAGTTTGTTAAAGACTCTTGGAAACTTTGGGAACTCACTTTGACTTGTTTCTTAACCTTTAGACTTGACTCTTAACTTCTTTGACTTTGATCTTAACTTTCCTTGAATTGGATTATGGATTCGAGGATCATGATCTCTTGTTTATGGATGATTTCATGATGTTTAGATGTACTTTAAAGTGTTGGAATCAACAAATAAATTTGGGTACATCACTTAGGAACTAGTACGAAAAGATAGGAAAAAAATGGGGTCTTAGGTGACCTTGGCGCTCAAAGAGGCGCGGGGCGCCATAGCCTGATGGACAGAGTCTGTCCTGAATATCTCAAGTTGGCGCGGCGCCCCATGGCTTATTAGACGGGATTTTTGATATTTGTTTCTCCGATTTTTATCTCTAAACCTTCTAAACTCCAATAGATCTTTCCACAAACACTTAGGATCACTAAAATCCTCAACACCCAATAGTTTAGACTCGTAAAACAGCCCGGAAACACGAATCAAACAACGAAAGGCATACTACAACTCAACCAACAAGAAATTCAACAATTGTTCATCAAGAACTTCATCATTCAATTTATTCAAAACTCGTTGAACTAAACATGTTGTGTGTGGGTGAACGAATCCAACATAGAAAGCTCTCACATACCTCGATAGGGATCACCCTCGGCGAATTCCACTCGCAAAACCTTACGTTCTTTTTTGATTCTTGATCTTACTCTTCTCTTCTCTTTTCTCCAAGCCCTAAGTGTATTCAACTTTTCTAAAACTAAATTAAGGCTTAGTTTACCCTTAAAAAATTAGGAAATAGTAGGGTGAAAAGACAACTTTACCCTAATTAAACTACGGATTGGACTTTCCTCTGTCCAACAACCCAACTTCCTGTAACAACCCTAAAAATGGATATGCTAAGTAATGCTTAATGGGTCTAGAATGCCTACGATTAGAACGGGTTCACACGGATTGATGCGCGTAGAACCAGACCTCGGAACCCTTGCTACAGCCAAGCAAACTAACTTGGGGAGTTAGTTGATCTTGGAAAGGTTGGATCCAACCTTGTAGGTCTCTCGAATATGAAGATTTACTCGAAGGAGTCTTTACCGGACTTAAAAAGGGGAAATCTTAGGTTTGGAGGGTCTAGGGGTAAAATGGTCTTTTTCCAGGCTAAGGGTAATATCGTAATTACCCTAAATATATAATTAATTATTTAATTAATAAGGTGGAGGGGCAATTTGGGGAGAGAGCCGAAATTGAGCTCTTGAAGTGAAGTCTTGCTTCACCCGAGTTCGAACCTAGGTGGAAGCAATGAATTAATGTGATTTTTATTTAAGCTATTGAATTAATGTAATTAATTAATATTCATTATTTATTAGCTGATTTAAAATAAAAATAAATCATATTTTATAATAATGAACTAAACCTTATTTGACTAAGTCCTAAACTAGACTCCTAAGCCTATGGTAATTCTCCTCTGTCACGCTCATCTCTCTCTCTCACGTCTCTCTCACTCTCATTCACGTTCTCTCTGCCAAAATAACTTCAAAAGCAGTAGGTAAACCAAAGTTCTTCACACTTGAAGAACTCACACGAAAATATAAGAAAAACAAACGTTAATCAATCACGTAGGCAAAGAGAAGGTTTTCCGTCGAGTTTGGTGTTGAACTTTTGGTGTTGGACGTGTGTTTGGAGGAGTTCTTTGGGCAGCAAGTCGAGGTTTGAACATCAAAAAGGTATGGTTTCTCTTCTCTCTTGGTCCCTTTCCCAAGATACCCCTAAGGTTCAGACAAATCTATTCCAAAAACTAGGATTGTTCCCCGTTGCATGTCCCTGTCACTAGCTCCCATTGAATCATAGGTTGGTTATGTTTGCTGGTAGAAAACTAGGGATGAAACGTGTTTTCGTGATGATTATGTGATTATATGTATGTTCGGAATTATGTGACTTATGTTGATGTTTTTTGAAAATGTAATTACGTGTGATTGTGTGTGTTACCGTGGCTATTGTTCATGGTTTAGGACTTGAAATGGCATGATAGTTCTTTATATTTCATGTACACATGTTGATGTAAATCGTGATGTTCATATAAGTTGAAATGTGGCTGATTTGAGTGATAATCTCTTGGCTAAACGAATCCATGAATAATGCACCTAAGAACGTATTTAATGATCTACGAATTACCCTATGAATTTACGTGTAATTGATGATGAAAGTATGCTGAAAAATTACAAAAAAATTTCCAGATTTAAGTGAGGAATTTTGGTCGAGTTAAGAGGTTTAAAAAAAGTTGTGTAAAATGAATTAAAACAAGTGAGGTCATGGAGGATTGAATCCATGACCTCACCATGTTAAAAACCACGAAAATAAAGAAGTAAAAAGAAATGTGGTGAGAGGGAATCGAACCCACGACCTCTAGGCAGTAAAGGAGAAGTAAGGAAAAATAAAAAAAAAAGAAATGTGAGGTGTGGGAATCGAACCCACGACCTCTAAGGCAGACTAAGGAGGAGAATAAAAGAAAAATAAAGGGGGAGGCGTGTGGGAATCGAATCCACGAACTCTTAGGCAGATTTAAGGAGGTGAATAAAAGAAAAATAAAGGGGGAGGCGTGTGGGAATCGAACCCACGACCTCTTAGGCAGATTTGAGGAGGAGAATAAAAGAAAAATAAAGAGAGGCTGTGGGGGTTTGATCCCACAACCTCATGGTCAACTCAAGATAGTCAAGGAAAATTAAATAAAAAAATAAAAGGGGCTGTGGGGGTTCGAACCCACAACCCCTCGGCCAAGGAAGAGAAAATTCAACGGACAGAAATAAAAAGGAAAAGTTGATGTTGGGGCTCGATCTAGGGTCCCAATGTTATGTGGACCAAAAATAAAATCAATGAAAAATGTAAATGTTGTCCAAGTGATTCGAAATTGGGTTCCCTTGCCCAAATTTTCGTATTGATATATAAGTCATACGTGAATTAAATATTCAAGAATAATTCTGCCTACTTAGATCGAAATCGAGATCTTGGCATACATACAAGATGCATAAGTCTTGTACTACATAATCTTAGGAAGATATGAATCACTTAAACGAACTATGAATGAAGCCTCATGGCTTGTATGTATAGACCCATAAGTCTAGCATACGTTTAAAAATAAGTGAACCTAAGATGTATGTAATGAAATGATATAACCCAACAAGGGTTAGGTATGAGTGTAAAACACACTAAATGGCTAAGTGTATTGGCATACGATAAAATAAATATTATGTAATGAAATGATGTAACCCTAGAAGGGTTAAGTACGAGTGTAAAATACACTAAATGGCTAAGTGTATTGGCATACGATGAAATGATGTAACCCTAGAAGGGTTAAGTACGAGTGTAAGACACACTAAATGGCCAAGTGCATTGGCATACGATGAAATGAATATTATGTAATGAAATGATGAAACCCTATAAGGGTTAAGTAAGAATGTGAAACACACAAATGGCCAAGTGCATTGGCATATGATGAGATGAACATTCACGTAAAAAGGGGTGAGTAATTATGAAGAGCTAATGTGCTAATGTTAATGAATGTGGTGACAACATGATATGAGGCTAATGTAAAAGACGAGAGCAATCTCAAATGAGCCTAAATAAATGTTACCAAACGCACTCACCTATGAGAGTGTAAAGTTAATGAAGAGACCAGTCTCTATGAACACTCTAATGAAAGTATTTAGATTAACACACTTCATACTAATGATGAGATGAGAAATCATCTATTGAGCTATGATGTCCTCATACTAGAAGCCATCTTCCATGACGTATGAGTTGAATGAAATGGAACTTTATACTAAGCACTGATAGACTAGCTATGAGCGGTAATGCCTTTTTTCGGGAAAGGCGGAGGTTCAAGGAACACTCATGAGATGAGACTGTCCGTCATGCCGGGTATGGGTCTCCTTATATCTCCTAGTCTTCGAATCTATACTGCCAATATAGGGATCTGGCGGGGTTCAATTCCCATATACGCTAGCATGTTTTGGGTCAGTTTGGCCGGTGATTCCACCTCTTTTCGGTGTGGGGTTTCATGACACTGGATTTCGTGATGCTCACATGATCTATGTCGGTTAAAGTTAAAGTTCCCAATGAATGAATGAGGCCAGCCTCAAATGATGCATATAATGAAATGAACGATACCAAAGGTGTTAGGATAGGATAATCAAGAGGTGAGATAGACTCAAGTAATGACACTAGGTTATTCTTGATCATTGCACAGCAAACCCGATGAGAGTCTTAAACTACATCCTAGGTATAGCTGGTGTTTACACTAGCTTATGAAAGAATGAAATGAAGTACGTATGAATGAATGAAGCAGACACTGTGTTTGCTAAAGAAGACTCCCTAGATGAGGTCCCATATGTTGAGCCCTCATTTTGGAAAGTCTTAATGTCAAGTCCATGATTCCAAGGTCTCATGGCATATGAATGAATGATATGAAAGATGTTATGTGCTATATGCAATATGATATGTGCTATGTGTAAGATGTTATGTGTTGTGTGCAATATGATAAGTATGATGATGCATGTTACTCTCATGGCATGACTTTCCTAATCCAAATTTGGAAAGCTCACTCAATTTTCTAATCCAAATTTGGAAAGCTCACTGACTTTCCTAATCCAAATTTGGAAAGCTCACTAACTTTCCTAATCCCAATTTGGCAAGTCCACTGACTTGACTTTCCATAATCATGTTGTTAGGAAAGAACTATTCTTACTCATGCATGTCCTTGGTGTGTGCTTGCATATACCCATACTTAGTACAATTGTGTACTAATCCCATACAACTCTATATTTTTAGGTGCAGGCACAGGTGAACGCTAGATCTTACATGTTGAGGTTGCAGCTATCCGGACGTGGAGCTTTCATCCGGACTTGGTAGGCCCTCATGCTTTCGAGGATGTCTACCATTACTATCTAGCTTAGATGTAGGCTTTAGCTAGTGAGTATGTTCCACTAGTGTTTCTTTCCGTTTTTATTTCAGACATTGTATTGGTGCTATTTTGGCAATTATACATTTAATGCAGTATTGAACTATTTCTTTCTGTTGATAATCTTAATGTTAGATGGTTGATTGTGAACATTATGAATGTAAGTAGAATGATATTTATGCATGATAAGAAACAAAAAGTTTAAATTTTCCGCTAAAATTAACCTAGATGAAGTAAGAATGATGTAAGTAGGCTTGTCTGCGACCTCTGAGAGGTCAACGACGCCGGTCTCATCTGGGGTCTAAACTCCGGTCGTGACAAAGTTGGTATCAGAGCATTAGGTTAAATTCTAAGGATAATAAGTTCACATCAACCACATTGAGTAGTTTCTAAGTCATGGTAGTGAAGTGCACCACTATCCTGAATTAGAGACTCCATGATGCGTAGGAAAATTCCCTTTTTCTGATCTTATCGTGCCTTCTGTAATGTCTATTTCTTGGTGTTAAGAGCGTATCTAACATCAAATCTTGAGATTCAGAATGATTAATACGAGGAGAAACAAAGGCGGAACAACAAGGTGTTCCCAGGAAGAACGCACATGCCAGCACCATGGCTAGCAGGTTAAGGGACTTCACGAGGATGAATCCTCCCGTTTACACTGGATCTAAGATTGCTGAGAATCTCAAGGAGGAGTGTAGGGCAGCTATGCTGCATGCCAGCATGGGCCTTTCCAGGATTATGGTCCATGTCCAACAAGTGGAGGAATGCAGGAAGAGGAAGCACACTAGGGCAGGGAACAGGTCAAGGCAAGCTGAGGAGAATTTTTCAAGGAAGAGTAGTACTGAAATCAGGGATAAGCCCAGGTTTAAGAAGGGACTCTCCCGCCAAGGGGAGTCAAGTTCATCCAAGGGTCGCTATAATAGGGATTCCGAGTGTAGAGTTAAGAGAAACAATGGAGTAGATATACCTCAGGAGAGGCCACCTTGCAGGAAGTGTGGCAAACTGCATGGAGGATAGTGTATGATGGGCACTAACGCTTGTTACACTTGTGGCAAACCGGGTCACATGGTGAAGGATTGTCCGAATTGGAGGAGTCAAGAACAAGGGAATGAGAGAGTTCAGCCTAATGGTCTAAGTGAAGAGGCTCCAAGGAGGCAACAATTCTTCGCACTCAAGTCTAGGGGTGCAGGGGAAGGCACCTCTGGTGAAGTCTCGGGTGCGTAGCCTTAATTAGTCTTTCATGTATTTGACTGTGTTTGGTGTTTATGCACTAGTATGAGGTTATTATGTTTGAGTCATCATGTTGGTGGCTGATTTATATGACTTATATGTTTACTTATGTTGTATGCTTTGATGAAACTAGTTTAGGAAAGAGTTCCTTAGTCTATTAATGTGAAGCTACTAGTATGTTTCAAGGATGTGCACCATCATGTTAATATGTGAATCAGATATTCACCAATGGGAGCATTGAATTACCTATGTATACATTCTATAGATGACTTACTTATAGTTAGTAAAGATTAGTGTCGTTCGGGGACGAATGTTCCTAAGGGGGGGGGGGATAATGTAACAACCCTAAAAATGGATATGCTAAGTAATGCTTAATGGATCTAGAATGCCTACGATTAGAACGGGTTCACACGGATTGATGCGCGTAGAACCAGACCTCGAAACCCTTGCTATAGCCAAGCCAACTAACTTGGGGAGTTAGTTGAGCTTGGAAAGGTTGGGTCCAACCTTGTAGGTCTCTCGAATACGAAGATTTACTCGAAGGAGTCTTTACCGGACTTAAAAAGAGGAAATCTTAGGTTTGGAGGGTCTAGGGGTAAAATGGTCTTTTTCCAGGCTGTCTTTTTCCAGGCTAAGGGTAATATCGTAATTAACCTAAATATATAATTAATTATTTAATTAATAAGGTGCAGGGGCAATTTGGGGAGAGAGAGCCGAAATTGAGCTCTTGAAGTGAAGTCTTGCTTCACCCGGGTTCGAACCTAGGTGAAAGCAATGAATTAATGTGATTTTTATTTAAGCTATTGAATTAATGTAATTAATTTATATTTATTATTTATTAGCTGATTTAAATAAAAGGAAATCAGATTTTATAATAATGAACTAAACCTTATTTGACTAAGTCCTAAACTAGACTCCTAAGCCTAAGGTAACTCTCCTCTCTCACGCTCATCTCTCTCTCTCACGTCTCTATCACTCTCATTCACGTTCTCTCTACCAAAATAACTTCAAAAACAGTAGGTAAACCAAAGTTCTTCATACTTGAAGAACTCACACGAAAATATAAGAAAAACAAACGTTAATCAATCACGTAGGCAAAGAGAAGGTTTTCCGTCGAGTTTGTTGTTGAACTTTTGGTGTTGGACGTGTGTTTGGAGGAGTTCTTTGGTCAGCAAGTCGAGGTTTGAACGTTAAAAAGGTATGGGTTCTCTTCTCTCTTGGTCCCTTTCCCAAGAGACCCCTAAGGTTCAGACGAATCTATTCCGAAAACTAGGATTGTTCCCCGTTGCAGTCCCTGTCACTAGGTCCCATTGAATCATAGGTTGGTTATGTTTGCTGGTAGAAAACTAGGGATGAAACGTGTTTTTGTGATGATTATGTGATTATATGTATGTTCTGAATTATGTGACTTATGTAGATGTTTTCGAAAATGTAATTACGTGTGATTGTGTGTGTTGTCGTGGCTATTGTTCATGGTTTAGGACTTGAAATGGCATGATAGTTCTTTATATTTCATGTACACATGTTGATGTAAATTGTGATGTTCATATAAGTTGAAATGTGGCTGATTTGAGTGATAATCTCTTGGCTAAACGAATCCATGAAAAATGCACCTAAGAACGTATTTAATGATATACAAATTACCCTATGAATTTACGTGTAATTGATGATGAAAGAATGCTGAAAAATTTCAAAAACATTTCCAGATTTAAGTGAGGAATTTCGGTCAAGTTAAGAGGTTTAAAAAAACTTGTGAAAAATGAATTAAAACAAGTGAGGTCATGGAGGATTGAATCCATGACCTCACCATGTTAAAAACCATGAAAATAAAGAAGAAAAGAAATGTGGTGAGGGGGAATCGAACCCACGACCTCTAGGCAGTAAAGGAGAAGTAAGGAAAAATAAAAAGAAAAGAAATGTGAGGTGTGGGAATCGAACCCACGACCTCTAAGGCAGACTAAGGAGGAGAATAAAAGAAAAATAAAGCGGGAGGCGTGTGGGAATCGAACCCACGACCTCTTAGGCAGATTTAAGGAGGAGAATAAAAGAAAAATAAAGGGGGAGGCGTGTGGGAATCGAACCAACGACCTTTTAGGCAGATTTAAGGAGGAGAATAAAAGAAAAATAAAGAGAGGCTGTGGGGGTTTGATCCCACAACCTCATGGTCAACTCAAGATAGTCAAGGAAAATTAAATAAAAAAATACAAGGGGCTGTGGGGGTTCGAACCCACAACCCCTCGGCCAAGGAAGAGAAAATTCAAAAGACAGTAATAAAAAGGAAAAGTTGATGTTGGGGCTCGATCTAGGGTCCCAATGTTATATGGACCAAAAATAAAATCAATGAAAAATGTAAATGTTGTCCAAGTGATTCGAAATTGGGTTCCCTTGCCCAAATTTCCGTATTGATATATAAGTCATACGTGAATTAAATATTCAAGAATAATTCTGCCTACTTAGATCAAAATCGAGATCTTGGCATACATACAAGATGCATAAGTCTTGTACTACATAATCTTAGAAAGATATGAATCACTTAAACGAACTATGAATGAAACCTCATGGCTTGTATGTATAGACCCATAAGTCTAGCATACGTTTAAAAATAAGTGAACCTAAGATGTATGTAATGAAATGATATAACCCTAGAAGGGTTAGGTAAGAGTGTAAAACACACTAAATGGCCAAGTGTATTGGCATACGATGAAATGAATATTATGTAATGAAATGATGTAACCCTAGAAGGGTTAAGTACGAGTGTAAAACACACTAAATGGCCAAGTGTATTGGCATACGATGAAATGATGTAACCCTAGAAGGGTTAAGTACGTGTGTAAAACACACTAAATGGCCAAGTGCATTGGCATACGATGAAATGAATATAATGTAATGAAAAGACGAAACCCTAGAAGGGTTAAGTAAGAATGTGAAACACACAAA
This sequence comes from Solanum sitiens, assembly GCA_016801875.1. Classification (NCBI taxonomy): domain Eukaryota; kingdom Viridiplantae; phylum Streptophyta; class Magnoliopsida; order Solanales; family Solanaceae; genus Solanum; species Solanum sitiens. The sequence goes on from JABWTJ010000219.1 coordinate 421,940, forward strand.
TGGCCAAGTGCATTGGCATATGATGATATGAACATTCATGTAAAAAGGGGTGAGTAATTAGAGCTAATGTGCTAATGTTAATGAATGTGGTGACAACATGCTATGAGGCTAATATAAAAGACGAGAGCAATCTCAAATGAGCCTAAATAAATATTACCAAACGTACTCACATATGAGAGTGTAAATGTAATGAATAGACCAGTCTCTATGAACACTCTAATGAAATTATTTAGATTAACACACTTAATACTAATGATGAGATGAGAAATCATCTATTGAGCTATGATGTCCTCATACTAGAAGCCAACTTCCATGACGTATGAGTTGAATGAAATGGAACTTTATACTGAGCACCGATAGACTAGCTATGAGTGGTGATGCCTTCTTTCGGGAAAGGCGGAAGTTCACGTAACTCTCATGAGATGAGACTGTACGACATGCCGGGTATGGGTCTCCTTATATCTCCTAGTCTTTGAACCTATACTGCCAATATAGGGATCTGGCGGGGTTCAATTCCCATGTACGCTAGCATGTTTGGGGTCACTTTGGCCGATGATTCCACCTCTTTTCGTTGTGGGGTTTCATGACACTGGATTTCGTGATGCTCACATGATCTATGTCGGTTAAAGTTAAAGTTCCCAATGAATGAATGAGGCCAGCCTCAAATGATGCACATAATGTAATGAACGATACCAAAGGTGTTAGGATAGGATAATCAAGAGGTGAGATAGACTCAAGTAATGACACTAGGTTATTCTTGATCATTGCACAGCAAACCCGATGAGAGTCTTAAACTACATCCTAGGTATAGTTGATGTTTACACTAGCGTATGAATGAATGAAATGAAGTACGTATGAATGAATGAAGCAGACTCTGTGTTTGCTAAAGAAGACTCCCTAGTTGAGGTCCCATATGTTGAGCCCTCATTTTGGGAAGTCTTAATGTCAAGTCCATGATTCCAAGGTCTCATAGCATATGAATGAATGATATGAAAGATGTTATGTGCTATATGCAATATGATATGTGCTATGTGTAAGATGTTATGTGTTGTGTGCAATATGATAAGTATGATGATGCATGTTACTCTCATGGCATGACTTTCCTAATCCAAATTTGGAAAGCTCACTGATTTTCCTAATCCAAATTTGGAAAGCTCACTAACTTTCCCAATCCCAATTTGGCAAGTCCACTGACTTGACTTTTCATAATCATGTTGTTAGGAAAGAGCTATTCTTACTCATGCATGTCCTTGGTGTGTGCTTGCATATACCCATACTTAGTACAAGTGTGTACTAATCCCATACAACTCTATATTTTTAGGTGGAGGCACAGTTGGACGCGAGAGCTTACAGGTTGACGTTGCAGCTATCTGGACGTGGAGCTTTCATCCGGACTTGGTAGGCCCTCATGCTTTCGAGGATGTCTACCGTTACTATCTAGCTTAGATGTAGGCTTTAGCTAGTGGAGTATGTTCCACTAGTGTTTCTTTCCGTTTTTATTTCAGACATTGTATTGGTGCCATTTTGGCAATTATACATTTAATGCAGTATTGAACTATTTCTTTCAGTTGATAATCTTAATGTTAGATGGTTGATTGTGAATATTATGAATGTAACTAGAATGGTATTTATGCATGATAAGAAACAAAAAGTTTTAAATTTTCCGCTAAAATTAACCTAGATGAAGTAAGAATGACGTAAGTAGGCTTGTCTGCGACCTCTGAGAGGTCAACGACGCCGGTCTCGTCTGGGATCTAAACTTCGGTCGTGACAATTCCGAACATATCTACCTCATACGACATCAAAATCGAGCAAACTCGGCGCCGTTGGAAAGATCTCTCGGTAGTCACTTAAAATTTATTAAATATAAATTTATAAAGCTGTTCGGATTATATTAAATTAATGAATATATTAGTCCAAATAAATATTATAGATTAATATAATTGATATAATTATTTTAATTCAGATAAATATGAATTTAATTAAAGCCCGCTTCATAAAGCCCATATGACATGTCACTTAAATCTGATTGCCCGAAGGGAGTCCTATTCCAATCGCAACTCCTTTATTCTAAAACTATAAATAGGGGTCTCATAATTCAGAAAAGAGGACGAATAATTCTAAACAAGAAGCTAGATTCAAGAATTCAAAAGCCATAAATTTCTCTACAAGTTCAAGAATTCAAGAATTCAAGTGTTCAAGATCAAGTTCAAGAACGATCAAGATCAAGACAACCGGATTCAAGATCAAGCTCCAAGCCCTAGAATTCAACGTGAAAATCAAGATCAAGATAAACTTCAAGTCAAGATCAAGTCCAAGTCCAACATCAAGTCTAAGATCAAGTTCAAGAACAATCAAGATCAAGACCACCGGATTCAAGATCAAGCTCCAAGCCCTTGAATTCAACTAGAAAGTCAAGATCAAGATGAAGTTCAAGATCAAGTCCAAGTCCAAGTTCAAGTCCAAGATCAATATCAAGTTCAAGTCCAAGATCAAGATCAAGATAGAGATCTAGATCAAGATAAATCCCAAGTTCAAGATCAAGCTCCAAGCCCTTGAATTCAACTAGAAAGTCAAGATCAAAATAAAGTTCAAGTCAAGATCAAGTCCACGTCCAAGTTCAAGTCCAAGATCAAGTTCAAGAACGATCAAGATCAAGACCACCGGATTCAAGATCAAGATCCAAGCCCTTGAATTCAACTAGAAAGTCAAGATCAAGATAAAGTTCAAGATCAAGTCCAAGTCCAAGATCAAGTTCAAGAACGATCAAGATCAAGACCACCGGATTCAAGATCAATCTCCAAGCCCTTGGATTCATTTAGAAATGCAAGATCAAGATAAAGTTCAAGTCAAGATCAAGATCAGGTCCAAGTCCTAGTCCAAGTCCAAGATCAAGTCTAATATCAAGTTCAAGAACAATCAAGATAAATACCACCAGATTAAAGATCAAGATCCAAGCCCTTGAGTTCAACTAGAAAGTCAAGATCAAGATAAAGTTCAAGTTCAAGTCCAGATCAAGATCAAGTACAAGTCCAAGTTCAAGTCCAAGATCAACATCAAGTTCAACTCCAAGATCAAGATCAAGATAGAGATAAATCCCAAGTTCAAGATCAAGCTTTAAAGACCTTGAATGATATTTGAAAATATGAATTCAGAGGAATCATAGAGATTGTAACACTGGCACTTGAATTAATAAATCGATTGTTGCTATAATTTTCCTTTCTTGATTATTATTTTCTCGATGCGAAGTTTATTGTATACAAATTGTGGCACGCCCAGTGGGACCATCTCTACTTCTCGTCTCAACTTTTCAAGCATCAAAGAATATCAAAATATCTTCCACTATAGAAGAACAACTAGCTAGCTCAACTAAAGCAATTGAAGGCCTGACAAAGTGCGCACACGAACAAGATGCTACACTTTCCAAGCTTACAAATAAGATGGATAACATGATTGAAAGAAGATCAAGTCAATCACCTCTGAAGCTTTCTAAAATTCAAGACGAAGGAGAGTTTTGTGTAAAGCAAACAAAGATCAAAGAGATTCATATCTCAACTGAAGGTTTGATTCCAATTGATCAATTAAAGAGCTTTATCATAGAGGTTGTCGATGACAAATCTGAGTCTTTATAATAATTTTCTCCTATATATGCAAAGCCATATACACAAAGGATTGATAACTTGAAAATGTCTGAGGGTTATCAACCTCCCAAGCTTCAACAATTTGATCGCAAAGGAAATCCCAAACAACATATAACGCACTTTATTGAGACTTACAATGCTGCTGGGACGTATGGTGATTATCTTGTAAAAGAGTTCGTTCGTTCTCTTAGAGAATTTACCTTTGATTGGTACACAGATCTTGAACCTAATTCTATAGATAGTGGGGAGCGATTAGAGAACGAGTTCCTTAATCGTTTCTATAGCACGAGACGTGTCGTTCGTATGATGGAACTTACAAAGGCTCGTCAAGGTGAAGATGAGTTAGTTGTTGACTTTATCAATTACTGGAGAAGTCTGAGCCTCAACTGCAAAGATCGCCTTTGTGAAAATTCTAGCATTGAAATGTGCATCCAAGGTATGAATTGGGGTCTTCACTACATTTTTGCAAGGATTAAAGCCGAATACATTCGAAGAGTTGGAAACTCATGCACATGACATAGAATTAAGCATCACTTTAAGAGAAGATCAACATTCTCCTATCTATGGAGCTCATGAAGATGAAGATATAGAAGAACTCCAAAGTGGGGTCAAGTCTGCATCCGAAGATGACTTTGAAGAGTCAATGTATATCTAGACGCTCCTTAACGTATGATCTTAAACTACAAGTTACAATGCTCCTTGAAACACGGGCTTAAACTGTATGTCACTTAAATATTCAAGTTGAAATTCTTCTTGAAACACGAGCTTAAACTGTATGTCACTTAAATCTTCAAGTTGAAGTGCTCCTTCAAATATGAGCTTAAACTGTATGTCACTTAAATCTTCAAGTTGAAATTCTCCTTGAAACACGAGCTTAAATTGTATGTGACTTAAATCTTCAAGTTGAAATACCCCTTGAGACACGAGCCTAAACTGTATGTCACTTAAATCTTCAACTTGAAATTCTCCTTAAAACACGAGCTTAAACTGTATGTCACTTAAATCTTCAAGTTTGAGTTAAATCTTCAAGTTGAAAATGCTCCTTAAAATACGAGCTTAAATTGTATGTCACTAAAATCTTCAAGTTGAGCTTAAACTGTATGTCACTTACATCTTCAAGTTAAAATGCTCCTTGAAACACGAGCTTAAACTGTATGTCATTTAAATCTTCAAGTTGAAATGATCCTTGAAAGACGAGCTTAAACTGTATGTCACTTAAATCTTCAAGTTTGATTTAAATCTTCAAGTTGAAATGCTCCTCAAAGTACGAGCTTAAGCTGTATGTCCCTTAAATCTTTAAGTTTGAGTTAGATCATCGAGTTGAAATGCTCCTTGAGACACGAGCCTAAACTGTATATCATAAAGATTTTTAAATTTGAGCTAAATCTTCAAGTTAAAATGCTCCTTCAGATACGAGACTAAACTGTTAATAAAACTCTTTAAATTTAAGCTAAATCTTCAAGTTACAATGCTTTTTAAGGTACGAGCCTAAACTGCATGTCACTCCTTTCCCGCAAGAGTATAAACTGTGTACGACAAAACAAAAAAATCACTCACTCCTCCAGAACTACGTTGTGACTTGATCCTCTTCATTGAGGTACATAGGCACTTGGAACCATATTCTAAGTTCAGTTGCATGAGTGTCAAAAATCAAATGTTACCACTTGATCTGTTATATGAGTTAAAGCTATGAGTTATCATTCATAAAACTTCAGACTTGCACCGAGTGGTGGTGACTCAATGGGGCAAAACCTTATGAATAAAATTGATTCAAGATGAAGTCTTTAAAATCTCTATGTATGCAAGTTGAAGTCTTCAAATTCTTCAAGCCTAGTCTTTGAAGGATAAAATTTTCACGACCCTCAAGTATACCCTAGAAGTTAGAGCATCCTAGCACCCAATAGCCTCCTATTCATAATGTGGTGCGCTTCACATTATAAACAAGACTCTATTAGATGTGGTTCCTGAGACATCTATGACACTCCCAAACCTTATGCTCTAATACCAATATTGTCACGACCCTCAAGTACACCATAGAAGTTATAGCATCCTTGAGTTCGTTACAGGGCAAATGAGACTTTAAGAAGTCTCAATTAAGCCATTCGTACCATTCATTGCATAATAAACATTCTAAAATGAGTAAGAATTTAACGCTTTCTTCACACACGAAGAACTCTTTTCATAAACAATACGCAAGCGAAAGACTTTTATTAAAACATTAAACCTTTACAATAACCCTTTGAACCATCTAAACTTTAGAGTATACAATACTTGGGACTAAGACCATACAAGACATAAAACAAGGCTAAGACATAAAGGAACATGTGGATATTGCCCTCAAATCGATGAGGACTCACCAATACTTCATCTTCAACCCTTAGAAACCTATCCATATTCCATGGCACATCAAGACTTCCAATTCCCTACACTTTAGTCAAAAAGGGAAAAGAAGGGGTTAACACATTAGATGTACTAAGTATGGAAGCCATGCAAAAACCATGAAAAAGGGATATTTAGTCAATAACATGCTTTTCATGAATTTTGATTAAAACATCATACTATAAGCATAAGAACATCATTTTAAACTTTAGGAACACATAAGAAATCATTTAAGCAATTACTTCCATTTTTAAGCACACTTTCCAGTGAACTACTTCACTGTACAGTGAATTCCTTCACTGTACAGTGAAGTACCTGAATGCCACTTTAGACATTGGTTAACATGTAATTTCCTCACTAAAAGCTATCCCAAAACTCACTTAAGCAACAAAAAGAGAGACCACCCATACACCCTATCAAAGCATGCCTAAATGATCCTCAAGACTACTTAGAATGAGATACATCCATTTACCATACATCAAGCACATGAACATGAGATCTTCTTACCAAAGGTGATTCTAAGGTTCACTTGAGTGAGTTGTGAAGCGACCGCCCATAAATCTCTTTCACACAAACTCAAGGGATCCTATAGACTACCTAAGATAGAATCATTCTCACTTAATAAAATAGCATACATAAAACATGACATTCTCCTTTCAAAGGTTATCAAAAGACCTACTCAAGTAACTCAAGAAGAGAATTTCCATAATTGACCTCTTCACGTTTACCTAATTAATCCTTAAGACTTACCTAAGTTAGGATCATGTCCACATAGTCAATCACATTCATTAACTAGAATCATTATTAAGACTTATCTAATTAAGAGATGAAGTGACCATTCCTATGCCCCCTAGACAACCCTTAACTACTCCAGATTAAGAACTTATTCATTTAACATTCTTTCTTAACTTAAGACAATACATTCATTAGTTCATTTAAGAGACATTCATCACATAAGGACACTAAAGTAATGGTCTTAAAGAAGACTAGGGACTCTCACTAACATCTTCAAAGCCTATTGTGCGATGTCTAGATCGTGTCCCATGCCACCACCTAAAATTTCATAGAACTTCTCCAATACTAGTAAGTATCCCACATGATGAGAATAGGCAATAACTGACATAGACCATGTTAGCAAAGCAGGGAATCCGGAGTTCTATCCTACTCTGATGAGGTTGTTCTACTTGCCAATGGTAGAAGTTGGACACATCCCATGTAGGCACATGGTTAAGGAATATGAAGGGCCTACTTTGTATTCTAGCCTCATCCTTTAACTAGAACTACTTCCCTTTCCATACTCACTCGGTGCTAGCCTTTGTTCTCATAGAGTAATTCACATTAAGGTTCATACCAAGGGTTTTATGTCATGTTCATAACCCAATCACATTTACCCTACCAAAGAGGTCCTCTAGGGCTACCTTCCAATGGAGACAAGAAGCTCATCATGACTTCCATAAGTATTGATATTGTGCTGTTCCAGGCAATCAACCTTAAGTCCATCATTACATTACATGAAGGATACCATTACGACTTTCGACTTCAAGTTCCATAACCTTACCTTCTAGGTTCAAGGTTTTACATAAGAACCCTCTTACCATCATTCAAGGTCTCACATATCATTCATTCATTCAAGACTAAGTGGCTTGAGCATCCTAATTCAAGAAATATCATATTCACATATCATTCATGCATCAAGTAAGGGACTTACGTCTACCTAAACAAGACATAATATTACTTCACTTTATCACATATTAGATGTCATGCTAGAAGCACATAGGAAGAACCATTATCATCTTTAAGTCATCCTATACACTACTATATCATCATCAATATAACCATCATAGACTCATATAGTCAAGTTAGGAACAATTATGCATCAACTCTAAGACTACACATATGAATACATAGTGATAGTATAACATGATCACCTAGTAACTTCAATAGAAGAACACATACTTTCTCATTACTTCACATATAGGTATATATGATCATACTTAACATAATCAACTACACAAAGCATCATAATACTTCAAGTAGTGCCGACAAGGCCATGATCATCATATTACATAAAGTAACGCCGACAAGGCCACATCATTCACATAAAACCGCCACCATAAGTGGGCCATACCAATCACATATAATTCAAGAGCTAAATTTCAATAGCTATACATAATAATAAGAGAGTTAGGGCAGGTACCACCCAATTCATCTCACAACTTCAATCCAAAGCTAAACCATTGAATTCGATACCACAAGGCCCTTACCCATGGCCATGAACATCAATTCAATACATGAATCATAATACTAAATGAATCTAAGTCAATTCAATATAGATTTATAAATCTAAGACCAATTATAAATTAATTGAATACAATCCTTACATCATTCAATAGCCCATAGAAAACTACAGTAGAATCTATAAGCATTAAGTCAATATCAATTCAATAATCTTAACATGCAATACATCTAAGAGTATTCATTACTTAATTGATCAAATTGAAACAGCCTATACATCATACATACATAATCTATACAAATCCCATAACAATCTACACATGAATTCATTAATATCAAAGCATAATCAATTCACCCATACTTAAATCAAATTTAGAGATTTTGAGAAGATCAAGAATTCATGGAGAATTTCATTGGAAAACATCGATAATACACCAATAACAACATATCTTAAGCTTTGAAAATGTTTCATGTAAGAACCCAAGATTTAGAGTAGAAATTGGACTTTTTCTTCTTTTTGAAATCTTTGAAAATCGTCTTTGAAATTGGCTCTAAGGTGATAGCAAGCCTTAGATGAAGAACTCCCATACCTTTTTAGTATAACCCAATGATAATTGAAGAAGAAACACCATTGAAGACCCATCTTCAAGTTTCATCTCCACTTTGAGCTCTCATGGAGGTTTTTGGGGAAACTTTAGGAGGGAATGGGTTTTGATTTAGATGCTAGTGTTTAAATGAGAGTTTAATCCCTTATATCTTAAAATACCCCTAAACACCTAAAACAACCGTCCTCACATTTTATAAGACTTGGGGTGAATTTCCCAAAACCCCCAAGTCTTAATAGAAAAGCTGGCAGCTTTGACAACACCATCGACGCCCTACCATCGACAGTCCGTGTGTGAGACCATGCCCCGTCGATGGGGTCTCGTTGGTTAATCCTGAAACTCGTCAAACTGCAGGTCACACGGATCCATCGACTCCACCCATCGACGGGCCGTCGCCTGGTCGACTGGCCGTCGTTTGGGTCAGTCGATTGCCAATGCCTGGCAGTATTGAGCTCCAAGTTGGGGTCCTTCTTTTAGGGCCCTTTGTGGGTCCTACGTGGAGTTGTACCCGGATTATTCAACCCAAACATGTACGTATACAAGTTTAGGACCTCTCACATGAATTACACCCAAAACTAACACGTAAAACTTGACGAAACATGCTTAGAGACACAAGGTCATTTCAAGGTAAACCTTTCAAACGTCATGGACGTTCTTGGACGTTTGACCTCCAAACTTCACGAAACTTGACACACTGTCTATATACACCATAATAACTCATTTAAGGACCATATAAGCTCATGAATCACACATAAACACATAGAACCACATATGAGGCACATAGGTGACTTAGTCGTCGAACGTCTTGGTCGTCCCTTGACGTTTGACTTCCAATGCACGTAAACTCTTAGCTACTGCCTCTATACCACATTATTGATCAATTTAGGACCTTAGACTATCATGACAACCATATTAGGATCTAGCTTCACCTAAGTCATTTTTGGGATCTTACATTCTCCCCCACTTGGACAACATTCGTCTCGAATGACACTTGTCACTCTCCGAACACTTCCAAGATTAGAGATTCACTTAGTAGCTCATAACAATAACATATAACACTCAATCAAGGAGAAACCATCACTTTCACAAAACGAAGAGAATCACAACACAACAAGAAACTAGAATAGATTCTATAACTCATCATGCTATAAAACTCACATCCTTTATTCAAAATAGGAAAAACTCATTTTATATTCATTAGAATACTCATATACTTTAGTTCTAACAACATTATAACAATTTTCGACCAAGGAATGAATTAGTCAATTTTACCAAATTTTCACAGTGAGCAGGAATCCCTGGCAACTTTACAGATAACATGCTTTACAATCCAATCAATGCAACATTTAAGAAATTTATTAGGAATGCTCAACAAACCAATCTCATATAACAATTTAGACATGCTCACTATTCATCTTTATGAAACAATTAGCAACCTACTCTAGATGCACATGAATCATGAGGAAGATACCATACATGAAAACTCATTTTCTCTTTTAACAAAACTTCAACCAAAACATGCATATCATAAGGAGAATGTTTGGAACTCATTTTACATAAAAGACTCCTACACAATTCAAGTTACTAAGAACTCTTGGTTTTAAGCTTGAATAAACACATACAGAAAGGTTAAGGGTACCTCACTCCCAACAACCATACTCTTCACCATACTCCCCCACTTAGGAGAAACCCATTCTAAGGTCAACATAACCTACCTCAAGGAACTCCCTCAAGGCACCTTAAACCTTACTAATACTTTCTCACCCAAAGTCTAGTTCATGAAAACTAAAGACTCTCAAAGTTGAACCATGTAACCTCTACATCCCCCTTACTAGGAGAAATTCACCATTACTCTTTCAAATCTCTTCAACTTCCTTTCTATGGTTGGGTCTTAAACATCTTCAAACCACCACCACAACCACTCCTTCACATTTGTAACTCTATACCTTACCATTATTTCCAACTACACTACCTTTCAAAAGGTAACTAAGCCAAGTGAAGGTCATCAACACCATCTTTAACACCTCATCTTACAAGCCACCTTTCATCTTTTCTCTCCCTTAACTAAATCTTCATAAAGTCACACCCAAATAACAAAACACATAAGGGAGAACAAGGGGAAAACGCCATATACAAGGCTCTTAGGCACGATTAGATGAATGAAGAAGTGAAACTTTCCCTAGCACCCAATAGCCTCCTATTCATAATGTGGTGCGCTTCACATTATAAACAAGACTCTATTAGATGTGGTTCCTGAGACATCTATGACACTCCAAAACCTTATGCTCTAATACCAATATTGTCACGACCCTCAAGTACACCATAGAAGTTATAGCATCCTTGAGTTCGTTACAGGGCAAATGAGACTTTAAGAAGTCTCAATTAAGCCATTCGTACCATTCATTGCATAATAAACATTCTAAAATGAGTAAGAATTTAACGCTTTCTTCACACACGAAGAACTCTTTTCATAAACAATACGCAAGCGAAAGACTTTTATTAAAACATTAAACCTTTATAATAACCCTTTGAACCATCTAAACTTTGGAGTATACAATACTTGGGACTAAGCCAATACAAGACATAAAATAAGACTAAGACATAAACGAACATGTGGATATTGCCCTCGAATCGATGAGGACTCACCAATACTTTATCTTCAACCCTTAGAAACCTATCCATCTTCCATGGCACGTCAATACTTCCATTCCCTACACTTTAGTCAAAAAGGGAAAAGAAGGGGTTAGCACATTAAATGTACTAAGTATGGAAGCCATGCAAAAACCATGAAAAAGGGACATTTAGTCAATAACATGCTTTTCATGAATTTTGATTAGAACATCATAATATAAGCATAAGAACATCATTTAACACTTTAGGAACACATAAGAAATCATTTAAGCAATTACTTCCATTTTTAAGCACACTTTCCAGTGAACTACTTCACTGTACAGTGAATTCCTTCACTGTACAGTGAAGTACCTGAATGCCACTTTAGACATTGGTTAACATGTAATTTCCTCACTAAAAGCTATCCCAAAACTCACTTAAGCAACAAAAAGAGAGACCACCCATACACCCTATCAAAGCATGCCTAAATGATCCTCAAGACTACTTAGAATGAGATACATCCATTACCATACATCAAGCACATGAACATGATATCCTCCTACCAAATGTGATTCTAAGGTTCACTTGAGTGAGTTGTGAAGCGACCGCCCATACAACCCTTTCACACACACTCAAGGAATCCTATAGACTACATAATATAGAATCATTCTCACTTAATACAATAGCATACATAGAACATAACATTCTCCTTTAAAAAGTTATCAAAAGACCTACTCAAGTAACTCAAGAAGAGAATGTCCATAATTGACCTATTCAAGATTACCTAAATAATCCTTAAGACTTACCTAAGTTAGGATCATGTCCACATAGTCAATCACATTCATTAACTAGAATCATTATTAATACTTATCTAAGTAAGAGATGAAGTGACCATTCCTATACCCCCTTCATACCTTAACTAGACAACCCTTAACTACACTAGATAAGAACTTATTCATTTAACATTCTTTCTTAACTTAAGACATTACATTCCTTAGTTCATTTAAGAGACATTCATCACATAAGGACATTAAGTAATGGTCTTGAAGAACACCTAGTGACTCTCACTAACATCTTCAAAGCCTATTGTGCAATGTCTAGATAGCGTCCCATACCACCACCTAAACGTCATAGAACTTCTCCAATACTAGTAAGTATCCCACATGATGAGAATAGGCAATAACTGACATAGACCATGTTAGCAAAGCATGGAATCCGGAGTTCATCCTACTCCGATGAGGTTGTTCTACTTGCCAATGGTAGAACTTGGACACATCCCATGTAGGCACATGGTTAAGGAATATGAAGGGTTTACTTTGTATTCTAGCCTCATCCTTTAACTAGAACTACTTCCCTTGCCATACTCACTCGGTGCTAGCCTTTGTTCTCATAGAGTAATTCACATTAAGGTTCATACAAAGGGTTTTATATTATATTCATAACCCAATCACATTTACCCTACCAAAGAGGTCCTCTAGGGCTACCTTCCAATGGCGACAAGAAGATCATCATGAATTCCATAAGTATTGATATGATTCCGTTCTAGCCAATCAACCTTAATTCCATCATTACATTACATGAAGGATACCATTACGACTTTCGACTTCAAGTTCCATAACCTTACCTTCTAGGTTTAAGGTTTTACATAAGGACCCTCTTAACATCATTCAAGGTCTCATATATTATTCAATTATTCAAGACAAAGAGGCTTTAGCATCCTAAGTCAAGACATCTCATATTCACATATCATTAATGCATCAATTAAGGACTTAAGTCTACCTAAACAAGACATAATATTACTTCACTTTATCACATATTACATGTTATGCTAGAAGCACATAGGAAGAACCATTATCATCTTTAAGTCATCCTATACACTACTATATCATCATCAATATAACCATCATAGACTCATATAGTCAAGTTAGGAACAATCATGCATCAACTCTAAAACTACACATATGAACACATAGTCATTGTATAACATGATCACCTAGTAACTTGAATAGAAGAACACATACTTTCACATTACTTCACAAATATGTAGATATTATCACGCTTCACATAATCAACTACACAAATCATCATAATACTTCAAGTACTGCCGATAAGGCCATGATCATCATATTACATAACGTAACGCCGACAAGGCCACATCATTCACATAACACAGCCACCATAAGTGGGGAATACCAATCAAATATAATTCAAGATATAAATTACAATAGCTATACAAAATAATAAGAGAGTTAGGTCAACGTACCATCCAATTCATCTCATCACTTCAATCCAAAGCTAAACCATTCAATTCGATACCACAAGGCCCTTACCCATGGCCATGAACATCAATTCAATACATAAATTATAATACTCAATGAATCTAAGTCAATTCAATATAGATTTATAAATCTGATACCAATTAGATCAATTGAATACAATCCTTACATCATTCAATAGCCCATAGAAAACTACACTAGAATATATAAGCATTAAGTCAATATCAATTCAATAAGCTTAACATGCAATAGATCTACGAGTACTCATTACTCAATTGATCAAATTGAAACATCCTATACACCACCGTACATACATAATCTATACATAATTTAAAAGCCCATACCAATCTACACATGAATTCATTAATATCAAAGCATAATCAATTCACCCATACTTTAGTAAAATTTAGACATTTTGAGAAGATCAAGGGTTCATGGAGAATTTCATTTGAAAACATCAATTATACACCAATAACATCATATCTTAAGCTTTGAAAAAGTTTCATGCAAGAACCCAATACTTAGAGTAGAAATTGGACTTTTTCATCTTTTTGAAATTTTTGAAAATCAACTTTGAAATTGGCTCTAAGGTGATAATAAGACTTATATGAAGAAATCCCATACCTTATTCGTAGAACTCAATGATAATTTAAGAAGAAACTCCATTGAATATCCATCTTAAGCTTCATCTTCACTTTGAGCTTTCATGGAGGTTTTTGGGAAAACTTTAGGAGGGAAAGGGTTTTGATTTAGATGCTAGGGTTTAAATGAGAGTTTAATCCCTTATATACTCTTAAAATACCCCTCAACACCTAAAACAATTGTCCTCACATTTTATAAGACTTGGGGTGAATTTCCTAAAACCCCAAGTCTTAACTGAAAAGCTGGCAGCTTTGACAGCACCATCGACGCCTACCATCGACGGTCCGTGTGTGAGACCATGCCCCGTCGATGGGGTCTCGTTGGTTGCTCCTAAAACTCCTCAACCTTCAAGTCACATGGATCCATCGACGCACCCATAGACGGGACGTCACCTGGTTGACTGACCGTCGTTTGGGTCAGTCAATTGCCACTGCCTAGCAGTGTTGAGCTCCAATTGGGGTCCTCCTTCTAGGGCCCCTTGTGGGTCCTATGTGGAGTCGTACCCGGACATTTCCAACCCAAAAATTTACGTATACGAGTTTAGGACCTCTCACATGAATTTCACCCAAAATGAACATGTAAAACTCGACGAAAAATTCTTAGACACACAAGGTCATTTCAAGGCAAAGCTTTCAAACGTCATGGACGTTCTTGGACGTTTGACCTCCAAACTTCACGAAACTTGATACACTGCCTATATACATAATAATAACTCATTTAAGGACCATATAAGCTAATGAATCACACATAAACACATAGAACCACATATGAGACACATAACTAACTTAGTCGTCGAACGTCATGGTCGTCCCTTGATGTTTGACTTCCAATGCACCTAAACTCTTAGCTACTGTATCTATACAACATTATAGACCAATTTTGGACCTTATAAAATCATGACAACCATATTAGGATCTAGCTTCACCTAAGTCATTTTCGGGATCTTACAAAAATATCTCGAAAAGACTTGAAGAAGGAGGCATTTGTAGTCACTTAAAATTTATTAAAATTAAATATATTTTTGTTCGAATTATATTAAATTAATGAATATATTAGTCTAAATAAATATTATGGATTAATATAATTGATTTACTTATTTAAGTTTAGATAAATATGAATTTAATTAAAGCCCGCTCCATAAAGCCCATATGACATGTCACTTAAATCTGATTGGCCGAAGGGAGTCCTATTCCAATCGCAACTGCTCTATTTCTAAAACTATAAATAGGGGTCTAATAATTCATAAAAGAGGACCAAGAATTATAAACAAGAACATAGAGAAGGCTCGTGGATCAAAAACCATAAATTTCTCTACAAGTTTAAGAATTCAAGGATTCAAGAATTCAAGTGTTCAAGTCAAGTTCAAGACGATCAAGATCAAGACCACCGGATTCAAGATCAAGCTCCAAGCCCTTGAATTCAACTAGAAAGGCAAGATCAAGATAAAGTTCAAGTCAAGATAAAGTCCAAGTCCTAGTCCAAGTCCAAGATCAAGTTCAAGAACAATAAAGATCAAGACCACCAGATTCAAGATCAAGCTCCAAGCCCTTGAATTCAACTAGAAAGTCAAGATCAAGATAAAGTTCAAGTCAAGATCAAGATCAAGTCCAAGTCCGAGTTCAAGTCCAAGATCAAGATCAAGTTCAAGTCCAAGATCAAGATCAATATAGAGATCAAGATCAAGATAAATCCCAAGTTCAAGATCAAGCTCCAAGCCCTTGAATTCAACTAGAAAGTCAAGATCAAAATAAAGTTCAAGTCAAGATCAAGTCCAAGTACAAGTTCAAGTCCAAGATCAAGTTCAAGAACGATCAAGATCAAGACCACCGAATTCAAGATCAAGCTTCAAGCCCTTGAATTCAACTAGAAAGTCAAGATCAAGATAAAGTTCAAGTCAAGATCAAGATCAAGTCCAAGTTCAAGTTTAAGTCCAAGATCAAGTTCAAGATCAAGTTCAAGAACGATCAAAATCAAGACCACCGGATTCAAGATCAAGCTCCAAGCCCTTGGTTTCATTCAGAAATTCAAGATCAAGATAAAGTTCAAGTCAAGATCAAGATCAAGTCCAAGTCCAAGATCAAGTCTAAGATCAAGTTCAAGAGCAATCAAGATCAATACCACCAGATTAAAGATCAAGATCCAAGCCCTTCAGTTCAACTAGATAGTCAAGATCAAGATAAAGATCAAGTCAAGATCAAGATGAAGTCCAAGTCCAAGTTCAAGTCCAAGATCAAGATCAAGTTCAAGTCCAAGATAAAGATCAAGATCAAGATAAATCCCAAGTTCAAGATCAAGCTTTAAAGACCTTGAATTATATTTGAAAAGATGAATTCAGAGGAATCAAAGAGATTGTAACAGTCGCACTTGAAATAATAAATCGAATGTTGCTATAGTTTTCCATTCTTGATTATTATTTTTTCGACGGGAATTTTATTGTCTACACTCTCCAAGGGATTTCAAACCCTATAAAGAACTAACCCTAACTCATCCTGAACTAGAAGTTATTGCCGTTTGAAAATGACCAAAACTTACTTTTTAAACTTAGGAAATTTCCAGATTTTCCCCTTTATTTCCAAAAGTGATTATTTTTGGTTTCTTGGCTTATTCCTTGCTATTTTGAGTTACGAGATGTTACACTATCTCCCCCTTGGGAACATTCATCCTTGAATGAGAACTTTTTCACTAAGATAAGAGTAGTAACATTATTTCAGTACTAAACAAACAAAAGAAAGTAATAATATGCTTACACAGTCTTATAAAGTGCTAAGAAGAGAATTTTGTACCTTGATCTGCATTCTCTCCGGATTCAAAGAGACGTGGATATATCTTATTCATATCCTTCTCAGCTTCCCAAGTCAATTCTTCAACTAATTAGATCCTCCAAAGGAGCTTGACTAATGCAACTTCCTTAGTTCTCTACTTGCGAACTTGAAGATCTAAAATCTGGACTGGAATCTCTTCATAGGATAAGCTATCCTTAATCCCAACATTTTCAGTTGGTACAATAAATGAAGGATCACCCAAGCACTTCTTCAACATAGAAATATGGAATACGGATGAACCACTACTAATTCTAGGGGTAGCTCCAACTCATAAGCTACACTGCCAACTCTTTTGGAGATTCTGTAAGGACCATTACACCGGGGACTAAGTTTCCCCTTCTTAGAAAACTCATAACCCTTTTAATGCATGAAACCTTAAGATATACCCAATCATTCATCTAAAACTCTAACGGCCTTATCCTAACTTCTGTGTAGGACTTTTGGTGACTCTGTGCCGTTTTAAATCTCTCTTGAATAACTTTCACCTTCTCCATAGCTAAGTGAACTCGATCTGTTCCTACCAACCTTGCTTCACCA
Source organism: Solanum sitiens (assembly GCA_016801875.1). NCBI lineage: Eukaryota > Viridiplantae > Streptophyta > Magnoliopsida > Solanales > Solanaceae > Solanum > Solanum sitiens. Next base: position 439,687 of record JABWTJ010000219.1, read on the forward strand.
ACTTCGAACCACCCAATAGGAGATCTGCATCTTCACCCATAAAGAGCTTCGTATGGAGCCATTTGTATGCTTGAATGGTAGATATTATTGTAAGAGAACTCAATGAGAGGCATGTGATCATCCCAATTCCCTTTGAAATCAATCACACAAGCCCTAAACATATCTTCTAAGGTCTGGATAGTACGTTGTGCTTGTCCATCCGCCTGAAAATGAAAAGCAATACTTAAGTTCATCTTCAAACCCAAATTATTTTGGAAAGACTTCCAAAACTGAGCAGTAAATTATGCACCTCTATACAAAATAATGGAGACCGGGACTCCATGAAGTCTTACCACTTCATGAATGTATAACTTAGAATAATCCTCGGCCGAATAGGTAGTCTTTACCAGAAAAAGTGGGCTGATTCTGTCATTCTATCGACTATTACCCAAATAGAATCATGTTGTCTATGGACTTTGGCAAGCCTGTGATAAAGTCCATATTAATCATCTCCCATTTCCATTCCAGAAGTTCTATATTCTGAGCCAAACCTCCATGCCTCTGGTGTTCTACTTTCACTTGTTGACAATTTGGGCATTTGGCAACAAACTCATCAATGCGGCGTCATGCATTACCACCAATATACTTCTCTCAAGTCACAGTACATCTTTGCAGAACCTGAATGAATGGAATATCTAGAGCTATGAGGTTCCTCCATGATCCTCTCTTGGAGTCCATCCAACCTAGGTACACACAACCTACCTTGATACTTAAGCACACCATCTCCCCCTTGTTCAAAAGCTAATACTCTTTGCTTATGAACATTTGCCTTCAAGTCAAGAAAAATGGGATCATGGTCTTGTTTCTTTTTTCACCTCTGACACTAATGATGACTCAACCCCATTGGTCACCACTATTCCTTCTTCTGTGGAATCCATAAGTCTAACTCCCACGCGTGCCAGTTTTTGCACATCTTTAGCTAACTCCCTCTTTTCTTCTTCAACATGGGTGGTACTCCCTATGGATAACCTGTTTAGGACATCATCAACAACACTAGCCTTACCTGGGTGGTAAATAATACTCATGTCATAATCCTTGTGTAAATATAACCACCTCCTCTATCTGAGATTTAACTCCTTCTATATGAACACATATTGGAGGCTCTTGTGATCAGTGAATATGTCAACATGAATACAATACAAGTAGTGATACCATATCTTCAAAGCAAACACTACTGCAACCAATTCTAAGTCATGAATTGGATAATTCTTCTCATGAACCTTCAATTGTGTGGAGGCATAAGCTATAACCTTGCCATTCTGCTTTAACACACAACCCCAACCAACTCTCGATGCATCACAGTACACCACAAAACCTTTAGTTACTTCTGGTAAGGTCATAACAGGAGCGATAGTCAATCTCTTTTTCAATTCCTAAAAGCTTTTCTCACAAGCTCATACCATTGAAACTTGAATGTCTTCTGAGTTATCTTGGTCAAAGGAGACGAGATAGACAAAAATCCTACAATAAATCTCCTATAATAGCAATCTAAATCCAAGAAACTCCTTATATCTGTTGGAGATGTGGGTCTAGTCCAACTCTGAACTTCTTCTATCTTTTGGGTATCAACTCTAATCCCATCAGGGGAAACAATGTGGCCCAAGAATGCCACATACTTAAGCCAAAACTCACACTTGGAGAACTTGACATATAACTCTTTATCTTTCAAAGTCTGCAGAACAATCCCGAGGTGACTAGCATGATCTTCTTCATTCCTTGAATAAACTAGTATGTCATCAATGAAGACGATGACAAAAAGATCTAAATAAGGTTTGAAGACTCTGTTCATAATATCCATGAATGTTGCAGGAGCATTGGTCAAACCAAAGAACATAAGTAACAATGCAATATGCCCAAATCTGGTTCTAAAATTTGTCTTTGGAATATCACATTCCCTAACTTTCAACTGATGGTAGCCTGATCTGAGATCAATTTTTGAGAAGCAGGAAGCTGGTCGAAAAGATCATCTATCCTTGGAAGAGGACACTTATTCTTGATGGTCACCTTATTCAACTGACGGTAATCCTAAGGGAACCATCTTTGTTTCTCACAAATAAGACAGGAGCGCCCCAAGGTGAGACACTTGGTCAAATAAAGCCTTTGACTAACAAATCTTTCAATTTTTCTTTTAGCTTTGTTAACTTTGCTGGTGCCATTCTATATGGCAGAATAGACAATCCGGAATGATGTCTATGCCAAAGTCTATTTGTGTTTTAGGAGGGATTGCGGGTAGATAATGAGGAAAGAAATCTGGAAACTCTTTCACTATAGTAACTGACTGAAGGGAAGGTACCTCATCACTTGAGTCGTTAACTCAGACTAAATGATAGATACAACCCATTGAAACTAACTTTCTCGCCTTATGGTACAAAATGAAACGACCCTTAGGCACTGTTCAACTACTGCTCCACTCTATGACTAGCTCATTTGGAATTTAAAACTTAACAACTCGAGTTCTACAATCTATTAATGCATAACAGGGATGGAGCCAGTCCATACCTAGAATGACATCAAAATCTACCATGTCTAACTCTATTAAATCAACCATGGTACTTTTGTGACTGATAAAAAATAGGACAATCATGATAGACTCTTTCTGCTAGAATGGATTCACCAATAGATGTGGTAACACTGAATGGTTCGCTAAGTTGCTCAGGAATAATTTCAAAGTTCATAGCAACATAGGGAGTTACAATAGACAAACTCGCTCCAGTGTCTAACAATGCATAAACAGTAAAGTCAAAGACTCGAATCATACCAGTGACAACATTTGGCAAATCTCCTGTTCTTGGCGATTATTGAGAGCATACAAACAGTTTGTTTCTCCGCCAGCACCAGAAGTAGCTCCCCTAGGTGCAACCTTGTCTGGTGGAGCAGTTGATGAAGACTGATCTCTATTTTCCCCATTACCACCGCCGTGCTTGATATTTGGACACTCTATTATGAAATGCCCGGTCTAACCGCACTTGAAACAACCTGTGAAGCCTTCACGACAAATGCCAGAGTGATTTCTACCACACTTTGCGTAGGCAGGAGACTTACTACCTCCCTGCGTCACACTACCCTGTGACTAGGTAGGTTTAACTCTGGAATTTTGCCTATAGTGCTCACCCTTGTTCTTACGTGTAGTGCACTAGCAGATGATGGAGCAGGACCTTTCTATTTCTGTTGGAAAGATGACTGGTTTGCATCTTTCTTTTGCTGCCCAGACTCATTACCTGTCTTAGCTCTCTTGATCTTGAACTCCTCTTTATCCCTAAGCTTGTCTTCCTCTACCTTCTGCACATAGACCATTAATATTGAAATCTTTATGTCCTCAATCAGCATGGCAACTCTGCCTTCCTTGCTTGATGCCCGACCCAAGCCAGCAATAAACAAGCTTATTCGGCTTCTCATATCTTTAACCATCTCAGGAGCATAGCAAGACAGTTGGTGAGCTTCAACCCATATTCATGAACACTCAAGGAGTCCTGTTTCAGCGTAAAGAACTCCCACACCTTTGCTTCCTTCAGTTTTTGGGGAAAGAAACGCCCGAAGAAAGCTTCTTTAAAGAAAGCCCAACTCGGATGTGGTGCATCCTCATCTTTTACCTCCTTCCACTGATTGAACCAAGTCCTAGCCACATTTTTGAGTTGATATGTGGCTAGTTCAACTCTCTCAGCATCAATCACATGCATTACATCAAATACCTTCTTCAACTCTTCCACAAAGCTCTCCGGATCCTCGGTATTGCTGAACGAGTGAAGCTTGGGGGATTCATCCTCAAGAGTTCATGAATCTTCGAAGTGTCAGCCCCTCCTTGTTGAGCTCCTCCTTATTGCCCGACTTGGTTGGTCACTCAGCATTCGGATAGCCTTACAGAAATCAACATTGTTGACTTCTCATTGAGGTTGCACATTCGGTGCATTTATTAACTTTGGCTCTTCGACATTCATTCTGTATGGTCGACCTCTGACTGCTCTTCGTGGAGGCATGATAATCTGAGACACGCGTGAGGACAAATTAGAGGGAATCATTTTATAGTAAAACTATAACGCACGAAATGATTATGAGAGAAGTGAGGAATTCCTAAATGTTGTAGTCCATTAATCATAGATGTGGCGCACTTCACACCGATGACTCAGAATCTACAAACGCAACTTCATAGACTCCCTAGGACTCTTAAACCTTGTGCTCTGATACCAAGTTTTTCACGCCCTGAGCCATCACCCTGGACGTGGCCGGCACTCGAAGACCATTGCTGGCCCCAAGCGAACCCTTTTCCTTGCTTTCCAAACTCAGCTGAAGACTTAACACAAGATATCATCTCAAGAAATAACTTAAAAGAAGGTAATAATCCAAAGTGACAACCCAAGTGTTAGTCAATTACAAGTGAAAGGAAAGACTAAGAAAAACTAATATTGTCTGTCTATCAAGCCTCTAATATAAAGATGGATTTTTGTATAGGACCCCCAATCATCCTAAAAACTGAATACTAAATAAATATCTAAATCAAAGATGTCCTCCGGAATAAAGGGAGGCTCACCAACTAACTCTGAGATGCTCATTGGATCAATGGTGTGCCAAATGCTGATCCTAGTTACCTGCTTCTACATCATAATGTGATGCATACCAACTGACATTAGTACATTGAATGTACGAGTATGCGAGTTGGAATGCTAAAAACCACAGTTAAGTTGGAAAAGGAGTAAGAAGGAACACTTACCTTGGCTCTGTTCAACTCATGAATAACTACTCATTTCAATATTATGCAATTTAAAAGTAAATGCAATATAAAGAATAGTTGACTAAAAACATGGTGTAGACTCTGAATGTATATATGAATACCATAGATCTTTCAGATGTATGTAAAACTACAAATAACTTATATATATGAAAATACAATAACTTCTGTGGGAGATTCTCTAACCGAAAACGATCACTGAAGATCTATAGTGATGATACATTGTACTCGGCCCACGCTGTCTGAACATCCTAACCTTGCTAGAGTATAGGACCTGAACTGCCTAATGGATCCACTAGTATTCTGTGAAAATGGTTCATCTAAAAAGTATGACCCTCTTCTACCCATTATGGCTATATGGTTTTCATGGAGACTTGAGTTAATATGAAACTCGCATCCCCACATCGGTGCTGAATACTACTTCCAAAATATACTGGCTCTTATGTTTTTAGAACATATTGATTCTATGGTTAGATATTAGTGCTCAAGACTTAGCTTTAAAAACTCTCTTGTAAAGTCATTGTTTCCCTGCTTGCTTCATTTTATAAAGCTATTACTGTTGTCTAAAAACTAGACCAAAGGCTCTTTACTTGTTTATGTCTAAAACATTTGTAACTCTTAGGGATTACTTAGTCCCCTCATAAATTTTGAGAACGAACTCAACTCTTTACTCTTGCTTAGCTTGTAACTCGAGTTTTAAAACAAAGTTAAAAAGGTTTGTTAAAGACTCTTGGAAAATTTCGGAACTCACTTTGACTTGATTCTTAACTTTTAGTCTTGAATCTTAACTTCTTTGACTTTGATCTTAACTTTCCTTGAATTAGATTATGGATTCAAGGATCATGATCTCATGTTTATGGATGATTTATGATGTTTAGATATACTTTAGAGTGTTGGAATCAACCAAGAAATGTGGGTACATCACAGAGGAACTAGTAAGAAAAGATAGGGAAAGAATGGGGTCTATAAGTGACCTTGGCGCTCTAAGAGGCGAGGGGAACCAGAGCCTTACGGACAGAGTCTGTGTTGAGGGGCTCTAGTTGGTGGGGCGTCCCAGTTCCTTTCAGACGGGATCTTTGATTTTTCTTCTCTGATTTTAATCTCTAATCCTTCTAAAATACAATGGATCTCTCCCCAAACACTTAGGATCAGTAAAATTCTCAAGACCAGTAGTTTAGACTCGTAAAATATCCCCGAATCACTAATCAAAATAACTAAAGGCATACTACAACTCAACCAACAAGAATTCAACAATTGTTCATCAAGAACTTCACTATTCATCATTCAATCTATTCAAAACTCGCTGAATTAAACATGTTGGTGTGTGTGTGAACAAACCCAAAACATAAAGATCTCACATACCTCGGTAGGGATCACCCTCGACGAATTCTACTCGTGAAACCTTAACGTTCTTGAAAGATTCTTGATCTTCCTCTTCTCTTCTCTTTTTTCTGAACCCCTAAGTGTGTTCAACTTTTCTAAAAGATAATTAAGACTTAGTTTTACCTCTAATAAACCCTTAAAATAAATTAGGAAATAGTAAGGTGAAAAGATCATTTTACCCTTACTAAAATCCATATTGGACTTTTCCTAGTCCAACAACCCAACTTTTGAAAGACATATCTCCCTCATGCGACATCGAAATAAACTTGGCTTCTTTGGAAAGATCTCTCCAAGGGCTTTCCAACCATATAAAGAACTGACCCTAACCCATGCCGAGCTAGAAGTTATGGCCGTTTGAAAATGACCAAAACTCACTTTTAAACTTAGGAAATTTCCAGATTTTTTCCTTTATTTCCAAAAGTGATTATTTTTGGTTTCTTCGATTATTTCTAGCTATTTTGAGATACGATATGTTACAAGAACATTGAAATAAATGAAGTTTTGGAGAGTTGAAGTATCATTAGTATGTACCTATGATTCTGGCAACAACTCATCTGGAATATGTGGCAAGGGTACTTCTATGTCTCTCCTCATTATCCTACTTCGTGTTACTGTAATATCTTTGTTCTAGACTGATGTACCGTGGTTTCACGGTACTTTAAATGCGTTTTCCTTAAGATTGGTGTGTGTCTAGAGCCTTTTTGGTGTAGTTATAACATGTTTTTATCTTTGTTTTGCAGAAAGGTGTCCGAACCCAAAACGCAGAAGGTAACTGAGATTTAGTGCAAGATGACCTACGAAGGCCATCGACGGTCCGTCATTCCATCGACGGACCATTGATGGTGAACGTCGACTGATATTTCAAGGGTTTGGAGAAACTCGGGGAAGTTTGACCAAGTGTGGGGCTACAGAAGGATCGACAGACTGTCCTGTTGAATCATCGTTAAGTTCATAGATAGTCCCAGTACCCGAAGTTGAAGAAAGTCTAAGTATGGAATAACGGAAGGCATCGACGAAACGTAGACGCATCGACGGACCATGCTGTTGGTCCGTCGATTGATTTAGAGAAGATGACAGCTGAAGGATGAAAAAAGATGCTGAGTTTGGACTGATAGAGGGTGTTGACGGTCCGTCGTTTCATCGACGGACCATCTGTGAGGGTCTTCGTTTACAACCACATTTTTGGACAACTTTCCTTATTTTAATTTCTTTTAATTTAGGATAATGTTTTCTATAAATACGGTGTAAAACATCATATTTGGGTTGGGATTTTATTACTATTGTTCTTAGTTTTTTTTGGAGATTGGGTTTTGCAACTTTAGCATTAATTCAAATTCTCGGATTTGGTTTTCAAGTGAATTCTTGTTATTTCAAGTTGAAATTATATACTTTCTTCGAATTGTCAAAGTAAGTTCATGATTTGTTGTTTATCAACTAAGAATCGTGTTCTTATATGCATGGGTAATTAAATCCACAACTAGGGTTGTGGGAACCGTGGGTGATTAACAAAGTAAACCTAGCTTAATAATAATTCTTAAATAGGTTATTGCATGCATTCATAATTCTTTCGCTTAGAAGTGTTTTTAACGAGTGCACGCGTTAGAATTTGCCTTATTGGTACTTGCCGGATCAAGAAGGCAGTTAATAGGAAAAGAATTATCAACATAGATTTAGTTAATATACAATCTAATAGGCTAGTCTCGATTGGTGCGAAGTAATAACTAAGCCATACATCGAATACGATTCTTAATATGAAGTAAAGGTAAGGGTTCCTATCTTAGACATACGTAGCCGGACCAAGGTACGGGGTGAAATTCTCTAAATGTCAGACTAAGGATTTAAAGATACCTAACTTATCACTTTGCATGCAAAACACTAGGGAAGAATTGTTATAACTAGGAATACGACGTTATAAACCTATGGGGAACACTTACACCCTAGTTTCTCTCACAACTTGATAAATACCAAAGGTTACTCCTGTTACTTGTTTTACTTAGAGTTATTAAAGAATTTTGTTTCACAAAACCCCCCCTTTAATTACCTGTTTTTGGAAAGAACTTTAATAATAGAAGTAATTGTACATTTAAGTTAAGTGTAAATTATCTTTCTCGTGGGATCGACCCTAAACTAATTGTTAGGTTCTTTACTTGATACAACCGCTTATACTTGTTTAGGGAGGTGTAATTTGAGCGTATAAAATTTTGGCGCCGCTGCCGGGGAAAATGACTTTTAGATTAACCATAATAACATTACTGAAGTTTAGTCAACAATTTCCTAATTTTACTTTTTCTTTTGTTTTTGTTTCTCTCAGGTCTAGCTCTAGCGTATGCCAAGTACACGGAGCCGAGGAGAACCAATACTTCCATTCGATCCTGAACTTAACCATACACTTCGAAGAATGAATAATTAGCAGAACCCAGCCAATATAGGTAATGGGATCAATCGTTAGCCTCGACCATCGGTTGAGGATCACAATCAAGTAGTTGCTGAAAATCAGGTTGATGATGCTTTGAGGACGCAGCCTCCCGTCCCACTCCCTCAAGAGTTCTATAGGGGCAACGTCAATATCACTGATTCTTATGGGCCTTTTTTCCTACCTCCTCTACCGCATGGGCACACGTTCGTGGTAACTAGTAGTTTGATACAAATGTTCACCGCAAGGGGTTTGTTTTCAGGTCTACCATCAGAGGATCCCCATGTTCACATAGACAAGCTGAGGTCTGTGTGCAAGAGTTGTGTGGGGAGGCCAGACATAGACATGAACATCATCGGGTTGAGAGTGTTCCCTCTATCACTGATGCTAGAGGTCACAATTTGGTTTACTGAGTTGCCCTACAATTCTATCTATACTTGGGATCAGTTGAGGGATGTGTTCCTAGCACGGTACTACCCGGTGTCCAAAAAGCTCAACCACAAAGATAGAGTGAACAACTTTGTGGCACTACTTGAGGAGTCGATAATTAGCTCTTGGGACAAATTTATTTCTTTCGTGAGGGGCATCCCAAACCACCGCATTGATGATGAGTCGCTGAAAGAGTGCTTCCATCGAGGACAAGATGATAATACTAAAGCAGTACTCGATACTATTGTGGGGGTTCTTATGGTGAGTGCAGATATGCCGATATCGCAGAGAAGTTGGGAAAATCTCTCGCAACAATAAGGCTTGGAGTACTAGAAAGTCAGACACTGTGAGAAACACATTTGTAGTGCAGGCTACACACAATGTAAAGGTAAATGTAGTGCAATCTCAAATGAGGACTGAGCTTGGGTTTGTATTGAAACATGTCCCTAGAGGTGCAGAAAAGGTAAATGTTGTGAATTACTTGACTAAACCACCACCACCAGCGGATGATTACTATTATGAAGAGGATACTTATGTAGTGAATGATCAGACAAAGGGTTTTCGACCAAATACCTAAGGCTCTAATCAGGAGAATTGGCGTTAAGGTAAAGGAAATCAAGGTCGGAACTATGGTAATTACAATAGAGAGTGCCAGTATGTTCAAGATGGAAACTAAAACCGAGACAACAACTTCAACTAAAGTAACTATGGTAACAAAAATGATCAAATTTGACCCTATGTTCAACCTCAAAATCGGGAAGTTGCTCCTAGGGATGGTGGAGGTAGTATGGCGAGAGTTGAAGATATGTTGCAAAAGATGATAAGGTTGTTTGATGCTAGTAACGAGCACGCCAAGGAATTGAGAGGTTATTTAGCTAACATTGGGCAAAAGGTGGATGCACATGCGATCTCGATTAAGCATCTTGAGTTACAAATGACCCAATTGTCTACTACTGTGAACCCACGCCAACTGGGTACTCTTCCTAGCAATACCATTCAAAATCCTGAAAATGATAGACATTGCATGACAGTCACTACTCGAGGAGGTAAGCAAACTATTGATCCACCTATGCCGTGTGTGGTAGAAGATGAGATGAGAAAAGATGAAGAGGTGGTAGAAACTAGTGGTGAATTGGTGGACAAACGGCAAAAGAAGCAGAGGTACCCTAGAAAGTGGTCCCCGTTCCTAGACCTCCATCACCATTCCCTCAGAGATAGGTGAAGAATACTGAGGATGGCAAATACTAGCGTTTTATCACTATGTTTAAAATACTTTCCATCAATGTCCCTTTGATCGAAGCTTTGGAAAAAATGCCCGGTTATGTTAAGTTCATGAAGGATATGGTTACAAAGAATATATCGGTAAGTTTTGGGGATGATGATCGAATGCAGCACTGTAGTGCTATTTCTACAAGATCTCTTGTGCAGAATAAAGAAGATTCGGGCGCTTTTACTATTCTGTGTACCATCGGATTATTACACTTTGCTAAAGCACTATGTAATTTAGGTGCTAGAATAAACCTCATGCCTCTTTCCATTTATAAGAAATTGGGTTTGGGTGACCCAAATCCCACTGCAATGCGGTTACTAATGGCCGATCGAATACTGAAGAGGCCCATTGGGATACTCCATGATGTGCTCGTAAAAGCAGAGTCATTTATATTTCCGGCCGATTTTGTGATTCTAGACTGTGAGATGGACTTTAAGGTCCCTATTATTCTTGGAAGGTCATTCTTTGCCACTGGTCGCGCCTTGGTTGATATGGAGAAAGGGCAGATAAAGTTTAGGTTGAACAATGAAAGAGCAACATTCAACATTTGTAGGTCCATGAAGCAGAGTGGTGAGCTCCAAACGGTATCTGCTATATCCTACAGGATTGAGAGTACGTCTGAGGTACAAATCGAAGAACACCTGGTGTTGAGGCACTAGGGGCACTGATCATGAATTTTGAAAGTGATGGTATTGAAGATTATGGGTCTTTAGTTGTGGCACTTGAACGAAATGAGTATAGGTCCAAACCAAAGAAATTGAAGTTAGATATGAAGCATCACGAGTCTCCACCCGCAAAATCATCTATTGAGGAGGCTCCAAAATTAGAACTTAAGGCTTTACCACCTCATCTAAGGTATGTCTTCTTGTGTAGAAATGACGTTTTACCAGTAATCATTGATCGAATTTGAATGTGCAACAAGTAGAGTGTCTGGTGGAAGTTTTGAAGAGGTTCAAACGAGCCATTGATTGGACTATTGCGGACATTATTGGGATCCCTCCTGGTATTTGTTCACACAAAATCCAACTCATGCCCGATCACAAGCCAAGTATTGAGCACTAGAGACGATTGAATCCACCTATGCAAGAGGTAGTGAAGAAGGAGATCATTAAGTGGTTGGATGCCGGAGTCATCTATCCTATTGCAGATAGTAGTTGAGTATGCCCTGTTCTGTGTGTGCCTTAAAAGGAGGGAATGACAGTAGTGCCTAATGAGAAGAACGAGTTTGTTCCAATGAGGCAGGTGACCGAATGGAGAGTTTTTATGGATTACCAGAAGTTGAATGCATGGACTGAGAAGGACCATTTCCCTATGCCCTTCATGGATAAGATGTTAGATAGACTCGCAGGAAAAGGATGGTAGTGTTTTCTTGTTGGCTATTTGGCTTACAATCAAATCTCTATTGCCCCGGAGGATCAAGAAAAGACCACCTTTACTTGCCCTTATGGGGCGTTCGCATTCAAGAGGATGCCGTTTGGGTTATGTAATGCACCGACCACCTTCAGCGATGTATGATGTCGATATTCTCCGATATGGTGGAGGAAACTATTGATGTGTTTATGGATGACTTTTCGGTTATTGGCGACTCCTTTGATCACTGTTTGAGTCACTTGGCAGTGGTTTATAAAAGATGTGAAGACTGCAATTTTGTGCTAAATTGGGAAAGATGTCACTTTATGGTGAAAGAAGGTATAGTATTGGGCCATGCATCTCGAAGAAGGGGATAGAGTTTGATCGAGAAAAAGTTGAAGTTATAGACAGACTTCCCCCCACCCATCTCTGTAAAAGGTGTGAGAAGTTTTCTAGGACATGCGGACTTTTATCAGAGGTTTATTAAGGATTTATCAATAATTAAACATCCTCTGTCAAATTACTTGAGAAAGAATGTAAATTCTATTTTGATGAATCCTGTCTGAAGGCATTTGGAGAGTTGAAGGTGAAGTTGGTGTCTGCGCCCATTATTATTTCCCACATTGGAGTAAGCCATTTGAGGTGATGTGTGATGCTAGTGGGGTTTCTCTTGGTGTGGTATTGGGACAGAGAAGGGATAAAATCCTTCACCACATCTATTATGCAAGTAAGGCCCTAATTGAAGCACAAAAGAACTATAATGTGACTGAACAAGAGCTTCTTGCGGTGGTATTAGCGTTCAAAAAATTTCACTCCTATTTGCTTGGCACGAGAGTCATAGTGCATACTGACAACTCCACTTTAAGGTACTTGACGTCAAAGAAGGATGCAAAGCCGAGGCTGGTTAGATGGGTGCTAATATTGCAAGAGTTTGATTTTGAGGTAAAAGATAGAAAATGGACTGAAAATCAAGTTGTCGATCACTTGTCCAGATTGGAGGATGAAGCTATGCGAGAGTTGGGTGAAAAGGCTGAAATTGATGATATCTTCCCTGATGAGCATGTATTGGCTGCTTCTCATGAATTGATTCCATGAATCGCCGATTTTGTGAATTATCTGGCTAGTGATATAGTCCCATCGGACTTGTCCTTCCATCAAAGGAAGTAGTTCATGCATAATGTGAAAAAGTTATTCTGGGATGAGCCTTACTTATACCAGAGTTTTGCTGAAGGGCTTATTCGTCGTTGCGTGTCGGAAGTTGAGATGTTAAGTGTTTTGGAGGCATGCCAGTCCTCGCCTGTGGGTGGGCACCATAGTGGTATCCGAACTGCCCACAAGATTTTGCAGTATGGGTACTATTGGCCAACCATTCACCAAGATGCTCACGAGTTCGCCAAGTCATGTCATAGGTGTCAAAGAGATGGAGGAATTTCGAAGAGGCAAGAGTTCCCTTTAAATCCCACTCTAGTGATTGAGTTGTTTGATGTATGAGGCACTGATTTAAGGGCCCGTTTGTGAGTTCTCAAGGGATGAAATATATACTTGTGGCGGTGTAAGACGTGTCAAAATGGGTGGAAGTTATAGCGCTTTCTAACAATAAAGGGAAGAGTGTCACCGCGTTCTTGAAAAAGAACATCTCTCTAGATTTGGCATATCTAGGGACATTATTAGTGATGGTGGATCTCACTTTTGCAATAAGTTGTTCAATGGGATATTGGAGAAATATGGGGTTCTCCATAATGTGGCCACTCTGTATCATCCATACTAGTGGGCAAGTTGAGGTGTCCAATCGAGAGATCAAGCAAATTCTATCAAAATGGGTAAATCCTAATAGAACAGATTGGTCAAAGAGGCTTAATGATGCTCTTTAGGCCTACCGAAATTAATACAAGACCCCTATATGTATGCCTCCATACCAACTTGTATGATAAGGCTTGTCACGTGCCAGTTGAGTTAGAGCACAAGGCCATGTGGGCAATGAAGAAACTGAAGATTGATTGAAATGAAGCAGTGGAACAGAGACTTAATAGGTTAAAATGAGCTTGATGAGTTTCGCCTAAAAGCGTATGAAAGTTCAGCCATCTACAAAGAGAAGATGAAGAAGTACCACGACCAAAAGATTGAAAAATGAGAATTTGCGGTTGGGGACTTGGTGCTTCTATTCTACTCTAGGCTACGCTTGTTTTCGGGCAAACTCAAGTCCAAGTGGACGGGACCATTCTTTATCACTAAGTTGTTCACACATCTAGTGGTTGAGTTGGAGAACAAAGAGGGTGCAAAGTTCACTGTCAACGGACAAAGGATTAAGATCTACATAGGGCATGCGGAGAGTGTCCATGAAGTGGTTGAGGCATATCACCTTGATGAAATCTGAGTAATCAAGGATCTTACGTCGTACGGCGACGTTAAATCAAGCGCTTCATGGGACGCAACCCAAGGTGTATCCTGTAGACAACAATAGTTTTTTCTTTTCTTTGCAGGAATAGTCGCATTCTCTTGTTTCGTTTTGTTTTACTCATCCTCATGGTTTATTTTTTTTTAGTGTTGACTAGAGATTAATTTAGGGTCCGTGTCTCAAAAGTGTCCAAAAAAACAAAAAAAGAATAGCTTAATGTGTGTTCATTGTGCAGGGACCAAAACTAAAATTCTGCAGAAATGGTCTGTTGCACAGATCTACGGATCCGATCGATGGGCCGTCATTAAATCAACGGACCGTCGATGGTGTCTGTAAATCCCAGGTATGTCTTGAAATTTTGTCTAAGTCTTGTTGCCATCGACGGTCCAATTGACAATCCATCGACTTACTTACGGACCGTCGATGAGGTGTCGTCAGTCCAAAGAGCCAGTGACCGACCCGACCCAGCCGGTAATATTAAAAAAAACGTTCAGTAGCCTCCAAAATCTTTTCAAATTCTTTTCCTAACCTATTCCATTACCTTATTTCCTTCTTTTATCATCACAACACCATATCTCTCCCTTTCAAATTCATCAGATTCCCCAAAACTCCCAAATTCTCCCAAATTCCCAAAACCCTCTTCTTCCCAACTTCTACTTGGTTCCTATTGCTTTTTATGGTCGGTGTTCAAAGGCGGGCATGTAGGTTGTTGCAAGATCACCCACCCATTAACTCCACTACGATCTTCTGGTATTTTGATTCCCTTTGCTTGATGAATTCTCGTTCATTCGCTGTTGGAAATGAAACTTAGAATGTGGGTCTTGACTTAGGGACAAAATTGTATGTTTGTGCTTGTTGAAAATTGGGTAAAATGTCCCTTAGAATGATATAAAGTGAATGGGTAGTGGTGTAATCTTTTCAAATTAAGTTTATAGACTTTCCAACTTAGGGTTTGGTAGCATCTTTAAATCCGAGCATGAACCTTGCGAAATCGAAACCCAAAGATGAAGAAATGGTCTTTTAATTGTTTTGATGTGTTGGGTAAACTTGTGTGGGTCTAATAGGTGTCAAAATGTGATAATAGAAACAATGCCTGAAATCTGTCTCAGGCCAACAACAAGGGACCCCGTTAATGGACCGTCGATGGGGTCCGTCAATTGATCAGCCTTAAAAGTGTTCAACTCTGAGACGACAGAACTGGACTACGGTTCGTAGATTGATCGACGGGCCATTCTGCACGTTCGTCGTTTCCTACTGAGACCCTGTTTTGAAAGAGCTTAAAAAATTATTCAAAGTGTAGACGACCGAAGTGGACTACGATTCGTCGATTGATCGATGGACAATTCTGCACGTCCGATGTTTCCAACTGAGAGGTCTATTAAAATGAAGACTTTAAATAATTGCTAAGTGTCCAACGACGGAAACTATCGATAAGCCGTCAATAGTGCCTGTCAACCAGTACTGCAGGTCTGAACTGGAATGTGCTTTGTGTTTCCTTTCTCTATTTTGTTTGTTTTGAGTGTGTAGTAAGATTGATATGAGACTAACAACTGCTTTACAAGTGCATATGGCCCTCAAACCGGACATCGTTTATTCCAGGGGCAGGTCCAAGTCCGTGGCACTATCTCTTCAGATGATTGGCACTTCCGACGATGAGAGGGATCTTGAATATGTGCTCCCAGGCACCCGCGCCCCTAAACCAGCTGCAGGATCAACTCGGGGTACCCCCCCAGAAGGTGGCTTTAGGCGTAGTCATTGCCTCCAAGTCTGATGAGGAGTGCACACTGACCACCACACCTACTGGGTCGGCCTCGTGTTCTGAAGGATAGTCTGGCTCCGAATCGGCAATAGGTTCTGAATCGGCCCACTCTACGGGGTTTAATGAGGCCACTACCTCCGGTTCTGGATCACCTGGATCCACTCACCCATAGGTACCTACCCGCCAAGCCTCGTCTGATGAGGCCATAGTTCAGAGTCTGCTCCGGCACCCTAGGATGATGTCCCTGCATCGGTTCATGAGAAGCCAAACTGGTGGTGCATAGATGGTCAGTATCATGTCTAAGTATCATGTCTACAGGGACGCAAAGGTTCTGAATGACAAGGGGGTGATGACCCGATTGGTGACAATCGAGGGAGAGTTCTTACAGGGAGCCTTCACACAGTCCCTGATGTTCAACGATTGTTCACCCGCCACACGCTCGAGTGGATGGCTAGGAGTCTGGTGTCATATAGCGAAGAGATGGTTTGAGAGTTCTATGCCTCCTATGTGGAGACTCTTCGAGGTTCAGTTGACAGGCGGGCGAAACCTGCCAAACTGGAGTCGCTCACACATGTTCTAGTCTGAGGCTACCGGGTGGATATTTCTTGTACTACCATCCGCCGTTTCTTGTATGGTGCTTCCACTGATGTTACTCGGATCCCCCTTACTCCGGAGTTTGATTACAGGTGGGATATGGTCAAGAGTGGCCAGTTTCAGAGGACCGTCGATCAAAGGAACACCGCTAAAAGGTGGCTTGCACAACACTTGTCCATTGAAAGTGAGGGAGTAGACTTCGTATTAGACACCAAAGGCCTTATCAGGAAGTCCCACCTCACTTTCGCAGCCAAGTTCTTCTGGCTGTTAGTCTGCTACCGCATATCCCCGACTCAAGCAAATAATATTCTTACTTGGGATAGAGCGGTACTGGTAGCAGCCTTGGTGGAAGGTTTGGAGATCGACTTCGCAAAGCTGTTGGTCTGGGTGATAAATGAGAGGGATTTGAAGTCCTCTACTACTTACCTGTTTGCATGTCTGATCTTCTATCTATGCAGGGATGCCGGAGTGCCCATTTGGCACTGTGATACACTCCGCACTCCAGGTGGCATAATTGATATAGGTCTCATCAGGGATGAGGCCAATGTAGCGGCACCGCGGAGAGGGCCTAGAGTTGAGTTGCAACCGCTCAGTGAGAATTTAGCGGATACGGTGGAGTTAGCCCAAGGGGCTGATCCTGCAAGTTTAGAGCTCACTGACACCATCCCGACCGAGTTCGCCCATGGCACTAGTAGAGTACCTAGTTCCTCCCGGTCTACTCCACCATCTATAGCACTGGTCCCGATAGCAAGGGTCCAAAAGGTAGAAGCCCAAATGGCCACCTTGCTGCATCATATCCAACCTTGGATGCAGAAATCCATTGACGAGGATGAGGACCGGATTGAGAAAAGGGTGGACCAGCAGACAGAGCAAAAGATTCAGGTGGTTAATCAGCGCCTTGATGCATTTGAGCTGCGGGTTCTTGCATGACCAGCCCCTACCATTGACTTGACTACTCTTCATGAGGCTGTGGCGATTTTGCGTGCAGATGTTGACTGCATTCTGGAGATGAGGGGGCCTAATCCCGAGACTGCACCCGTTGAGCTAGCCGAGGATACCATGCTTGCTGCACTATTCACATCCCCTATCGAGCCTCTGCATGAGTCATGTGGTCGTGCCAAGAGGCACCGTTCGAGCTTCACACTGAGGGAGAGGATGCCCGTGTGAGAAATAAGGAGTAAACAGACCTTGAGGCTGCGAGAAGAGCCTCTTTGATTGATGAGGAGACTCGTTAGATGAGGGCTCGAGAGTTAGCTGCTGGGGCATCTAGTTCCAGACTTGAGGCTGTTGAGAGGAGCACCACTGAGGGTGCAGAGATTGATGTGGGCACCACTGAGGGTGACCCTACTACTGATGTTGCAGGCTCCAGGAGACCAGACCCGCCTGCTTGTTGATCTTCGGCGCTATGTGCCTCAGGTTTACTTCACCTACCACCCTGTCTTAATATTTTTTATGCATTGGGGACAATTGCATGCAATTTTGTCGGGGTGGGGTAAATGGAAAGTGAGTGTTAGGGTGAAGTCTGAGTATCCCAACTCACGATCCTCTCTTCGGGATTTTCTTACATGTATTCTTTTTCCCCAAGAGACTAATTACTTTAGTATTGAACTCACATATCGTAACTTGTACAAAGTATGAAATAATGAAATATGAAGCATGATGGCTAAGCATGAATGATATACCGTACTAATAAAATGATTTCATGAATAGGTATAAAGAAGTTTAATGTGTTGGCTCTAATCATGACATAGAGATGCACCCACTGCATGATCCTCAATCGAACACTCAAACTAGGTGTATGACAATCTGATAGGGTAATGAGGTGTCAAGAGAGTGTGAGGAAGTTTGATTGTTCCACTGTTGGTACCTATCTAGAACTTGCTCGGTTGGTCCTGCAAAAGGAATCTATGTTAGACAACTAGGAAAGGATCATAGGACCTTGTTCGAAATAGCAAACATCTAGCCTAAAATAAAGTGAACCAAATGAAATTGTTATCCCTCTTTGATCCAAATATGTTGAGCCTATAAAAGACCTTTCTTTTCTTCACCAACTCACTTCCCTGGGTTTAATGTGTTTTCCCTGGTCCCTCCTTGGACATGTGCACCTCAACTTAGGTCAAAACCTAAGTTGAGAATGGCTAATGTAGAAACTAACCTCGTCTTGGACCTGACCCAACCTTGAGTATGTGTACCTCGACTCATGGCAAAGCGATAAGTTGAGGGTGGCTATTATGAGTGATGACCCGAAAAGTGGGTATGAAAAGAGTAATGTAGAAAAGAAAAGAAAAAGTGATCAAGAGAGGTGACTTAGTTAAAATTATCAATTGAATGAAAGAAAAAAAAACTAAAAAAATGGGTAAAAAGAGAGAAAAGAAAGAGAAAAGAAAGAAAAATAGTTGAACAAAAAAGAAGTAAGAGTCACTTCCACAAACAACAAAGGGTGAACCAAGGTAAAGATGAAAACAAAAGAAAATTAGGGCATAAGATATAATGAAAAAGGTAGGACACTTAGCCGTAATGTCAAGGAGAACAAAAAGTCACTAAAATGTATCGATATGTACCATACCTGACCCTGAGACTATGTTACAAGCCAACAAACTCCTATTGTGATCCTAGAGTCTAATATAGTGAACTTAAGCTGTGAAAATAAGGGCAAGCCTATGATGACAAGTACTAACTAGGTGTGAATTTGTTTTGAGAGTGAGTGTTGAATAATGATCCTTGTACCCAAAGTTAAAATCACTGTGCGAAAAAATGAGGATTTCTTTTGAAGTGAGGGCAATAGTTGCAATATCGAAAAGTTGGTACTTTGGCGAGAGGCAAAATAGTAGAGGTGTCGGTGCATGGTGAGTTTATGTCATGTTCTGATCCACATGAGTTGGCTTATCGAACCTAAGAATAGAAGCATGCGCTAAAGCAAATAAAAAGTTAGGATTGATAGCCATGTGATTGCAAAAGCTTAAAGAGTATACTTTTGTACAAAGTGTTGTGTTGAGTCATAGTGCGTCACTTGAGGACAACCAACGAATTTAAGTTGAGCGTATTGATGTACCGGGGTTTCATGGTACTTTCAATGCTTTTTCCTTAAGATTGGTGTGTGTCTAGAGCCTTTTTGTAGTAGTTTTAACACGTTTTTATCTTTGTTTTGCAGGAAAGGTGTCAAAACCCAAAACGTAGAATGCAACTAAGATTTAGTGCAAAGGTGACCCACAAAGGCCATCGACGGACCATAGATGGTGACCGTCGACTAATAGTTCTGGCGTCTAGAGAAAGTCGGGGAAATTTGACGAAGTGTGGGGCTACGGAAGGATCGACGGACCATCCTGTTGAATCGTTGTTAAGTTTAGAGATAGTCCCAGTACCCGAAGTTGAAGAAAGTCTAAGTATGGAATGACGGAAGGCATCGAAGAACCATAGACGCCTCACGAACCGTGTTGTTGGTCCGTCCATTGATTCAGAGAAGATGCCAGCTGAAGGATCAAAAAAGATGCTAAGTTTGGACTGACGGAGGCAGTCGACGGTCTGTCGTTTTATCGACGTACCGTCTATGGGGGCCGTCGATTACAACTGCATTTTTGGACAACTTTCCTTATTTTAATTCCTTTTAATTTAGGACAATGTTTTCTATAAATAGGGTGTAAAACCTAGTTTTTGGGTTTTGATTCTATTACTATTGTTCTTAGTTTGTTTTTGGAGACTGGGTTTTGCAACTTTAGCATTAATTCAAATTTACGAATTTGGTTTTCAAGTGAATTCTTGTTATTTAAAGTTGAAATTCTGGATTTTCTTCGAATTGTTAAAGTAAGTTCATGATTTATTGTTTATCAACTAGGAATTGTGTTCTTATATGCATGGATAACTAAATCCACAACTAGGGTTGTGGGAACCATAGGTGATTAACAAAGTAAACCTAGCTTAATAAAAATTCTCAAATAGGTTATTACATGCATTCATAATTCTTTCGCTTAGAAGTCCTTTTAACGAGTGCATGCGTTAGAGCTCGCCTTATTTCTACTTGCGGGACCTAGGAGGTAGTTAATAGGAAAAGAATTATCAACATTGATTTAGTGGGATACTATCTAATAGGCTAGTATCGATTGGTACGAAGTAATAACTAAGCCATACATCGAATATGATTCTTAATATGAAGTAAAGGTAAGGGTTAGTAGCTTAGACACACGTAGTCGGACGAAGGTACGGGGTGAAATTCTCTAAATGCCTGACCAAGGATTTACAGATACCTAACTTATCACTTTGCATGCAAAACACTAGGGAAAAATTGTTATAGCTAGGAATACAGTGTTATGAACCTATGGGGAACACTTACACCCTAGTTTCTCTCACAACTTGATAAAAACAAAAGCTTTACTCCTGTTACTTGTATTACTTAGAGTTATTAAAGAATTTTGTTTCACAACCCCCCCCCCCCATTTAATTACCTATTTTCGGAAAGAACTTGACTAAATAGAAGTAATTGTACATTGAAGTTAAGTCTAAATCATTTTCCTCTTGGGATCGACCCCAACCTAATAGTTGGGTTCTTTACTTGATACAACCGCTTATACTTCTTTAGGAGGTGTAATTTGAGCACATCATAGGCCTTCATGATTTCACACCTTAATTAACGATGAGGTTAGTTAATTTTATCACTCATTTAGAGGGAGGTGTGTTCAGTGCACCCATTTAGAGGGAGGTGTGTTCAGTGCATAGGAGTTTAGCCTGGATACTATGCTAAAGTATAGTTTAAACATTTGTTCTCACACTTGGATTAAAGTAATAGTGGTGAACATATTTGTGAAAAATATAATGTACCATGCTCGAAGATCCACTGCTTTCTAGAACAATGGATTGATCAAGATGCTGCTCACGGGAATAGTAGATACCCCAAAAATCCCTAATCTAACAAGAGGATGTTAAAGTTTTTAAAAAAACTATACTAATTTTTTAGTGATAAATACGTACAATATTCTGTCGGATAACTTTATAGATGGAGACTCTAACATCACATAAGCCAAGTATAGGTTTATCATGTCTCAGCTTTTCCAGGAATGAGCCATCATTTTCAGCAAAGTCACCCCATAGATCAATAGTTGTATGCTCACTGCTGGATTATTTGTTAGAAGAGAAAATAGAATACATCACCATATGTCTATATAGAGAGTCTATTATGCATGATCAAAACTTACAGTCCATTTGTAACAACTATTTTCTGTCTCTTGCTTTTTTCATTTTGAATGAGGGGATTCACCGAAACTCAAACGCAAATAAAGTATGAAACACGTCATGTAAATTATGTATTAGTACCATTGTTGAGGGAAGCATTAAAAAAACGTAAGTAACAGATAGCAACCTTGTAAATACATATGCCAGGAAACAGTCAAAACTCATATGAAACAAATAATAGTAAGAATTAAGATGACATCCATTCGTTCCATAATTGACAAGATTTTTCACAAGAGAAAATCATCAAAGTGCAATGTTGATATGGAAATGATGCAGAACACATGGTAACTATTTTGTTCAGAAATTTGATGTAATTCTTAAAGATTGAATTAGCAAGTAACTATGCATAATATAACATACCAAATGACCAAACCATGATATCATACATGAATTAGTCAGAAAAGCATACAAAAGAGAAGAGCATTTGTGGCTGAAAATTCATCAGGACAAGTAACATTGTACGTGCTCCTATCATTCACTTCATGAATTCTTAGTCAAACAAATAATATGAACCCTGTGATTTTTACTTCCTTAATTTTTCTGTGAATGACTGGGTTGTACTCCTATGCAATATTACAATAGGATTGTGATTCATATTGTATACTTTACAATATGCTGTGATAAATTGTATGGGGCAAATAAGTCCTATAATGGAATATTCAACAATTAAGGGGAAAACTTACAATTTGGTATATAGCAGAGCAGATTCCAAGATGTGGTGTTTGTGATTAATCTGCATTATAAAAAATAGATTCAGGAAGACATATTTTGAAGGAGATGGTGTGTCCTTATAAACCTATGTGTATATAATGGATGTGTGCTCGTTGGGTAGAAACACATGTGTTTCTAAATATTGTGAAGCGAGGGGATACGTTTGTCTGGAAATAATGGATGGGGGTGTCTGTTAAAGGAACACGCATTTGACGTGGTGGCATTTTCCAGTGGTTATTTGTGCCGAACGAAGTACTATGTTCCAGAGAAGGGGAAAGTGGCAGCGTTTGCGAATGGTTATGAATGGAGCGGTGTTTTGGAGTTTAGATAAAAGGTAATTAAGTAATTTCACTTTTAGGTTAGGAATTGATTCTTTGAATATATATATATATATATATATATATAAAATCTTAAAAGCATGAACTTCTAACTTGAATATTTAATTACTATAATATCTCTAACTAAGGTTGTGACTTTTTCGATGAGTTGTGACTTTTTCCAAAGGGTTGTGATTTTCGATGAGTTGTGAATTTTCCAAAGAGTTGTGACTTCTCGGAAAAGTCATGAATTTTTAGATAAGACAGAAAGAACACTTGTTCATACTATCCTTTTTGTTAACTATAATAGAGGGTTTTCATCTCATTTTTCAACCATAATTTTTTTTAATTTTCTACTCTTCTTCTTGCACTAAATTGTTTTTTGTATGATCTAATGTCGTTGACTTAGTTCGAAGTTTACCGAAATATGAGGTACCACTATTCTGATGAAATATATCATTCTATCTTAAGAGGGTATATTCCATAACCTCAAATACTCGGGAAAAATAATTTTAGTGGTGTAATTATTTTTTGCTTAATATCTACATTAGTGTGAAATGTTACAATATATGAAGTTAACACATGCTTCTGAATATCTTTTTTCATAATTTAGAGAATCGCCAGGATTTGTTTTTTTGATGCTCAAGACAAAAAAATAAATTTATGTATCAGTGGTACTTATGTGATTTATATTATCAGGAAGTTTTCTTCAAAATAGTTATTACTATATCAACATTACCCTTTTGTTTTACTTATTTACTCTTTCTTACTATTTTTATAGACGAAGAAAAGATCATATGGCTTGTAAGAACGCTAGTTGTAGTTCCTATTAGTTTAATTTTAATTATTTATTCAGTAGCTAGTTTTTATGAGATAGATATTTTCATTAATTTAAATAAATATTTACATTCAAGACAAGAGCTCATGCTTTTAAGTGAACTAGTTTTTCGACACGTACGTTGCACGTGATTATCAATTTAGAAAATTAAGCAACAATTTACAAATAAAAATATTACACGAAACTATGAAGATGGTCAATGGAAATATTTTATAAGTTAAATGCAATAATGTTTATATTTATTTTGATTTGATGAGGTTAAATCATGTAATTAGTCGTATCTCACTAATATTACCTTATAGACGATATTTATTGTGTATATATCTTGTCAACTAACAAGAAATGCCATGCGCGTGTATTCCACTTAATTTGTTTAGATATCATATGAACATGTGGAGAACAACTACATTTTAATTTTTAGAATTATTTTTATATATTAAATTTTATTTTATAAGTTATAACATAATAGATGACGTTCTTTTTGTTGACTCTCATATTTGATTTTTCGATTGTTTGTGTAAATCAAAGATATATATCTGTCCATAGTTTAATGAGAAAGGTTTCCTCTTCTTTTTTTTAACGAAAAAACTAAAAATTAAAATTATAGAATATATTCTTTTGTAAAATAATTTATGTAATCCCATGTTTATCTTACACCGAACAGAAATATAGTTCATATACTTGTAAGCAATTTTAATTTATTCAATCAAGCATGGTTCGTCCACGGAAAAATAACAACTCCTTATCATATATATAGGGGCGGTATAATAATATGAAAAATTATCGGTCAAAAGTTAATATAAGGAAAGATGAAAGATAAAAATAATTAATAGGAGAAATGGTCTGGTGGACCCTTATACTTGTATCCGTTTGTATTTTGGACCATCCTACTTACCCTTTTGTCATGTAGACCCCTGAACTCATCCAAATACATCATTTAAACACAATTTTTGGTGTGACATCCTATGTGGAAAGACTTCACATGGAGCGTGTGATACACACAAAACTAGAGCGTGAGACACCTTAAAAAAATTAGATTTTTACCTTTAAAGACCATCTTTTCTTCTTTATTTTCACTCAACACCATTGTTGGACAAATTTGAGCTTTTCTCTTCTTTTTTTCTTCAAATGTCTTCTCTTTTTCCCTTCAATTTACTCATCTCTTTTTTGTGTTGATTGTATTGTATCTTTGTTGGTTTGATTTTGTTGGTCTTCACCATGACGGCTCGATGTAGTCATAAATTCACAAAACACGTTTGTTATTCTTGAAGCTTCATTAAGATTATCAGTGAAGTTTTTCATTTTTCAATACCTTATACCCACAATTAGAAAAACAATACACACAAAATCAAGATTTTGAAAATAAATATGACAAACGAAAAGAACTATGAGGAAAATTAATTTGTAGCAAAAAGAATAAACTTTGAGAAAATATTTAGGGGTGGGACAATATGCGGGGTGTTAAGAAGAAGAACAAGGAAATTGGTGGGTGAATCCAAAGAAAGAAGGAAAGAAGTGGAATGGGTTTAGAAGTTAGGGTGGAGGCAACATTTGGGTGGGGGGGTGGTGTGGGGGGAGGGAGATGGATTTGAAGAAGATGACTCCCTGCCTTTTTTGTATGTTCCTTTCATTTATTTATCTTTTAAATTTTAATATTCTTTTCATATTAATATTCATATGTGGATTTTTTTTCCGCCAACGTGTACGTGTTTGTGCAACACGCATTATACCACATCAAAAATTGTATTTAAAATGTTTTGTTTGGATGGGTTCAGGGTTCCAGATAACAAAAGGATAAATAGAAGGGTCCAGAATACAAACAGATACAAGTACAAGGGTCCACTAGACCATTTCGCCTAATTAATATAATAACTATTAGAATTCATAATATTATAAGTAAAGATTGTAAAAGAGTGTGAATAACATTTGCAATAATTAGTAATAACTAAGAGAATTCATAATGTTACAACTAAAGAATTAATGTGAAATAGATGAATTTCTAATAACTTTTACGCATACATAAATAAATAAAACTTTTAATTAATGTTTCATTTTTTATATAATTATTATGCTTTAGTTTAGTGTAGGGACAAAATGAAAATGTTTATAAAATATTACTAAATATAAAATTTATTTTATTAATGATAAATTTTAAATTATTCATATATATTCACATATTTTTACATTTGTTGTTAATTATATATATATATATATATTATAAAAAATATTTATTAGATAAATAATAACATTAAACGAATAAAAACTTCATATGTCGTTATTAAAAGTCATTTGAACTTTTGTTTGTTGAAAATACTGAAATGTTAAGAAATAATAAACTAGTAAAAAAAAAGAGTAACGTTTAAATAGTAATAACTATTTTGAAGCAAAGTCCATGTCAATTTAAATCACATAAGTAGCACTAAGAAATAAAGTCATTATCTTGTCTTAAGCATTAGAAAAACAAATAGTGACAATGTGAGAAAATTTACAGAGGTTTGTAGTCCTTTTTCATTAAAAATGTTTCACAAGAGTCTATGTCAATTTAAATCACATAAGTAGCACTAAGAAATAAAGTCATTATCTTGTCTTAAGCATTAGAAAAACAAATAGTGACAATGTGAGAAAATTTACAGAGGTTTGTAGCCCTTTTTCATTAAAAATGTTCCACAAGAGTCTATTCGGCGTGGATTATTTCCACTGTCCTTAAAGGGAGAAGCTAATGAGTGGTTAGCCGAGTTACCAAACAATTCCATCACATCATGGGAGGAGCTGGTTATAGCATTTAATACAAGGTTATTCCCTCCATAAAAAATGATGAAACTTAGAGACGAAATTCGAAATTTCAAGTGACAGGAGGGGTAACCCATCCATGAAACATGGGTGAGATTCAAGAAGCTCCTACTGAAATGCCAAACTCATGGTCTACCAAATGATTTGTTACTTCAATCTTTTTTCTGAAATTTTTATTCGGTTTATATATATATATATATATATATATATATATATATATATATATATATATATATATATATATATATATATATATATATATATATATATCATCAAAATTATCTATTAGATAAATAATGAAAATTAAACTAATTCAAACGTTATCTAGCGTTACTAAAAGTCATATGAACTTTTGTTCGTTGAAAATACTGAAATGTTAAGAAATTATAAATTAGTAAAACAACAGAGCAACGTTTACATAGTAATAACTATTTTGAAGAAAACTCCATGTCAATTTGAAACACATAAGTAGCACTGAGAAATAAAGTCATTCTCTTGTCTTAAGCATTAAAAAAGCAAATAGTGACAATGTGAGAAACTTTACAGAGGTTTGTAGTCCTTTATATTCAAAAATGTGTCACAAGAGTCTATTCGGCGTCGGTTATTTACACTGTCCTTAACTGGAGAAGCTATTGAGTGGTTAGCCGAGTTACCAAACAATTCCATCACATCATGGGAGGAGCTGGTTATAGCATTTAACACAAGGTTCTTCCCTCCATAAAAAATGATGAAACTTAGAGACGAATTTCAAAATTTCAAGCGACAGGAGGGGCAACCCATCCATGAAACACGGATGAGATTCAAGAAGCTCCTACTTAAAAGCCAAACTCTTGGTCTACCAAATGATTTGTTACTTCACTATTTTTTCTGAATTCCTGATTCGGTTAATAAAGGGATGCTGATCAATTGGTATGAAGAGGAATAATGTTACAATCATCTTAGGTAGTTGTCTTTCTTCTTGATAACATGACTAGAATAAACCAAGCGTGGTACACCAAAGAGGATCAATTCTCCCATTTTGTTTTAGATTTAAGCAAGAGCAACTTCATAAAGAGAGAGAGGATGAAAACATCAAGAACATGCTGACCAAAATGTAATTTCTACAAGAGCACATGAAGGGGACTTATGGAGTGGTTAGAGAGGAGGAGGGTTGTTCTTCCGGTTACTCAAGGATAGGGGAGAATCAAGGTTGGAAGTCCGAGATATATGAGGTGGGTCTCTACCCACACAATCTACAACTAGGCAGAAATCAAGGTTGGAACTATCCTAAGGGAGATGAACAAAGGAGATAATATAAAGATTGGGATGAGAAAAATTATTATTGGAGAAGAGAATATGATCACGAGGAGAACCATACCAACTCGAGTGAAAGCCCAAAATCAAAAGGCTCTGAAAGCAGTCCCGGGGTGAATGACTTGTTGTCACGCAAACTTGATAAAGTTAAAGGTTTGGATGATTTTTTTAAAAGTAAGGAAATATGTATTTTCATCACTGAAAAGTAAAGTGAACTCTCATGACGATGCCATCAAGATACTTGAAGGACAACTGAGTTTATTATCAGCTCAATTGAAACCAAGCATAACTATATAAGATGACGATAGAGTGTCGTGACCCGGAGTCTGGAATCAGAATCGCAACCGGCGTCGTTGACCTCTCAGAGGTCGCAGACAAGCCTCATCTTGAATTCATCACATTCATATGGTTTATTTTAGCGGAAAATTTAAAACTTTTTATAAGTATGAAGTTTACATAGCCTTCATATAGTTAATACTTAATTGCATCATATACTGAACTCAACGTAAATGAAACAACTATATATCATAAGAATCAATTCGAAACAAAATATTCATATATGATAAATACGTTTGCCAACAACGGCCTTATTACAAAAAGCTTAGAAATAAACTGTGATGGAAACGCTAGGGACAACATCCACTACCTATGTCTATATCTAACGCTAGACTAGGATGTAGCATCCTCGGAGTCAAGAGGACCTACCAAATGGTCTGGAGAAACGCTGAAGTCCAAACCGCTGCAAGTGTTGTCAATCTGTCCTCTGACCTGCACCTATAAAAATAGTAAATTGTATAGGGTTAGTACACCACTTGTACTAAGTATGGGTGTATGCACACATACACATAAAGCTATGCATGATCAAGGAAAGCTCTTCTATACAACATGCCATTTCTGAAAAGTGACATCACTAGCTTTCTTAATTTGTTGTGTGGTATGAATATGATGTATTTTAATGCATTCAAAGCACACAACTAATTTTCTATATGATTACAATACTTAGTATCATCAACATAATTTTAGAACAACTCAGGCAAAGTTTTGAGATTTTGATCATGCCAAACCCGAGAGCTCCTTTTTGGGGACTTACTTTATTTTTCAGTCTTTTTCTTTTTGTTGTTGTGTAGTTCAATAATTCCTTTGGTCCTATGTTCTACTTACAAGTGCAATGATTCATTGTAGTCCCATACCCACAATGAATCGATGTAAGTAATCCAAGGACTAAGGAATGATTTCACTATCTTACAATGAGTCATTCATTACTTTATATATTCATTAATATCTCATAAGCCAGTCTCTATTGGCTATGCCACATATTTCATTACTTTCATGTTAGGGAAGTTATGAGGTATTTAGTTAACATTATGTTTCTACTTTCCTTTATTGGCATCATATAAGAAGTCATTATAAGCCAATCTTATTTGGTTTTGTCCATTATATGCTGAAACTTCATGAGTGTGATATTGGCTATTGACATTCTTAAGCTCTTCTTCATGGATCACTTTGAACATATGTTCCATCTTCATCATACTTTCTTACTTTCATAGAGACATCATTAGAATAAGAACATGCGAGCTAACATGAAATCTAGTGTCTTCCCCACACCAAAAAGAGGTGATTCACCGGTTAAAATGAATCTAGATCATGTGAGCTACTCATAAAATCCAGTGTCTGCGCTACGCCGAAAAGAGGTGATTCCCGGCTAAGGCGAATCCATCTCAAGTGTTCACTCCACACCGAAAAGGAGTGGCTCACGGCTATAGTAAACCAAGAACATATCGTGAGCATTAACGGACATAGATCATGTGAGCTAAACATGAAATCCGGTGTCTTCCCTTCACCAAAAAGAGGTGGAATCACCGGCCAAAGTGAAACCGAACATACCTAGCTCGCTTAGGTGGAAACCACTGGCTAGTTCCTATGTTGGCTAGACATAGTTCAAAGACTAGGGACTTAATGAGACTACTTATCCACCTCGGTGGTAGCCTCAACTCATGAGACTTACACGTGCAAGCACATGCTCATAACTAGTCTATCGGTGCTGTGCTCACTTTCATTATCTTCTTTATCTTTTTTAGAGTTGACTCAAACATTATGGAAGCTTGCTTCTAGATTGAGATTTACTTACTCCTTTGTCATCCTTACTTTACATTAATGAAATGTGAATTGTCCTTACATATCATCCTTACTTTACATTGATGAAATGTGAATTGTCCTTACATATCATCCTTAGGTGTTAATGAGACTGGTCTCACACATTCTAACACCTTCATTCGTGAGTATTCGTGTAACATAGTAGGTTAGGTGTAAGTAAGACTTGTCTCACTTCCTTTAACACCCCATTCTGGTCACTTACTTAATTTAGACCCCTTTAATTATGTTATAACTCACGTTACTTCCTTACTTTAGTGTAGTAGCTTCATTTCATCGTTTATGGATGATGAGCACTTCTTTCAATGAGTTACATATGTTCATTGTTCATTCTTTTAGAGCATGTTGGGAGTTGTCCCAATGAATGGCATGCCCTTGGTTATGAATTCATTGAATTACTTTAGAAGTTCTTATATTATCGTTTGATACTCTAACTACACAAGATTGACATATGCTTAGTTTTGGCTTACACACTTGGATATTAAACTACATAACCATTTTTGTTGGCATAGGCCAATTTTACGTATGTTCATATTTAAATTAATATATATGAACCATTAGCCAATCTTTTTAGTCATTTAAAACATAGATTTATAGCCATTTACATTCATTGAATTACTTTAGAAGTAGTTGAGTTATCATTTCAATCTTTTGGCTATATAAGATTGGCGTAAGATAAATATTGGCATAAGCAATTGGCTATAGACTTCATAACCTTCTTTATTGGCATGAGCCAAAGTTTCATTCGATCATACTAAATTTGGGATACATTATTCATTTGCCAATCTTTTACTTATTTAGAGATAACATTATAGCCAATTTCCATTTAAATTTTGAACAAGGTTTTTGTTAGCCATTTTATTGGCATAAGCCAAACATTCACTCAAATTAAGATTTCATGGAGATATTTTTAGCGAACCTTATAACATAACTTTAGGCATACCGTTTTTCAACATGTTGGACAGCATAATATGATCATTTAACGAACACAACATCATCAACAAGTCACATTAACAGTAGGTATGCACAACAGACCATAATCATCTTCATACATAACATTTTCGGACACATCTTAATATAATATCATTCTCTTAACCAATCTTAGTTCATGACTTTTGGGTCACGTTTTTAAGACATATTGGACAACATCATATTAACATTTTATGACTTTAGCATCTTCATAACGTTACAAAACAGCAAGTCAACATTCGGACACACACATCAACACTTGACATTTACGGACGTAACTAACATATGATCGGTTCTTAATTCATGTTGTAAACATTATCTTCATACGATTTTAAGTTCATAGGTTCATGCGACATTCATCATTCAAGAACAATACACGTTAAGATAAGCCAGCACCACATACAAACAACATGATCTCTAACCTATTCAACATTGAATCGTAAAAGGATACTAGGGAAGGGAAGTTCGACGAGAACGACGGGAACAACCCTAGTTTTCAAGATCTTGTGAATCGTTCGAAGGAAAATACTCTTGGAGGAAGAATTACAGGAGAGAAACCCATACCTTGAGTAGAACTTAATCTACAAAGACCACTTTGAACGAGACCTTGAAGCTACCTTGAATTCGCCCTAGAGATCGATGGACTTTTTCCCCGTTTTAGCGTTCTTGATTACTGCTTTTGCGTTCTGTGAAAGTCTTAGTGTTTTAACGTGAGTCTAAGTCTTATGAACTGATCTTGACTGATTAAACTAAGGTTTTATAAGTTAATTTAATAAACTAATTAATTAATTACCAAAACGCCCCTCCTAAGTTGACTAAACATAGAAGAATGTTGACTTGACCGAAAATCTGGATATTGGTGTTGACTATGGTTTAGGTCAACATTTTGACTTTATATTAATTAATAAAATCCTTAATTTAATTAATTTAGGGACCTAGGGTAAGTACTAAAGTACCCCTAAGTCATTGGAACCAAAATCAACCCTTTAGGACCATCCTAGGTTAAGTACTAGGATGTTTCTTGAATTATACTAGGTTAGTGTAAGCATTTCATTTTGACAATTTAAAATAATTAATTAAATTGCTAATTTAATTAATTATAATTGCTAAAGTACCCTTAAAGAGTTAGGACCTTAACTAACCCTTTTGATCATCCTAGGTTAGGTACTAGGTTATCCCTTTCTTCTTTTAACCGAAATCTGGAAATTGTTTTGTGATTTCGGTTTTGTCCATTTAAATTAATTAATTAAGTTACTAAATTAATTAATTAGGTAACCTAGGGGAATTACTAAAGTACCCCTAAGTTGTTAGGACCATAACTAACCTTTTAGACCATCCTAGGTTAGGTACTAGGTTGTCTCTTTAACTAGTACTAGGTTAGTGTCAACCCGGTTTAGTCCTAGGTTGTCGGGTGTACTAGTCGGTCCATTTCGGTTAGTCCTAGGTTAGTTAGCTAGTTAGGAAAGTTATTTAGGACCTAGAGTTGGTTAGGAAGTTGGTCGCCACATGGAGGGACCCGTCCGCACATGCTGCCCCTTAACTACCCTAACCGAATTTGATTAGGGTGATCCCCTTCCTTTGGCCGATTCCCACTTGCTTTGCCCATGTGCTTGCACATGGGTTGGTTGTACTTTCCTAACTAACTATTCTTGATGTCCTATTTGGAATATTTACTTATTGTCCCAAGGACCCTCACTATGTCCTTAGGCACTGCTTAATTTACATGATCATTTTAAATGGTCATGTGGAATCGTGCTAGGCTTGACACTTGGATGCCTAGTACTTCATATATTTTGTTGAGACGTCATTTTTATTAGCTTAGGGTCTTCATTGTAGGTATATTTATTGAAAAATCAATCTTGGATTGGGGTATGACACTTCAACATGTATTTTACATGTTCGTATATAGAAAATTGGCTAATATCTCTTAGCCAATTTTTCTATACTATGCCCAATATTTCTCAATATTGGGCATTGGGATACCTATTAAATTAATGTGATTATATATGAAGGATATTGTTATTTTAAGTACTTGTGCATACATAGAAATTGGCTAACACCCCTTAGCCAATATTCTATAATATGCCCAATATTTCTCAATATTGGGCATTGGGATGCCTATGTACCCCAATATGAATTCTAACGGACTTACTGGGCTCTTCATTAGACATGTAATTTTCTGGAATGTTACATAGAGGGTTGGCAGTGGCTACTCGTAGAGAAAAGGTTGCAATAGGTAATGTGATGGGAAACGAAGATGCTCAAAAAACATGAAGATGGTAAAGGCATGGAGGAACAAGAGTTACTTATTCATCAAAACCTTGCCAATGAACCTCAAAAGGAAGTGGAACAACACGTTCAAATTTGAAAAGTCATGCAACCTTTACCCAAAATACCTCAACCATTTCCCAACACTTAAAGAAGAAGACTGAAGATTAGAAGTTAAAGAAGTTCTTGTCGGTGTTCAAGTCACTATAAATCAACCTCCCCGTGTGGGAAGCATTGTTGGAAATGCTAGGATATGCCAAGTTCATGAAAGACCTAGTCACAAAGAAAGGAGCTTGGATTTTGACACAATTGAACTTTCCCATAGTTGTAGTGCAATTATGATTAAGGAGCTTATAAAAAAGAGGTAAGATCTGAGGGCATTCACCATTCTTGCACCATTGGCATTATCCAATTCGCTAAAGCTCTATGTGATTTGGGAGTGGTAATTAACTTTTTTCCCGATGTGATATACAAGCAACTTGGGTTTATTGAACCAAAAGCAACCACAATGATCCTTCTAATGGCTAATCGTTCTATCAAACATCCCGTGAGGAGACTTTACGATATCTTGGTGAAGGTTGATCAGTTCATTTTCCTGGCCAATTTTGCCATTCATGATTTTGAAATAGATGCAGAAATTACCATTATTTTTGGAAGAACATTCTTGGCAACTGGAAGAGCATTGGTGGATGTTGAAAGCGGATAGTTAACATTTAAGGTGAATGAGGATGAAGTAACCTTTGGTGTGTGTAAACAAATGAAACACAAAATGACATAAATGTGGTGTCCACCATTGATGTTATTGATGACGTTGTGGCTAGCGTAAGCCATTTGATGTGCATGAGTGAACCTCTTGAAGTCGTAATTGCTCACTATGATCAATTTGAAATTGAAGGTTATGAAGAAGTACTAGTTGCTCTCTTAGTCTTCAGAGGGTATTCAAAGACTCCATTGAAATAGCACATTGATTTGAAAAATAGAGAGAGTCCTCCCACAAATCCATCAATAGAAGACCCACTAAATCTAGAATTAAAAGAACTTCCCCCATCTCCGATATTCTTCATTGGAGGCAAATAACACCCTTTCGGTAATCATTGCAACTTATTTGCTCGAATAGTAGGTTAGATTACTTCTTGAGGTGTTACAAAGGCATATTAAAGCTATAGTTTGGACCATAGCTGGCATAATGGGCATTCCTTTTTGTATTTCTACACACAAAATTGAGCTTGATAATGACCGTAAGCTGAGTGTTGAACATTAGCGAAGATTGAACCCACCAATGTAGGAAGTAGTGAAAAATGAGATTATAAAGTGGTTGGATACATGTGTGATACATCCTATTACGGATAGCAAATGGGTAAGTCCAGTGCAATGCTTACTAAAAAAAAAGAGGTATCACGGTATCCCAAATGAAAAGGGGGAGCTTGTGCCTACAAGACCAGTGACTAGATAGAGAGTATGCATGAAATAGCGAAATAAATAGTGGGTTGAAAAGGATCACTTCCCCATGCCTTTGATGGATCAAATACTTGATTGACTATCACATAGAGGTTGGTACTACTTTTGGTTTGGTCCTCTGGTTACAAAACAATTTGCATTGCGCTTGAAGACGAAGAGAAAACCACTTTCACCTGTCATTATGCAACGTTTGCATTTAAGAGAATTACATTCGGGCTATGTAATGCCCCAACAACATTTCAACATTGCATATTATCCATTTCGAAGACATGGTGGAGAATTCTATGGAAGGATTCATGGATGACTTCTCAGTCATAGGGGACACGTTTGAAGAGTGCTTAGCACACTTGGGGAAAGTGCTCAAAAGATGTGTGGAGACAAATTTGGTTCTGAATTGGGAAAAGTGCCACTTTATGGTGAAGAAAGGATAGTTCTCGGGCACAATGTGTCAAAAAAAGGATTAGAGGTTGATAAGGCAAAGATTGAAGTGATTGAGAAACTACCTCCACAAATTTCACTGAAGGGTGTTAGCAGTTTCTTGGGGCATGCCGGTTTCTAGTGGAGGTTCATCAAAGACTTTTAAGATATTGCACATCCTCTATGAAAAC
The DNA here is from genome assembly GCA_016801875.1 of Solanum sitiens. NCBI lineage: Eukaryota > Viridiplantae > Streptophyta > Magnoliopsida > Solanales > Solanaceae > Solanum > Solanum sitiens. Next base: position 474,668 of record JABWTJ010000219.1, read on the forward strand.
TCCTAGTGAAAGAGGTGAAATTCCAATTTGATGATGCTTGTATGGGGCTTTCAGGTGGTTGAAGGAGAAATTAGTATCCACCCCCGCCATTATTACTCCTTACTTGTCATAATCTTTTGAAGTAATGTTTGATGCAAGTAGAATGGAATTGGGTGTAGTGCGGGGACCTAAATACAACAAACTATTACACCCAATTTACTACGTGAGTATGACTCTAAATAGTTCTCAATGTAACTATACTATTACTGAACAAAGAGTTGCTTGCGGTAGTCTATGCATTTGAGAAATTTCAGGCATACTTGTTAGGCACTAAAGTAATTGTTCACACTGATCATGTTGCACTCATTTACCTAATGGAAAAGTAGGATTCCAAACCAAGGTTGATAAGGTGGGTACTACTATTGCAAGAATTTGACTTTGAGTTCAAACACAGAAGAGGTTGCGAAAATCAAGTGGTTGACCACTTATCAAGATTAGAGGGAAAGGAAATTAACAATCCAGAGGTTTACATAGACGATTATTTCCTTGATGCACAAGTGTTAGCAATAACTCTCAAACAAACCCCATGATATGCAGATTTCACCAATTACATAGTGTGTAGATTAATGTCGGACGGGCTGAAATTCTATCAACAAAAGAGGTTCATGTTCAACGTTGAAAATTACTTTTGGGATGAAGCATACTTGTTTCAAGAATGTGCATACCATATAACTAGAATATATTTACCTAAAAAGAAGTTGTAAAAATTCTCTATGCTTGTCATGCTTCCCCGTTCGAGGGCCATCATAGAGGTGTGTGTACGATCGCTAAAGTTCTCCAAGGCAGATATTAATGGTCATCCCTCTACAAGGATGCACATGAACTTGTGAAGAAGTGTTCTAAATGTCATAATATAAAGGTCGAGTGTCTAGAAGACATGAATTACCCGTTACTCACATTTTAGAAGTTGAACTATTTGATGCTTGAGGAATAGATTTCATGGGACCGTTTATGAGTTCATTTGGTAATAAGTATATAGTAGTAGAGGTTGATTATGTTTCTAAATGAGTGGAAGCAACCGCACTTCCAAATAATGAAGGGAAAAGTGTAATTCAATTTTTGAAAAACTACATCTTTGCTAGATTCGGTACTCCTCGAGCTATCATTAGTGATGAAAGATCACACTTTTGAAATAAATGGTTTTCAGCTGCGTTGAGTGTATAGGGTGAAACACAAGGTAGAAACTACATATCATCTCCAACAAGCGGTCAAGTTGAAGTGTCAAAGTGGGAGATCAAAAGCATCTTGTCTAAGACGATGAATGTTAACATGATTGATTGGTCTCAGAAGCTTGATGACGCACTTTGGGCATATCACATTGCATACAAAACTCCAATTGGTATGTCTCTATATCATCTATTTTTTATGTAGTCTTTCCATTTACGAGTTAAATCGGAATACAAAGCGATGTGGGCACTGAAATCTCTAAACCTGGACTGGACAAAAACCTCAAAAGAGAGAGTAGAACAGTTAAACTAGTTGGATGAATTCAGATTTAAAGCTTATGAAAGCTCAGCTCTTTATAAGGAAAAGAGAACAAGTGGCATTATGCTAAAATTCTTAAGCGAGAGTTTGAGGTGGGGATTAGGTATTGCTATACAACTCCCGACTTAGAATTTTTCTCGAAAACTCAAGTCAGAAGGGTCTGAACTATTTAAAGTGACACGAGTATTAACAAATGGTGGAATAAAAGTTGAAGGTCAAGAGGGGCATGCATTTAAGGTAAATGGGCAACACTTGAAATTATAATTTGGAGAATGCCAAGAGATTTTTCTTTGATTGAGGTGGTATACCTGGAAGATGCCTGATAGCACTTCCACATCGTTCCACGATGTTAATAAGGCACTTTTTGGAAGGAAACCCAAGTTTTAGTGTTTTAAATAAAGTGTTTGTTTATTTTGCAAGAGCGGGGTCATGAGCGAGACAAAGGTTCATTTGGCGAGTTGCCGAACCAGTTCAGCTAACACGATTTGGTTCTCCTTATGGATCTAAAAAATGAGGCTGGGACTCTTGAAAATTTGGTGGGACACATTCAAAAGTTGGCGTATTGCCAAACTTTCCTTGCCCTTTCTAGTCAACGCTGAGAATGTCTCTCAAGGATCAATAGACAATGTTCTGAGTACATTATGCAGATCGTCGATCTGTTCGGCGAATCCTACATTTCTGCCGATTTGCCTTATTTGTGAGTGAAATCTATTAGAGCTTAGAGAGATCTGAAGAACATTAGGCTCATCGCTGAAGAACTTTGCAACCATTTCACTCTGTCGCCTACTGGTATTTAGTGAAGATTCCTCGTTACCCTTCTTTACTTGTTTACAAACTAGATTGTTTTAATTTCTTGTTAGTCTTTATTTATTATTCCTATTTTGTTTTAATTTGCGGTAAATGCCCGATATCTACCCATATTGAGGACAATGTTGAATGCTTTCGGTGGGGAGTGGAAATTGGTCAGTGAATCGAATGAACATCCTCCCCTCTATGTTAGCTCCCCTGTTTGTGAATGTGGTTGTTCTCACGCAAATTTTAGTATTGGTTTTGAGCAATATCAATGACTTAAAAATTTATCATAATAAAAAAATATGAATGTGCGGCTACGATGAGGCCAAATGAAGTTGCGTAGACAATATGTGAACTCTTTGCATCTCATTGTGACTATCAAAATATCAAATTGAGTCCCTTGTCATGAGCATTTCACACTAACAAAATTGTGAAGTCTTGTCTGACATTGGTGTCTATGCCTTTTTGATGAGCTTTACGTGAACCATATGTGATGATACCTAGAATTTTCCCAGTTGGTCCGATCAACTAAGCAATGCAAATCTCTTGATATATATTATCTTAGGAAACTTTGAAGAGTGTGAATTAATTTGATATTATACCTCTTTTATGGCCTACCTTGTGAGTGTGTGGACTTCGTTTGAGTAACCTTTGAGCCATAACCTTTTCTTGAAAGAAACTTGATGAAATTATGACCTTTCTTAGTCTATTACCCATAGTACTCATGATTTGTGGTTTGCTGGAATAGTAAAATTGGGGGTGTGGTGAAAGGAGAAGGCTAATTCAAGGAGTGTAAAGCATTCCCCTTTTACCCACATTTTCAGAAAAAGGAACCCCTCCATATAAAAAAGATATGAAATAGAAGAAAAGAATAAAAAAGAAAAAAAGAAAGAAAAAGTTTTGAAAATACAAAAAGAAATTGGGTTTCCCATAATCCATGGAAAGTGAATAATGGAATGCATTGTGAGGACGATTGAAAAATGATGAAGAAAACGAAAGAAAGTGTTGTTCAGACCACATTTCATGAGGACTATACCTAAATTACTATACCTTTGCTTGAATACCCGTTACTACCCTTTAAAAGACCTTTTTGATCTTGAAAGAGCTGGAACAAATGCTGATTTGAAAATAAGGGAAGACCTACGAAAATTATACATTATGTTCATCATTGTGAGTGTAAGCGTCACATTTTATTCCATAACTTTAAATTGTTGAACCATTGCATGTGAATATGGAATCATTCTTTTTGTTAAGGCATTTAATTAGCTTGGTTGAGCTTGAACTTTCATTTGAAGCAAGTAATGTAAGCTTTAGATGCTTCCGTAATGGTGAGTAACAACTTGAGTCTTTGAGTGCACAATTGATCACTGCATGAGTAAGTTAAGTTTTGTTGTGTGCATTCATAATTGAGTCTTGTGTAGCACTGTTTGAGACACTTTTTTAACCGATAAACTTGAGTTTTACTTGAGAACAAGCAAACGATTAAGATTGGAGTGTTGATGAGTCTACAAATTAGACTCATTTAAGGCTTTATTAATTAAATTAGTGTCCTCAAATTCTTGTTTTGTTCCATTGAATAATGTAAATCTTTGAATTTCAGAAATTTGGATTTAGGAATGATGCATGGACACTATTGATCAAGAATGGAACTGTAACACCCTGGAAATTCTATGACCTAATCTAGAGCCTAACCTAATGAAGTTTTACCTAAAATGAGTAATTACGATCCTAAATGAGTGGGGAAAGAATCGAGAAAGTCTAGAGGGCTTAGAACCGACAAATGAAGAAGAAAAGTTAGGGAAGCAGGTTGGGGGAGTAGCTCCGCATCACGGACATGCCCCACATGTGACCCAAAAGTGTCTTCCCGATGGGGAAACCACTGTAGAACTTTTTGTCCCAGATTTTAATTTTTGTAAAATTTCAGGGAACTTCTCTGCGACGCAGACTTGTTCTGCGACGATAATTCCAAAAATAAAAGTCAAGTTTAACTTAATTAAAAGGTCCATCAAAGTGAGGGGTGTTTGGGGTATTTTAGGTGCTTAGTATATATTGAATTTAAGTCATCTTAGACCTATTCCCACACCAAAACAAATCCCAACTTAAAAATCCAATTTTTCTCATCTTTCTATAAATTCTCTCTCTACACAAAACCTCCATTGAAGCTCCATAAAGAGGATCAATTCTGAAACATTTCAACTCAATTTCATGGCAAAGTCTACAATAAAGTATTGTTGTTTTCACTCTTGGGATTTCCCCAAGAGGTCCTTCCAAAGATGTTTTCAAAATTTCCCCAAAATCTAGGGTTTTCATTATACATAGTTCTTCTTTGAATTTTTTTTATGAATCAATTATGATGAATTATAATTACTTAAGGTTGTTTAGGTGGATAATGATGTATAATTGTTGTTGTTAAGTTGAAATTCCCTTGGACCTATGTTCTTTTCCAATTTCATAAATCTTGGATTTGATATGGTGAATTGGTTGAAGATGATGAATATATAAATTGCTTATATTGATGTTAGTTATGTAATTTCGTCGAGAATTACCTTATATTATGTGTCAGTTATGCACTGTTGTGTGATTGAAGCATGAAGTCCCATGAAGGGCAAAAAGGTATGAATGTTGGTTCTTCCTTGAACTTAAGTATGAAAGATGAATTGCTTAGATAGTAATGATGCTAGAGCAAATGTATTATTGTGGTGTTGATGACAAGGTCCCCTCATCCTTAACCCTAAGCACTTGAAGTAGCTATGGAGTATGTATGTATGATATGGTATGGTATGATTGTTATATGATTGAAAGGTAGTTCTCATGATTATAATAAAATGTTAAAGGGAAAGGATTACTCACTTGCTAGTGTTTCTAAAAGTGAAAGGACTATTATCACTTATGAACACTTATGAGATATTATGGTAAGATGTTTACATAAGGGTCTAGAAAAGGCTAATGTGAACGTATGTTATGAATAAATATGATTACTAAAGGGAATAGATTCTTAGCAACGAAAGTGCATGTAAATAAGATGGGGGTCTCACGTTTATTAAGTCCGGCTCCCCACATGGGTTTCCTCACGTTTAGCAAGTCCGGAATCTCCAAGATATGTGTTGTCTCATGAGATGGAAATTCCCATATTTACAAAGTTAGGGATTTTAGTAACAATATCCTTGTCCCTTAACTATGTGCCCACATAAGACTCTATATTAGTGGATCCACCTAGATGGCTATGTATGAAAGGTTACATCTTCGGCAACTAGTAACCCTCTATTTTCGGTGTGGGAGTAGAACACCGAATTCCATGTAGCTCTCATGGTCTATGTCAGTTATCGCAACCTTTTACCCAATGTAAATGTAAATGAATGAACTCTCAGTAGGGCTTTCTTAAGGGGTTCTACATAGTTAAAGGGAGGGTATGGGACGTCTCTTACACATTGCACTTGTCGGATCCTAAGAGATCGGTGTGGTAAGAGTTCTCTTAATACTATGTTGATTATGACTTATGTATGGTAAGATATGTATGATCATTATGAATATATTATGATGAAGTATGATATTATGAATGTCTATATGAAGTGGGTTGCTCAATGTGATACTTAATTTTGGATAGGGTTAGGGGATTCTATGCTTTGCATTACACAAGTGTTGATTGGGTGGTCTACATGTTGGGATGATATTATGTTGGGATGACTTATGATACTTAATTTATGTGCATATTTGGTTTAATCATGTTTTGACGAAAATGTCCCTTTATACATGTTTTGATCGTTTTTATACATAGTAGCCTTACTTAGTACGTGTGTTGTATGAAGCTATATTTTCTTCCCTCTCCCCAAACAATGTAGGTTAAAGACTCAAGGTCACTTCTCAAGATACTTGGACTCGCTTTTCCAAGTTGGTGAGTTGTCAAGTCCGAGGACAAGACCCTATATTCTTGCTTTTAGTGCTTTTGTTATGTTGGAAGACATTTTTGTACTTTTATATTTCTAGAATTATTATTGAAGCAAGGGATAAGTCCCGAATTTCTATACTTCTATGTCTAGATTGTACGTTGTGATGATGTTAGTTTTTATTTTTATATATGAAGTGAAGTTGAACTTCTCAAGTAAAAGTTTTTAAAAATTTCTGCATTTTTATTCTATGATACATGCTATGACGAATGCTAAGGACTTGTATAAGACCTCTTTGAGGTCGTATACACTGGTAATGACTAGAGTGTGATCTCGTGTCCTTACACACTTGGTATCAAAGCATAAGGTTGATAATAATGTAGGATTGATGTCACAAAATACCACGTCAAGCAGAGTTTGTTCATGGGTGTGAAGAGCGCCACACTTATGAATGAGAGGCTATGAGATGCTTAGGAACTTTCACTCTTTTGATATTCATTAGTTGTGTCTAACAGTCTTAACTCTATGTAGTCCTTTCTTCCAATCCTTTTCTTGTGCTTATATGCAATAAATACAATAAGGACAAATGCCAAGAGGGTTGATGAAGAGAATGTGAATGAGGTGGTTCCCCCTCAAGTTACTATTTAAGAAGGGGCTATGTCTAATGTTGAGATAAGGGCGGGTATTCATATCGTGACTCATGTGTTAGCCACTGATGATGCTAGGGACACTAGGGTACAAGTGAACCCCAATTCTATCACTACCGTTTCTAGGATTAGGGATTTCACAAGGATGAATCCCCCTACTTTCTTTGGCTCCAATATGGAGGAGGACCCTCAACGGTTCATTGATGAAGTGTTCAAGGTTCTAGATTCTATGGGTGTGTATTCTAAAGAAAACATGGATCTAGCCGCCTATCTACTAAAAGATGTTGCACAAGTGTGGTATGAACAATAAAAGGAGAAGAGGCATGTCGGAGAAGATTTAGTTAGTTGGGCATCATTCAAGACGACTTTCATTGATAGGCTCTTCCCTTTGGAATTAAGGGTGAGGAAAATGCAAGAATTCATCAATATTCATCAAGGGGGTATGAGTGTGAAGGAGTATAGCCTCAAGTTCACTCAACTATCCAAATATGCTCCTACTATAGTGGCGGATTTTAGGGCTAAGATGAATAAATTTGGTATGGGGATATCCGATCTTGTGCTTAATAAATGTAGGTCGGCTTTGTTGATTCCTATCATGGAAATAGCTCATCTCATGGTTCATGCGTTCATGCCAAAGAAATTGACGAGCAAAAGCTTAAGGAAGTTAGTAAGGAGTTTAAAAGGATAAAGGCCGAAAATGGAAATTCTTTCGAATCCAGGTTTGAGGTTCAAGATAAGAAAAGGTTCAAAAATAGTTTTGCCAACCAAGGTCCTCCTAACACCCTAAGGGTCAAAAAAGGTAAAGTATCTAATCCCTACCCTCAAGAACGAAGAGGCGGTGGTTCTTATGTTGAGATGCCTTTTTGTGCAGAGTTTGGTAGAAAACATGAAGGCAAGTGACTAACTAACATGGGTAATTTCTATAGTTATGGTAAGAGTGGTCACATGAAGAGGTACTGCCCTATACTAAAGGCTCAAGGAAGGAAAAATGCTCAAACACAAGGAAGTGGTCCAAATTCTGATGCTCCTAAGAAGAATCACTTCTATGCTCTCAATCCCGAGGTGATAAAGAGAGATCTCCAAATGTTGTTACCGATATGTTGTAAGTATTATCAGTTAATGTTTATGCATTGTTGGATCCCAGTGCCACTTTGTATTTTATAACTCCGTAAGTGGCTATGAAATTTCGTATGTTTTTCGATGTCTTAGATGAACCCTTTTCGGTTTCTACCACGGTTGGTGATTCCGTAGTTCCTAAAAGAGTTTATTGGGGTTTTCCCATATCCTTGCCCAATTGAGTCACATTGGTTGATTTGGTAGAACTTGATATGTTAGACTTTGATGTCATGTTGGGGATGATTGCCTTCATTCTTGTTTTTCGTCCATAGATTGTAGGACCCAAATTGTGAAGTTTTAATTTCCTAATGAACCCGTTTTAGAAGGGGGGAAACTCAATCCCTAGAGGTCGAATTTTTTCATATCTAAAATCTCGGAAGTTGATTTCTAAGGGATGTCTCTATCATATTGTGAGGGTCAAGGATTTTGAGTCTGAGACTCCTCTTTTAGAGTTTGTCCCCGTAGTAAAGGATTTCAGAAAGTATTTCTTGATGACTTGCCTAGAATTCCTCCCCAACGGGAAAAGATTTTGGCATTGATTTATTGCCAGATACAAAACCCATCTCAATCCCTCCTTACCAAAATTCCTTGACCGAGTTGAAGGAACTAAAGGCTTCTCGCAAGGATCTTCTAGATAAGGGTTTTATTCGACAAAGCATATCTCTATGCGGTGCTCTGGTATTGTTTGTGAAAATGAAGGAGGGGTCTTTAACAATATGTATTGATTACCGCCAATTTAACAAGGTCACTATAAATAATAAGTATCCACTCCCTAGGATTGGTGATTTGTTTTACCAACTACAAGGTGCGAGCTACTTTTCAAAAATTCACTTGAGGTTGGGTTATCACCAAATTAGGGTGAGGGTGTAGATGTTCCAAAAATGGCCTTCTAAACACGATATGGTCATTTTGATTTCTTACTAATGTCCTTTGGTCTCACAAATTCCCCGACGACTATCATGGACCTTCTGAATCGATATTTTAGAAGTTATCTTGATTTTTTTGTGATTGTCTTTATTGACGACATCTTGATATACTTTAAGAGTGAGAATGATCATACAAACCATTTGAGGATAGTTTTGCAAGTCCTCAAGGATAATTGATTTTTCGCTAAATTTGGTCAATGTGAATTTTTGTTGAGATCGGTTGCTTTTCTTGGTCACTTTGTCTCCGGTGAAGGTGTAGAGGTCGATCTGAGAAAGATGGATGCGGTCAAAAGTTTGCCTAGACCTTTTAGTCCTACATACATCTAAAGCTTTTTGGGTTAGGCCGGGTAATATAGGAGGTTTGTTGAGAGATTTTCATCTATCGCATCACCATTAACGACCTTGACCCAAAAGAACTCCAAGTTCGAATGGTAATAATCATGTGAAAAAAGCTTTCAATTATTGAAAAAATAAACTCACCACCGCTCCGGTGTTGACCTTACCGGAGGGTACCGAAGGGTTTGTGGTCTATTATGACGCTTCTCGTATGGGTTTGGGTTGTGTCCTTATGCAACATGGTAAGGTAATAGATTATGACTCAAGACAACTCAAGGTGCATGAGAAGAACTATCCAACGCATGACCTTGAAGTAGCGGGTGTAATTTTTACTAAAGATTTGGAGACACTATAAATATGGGGTACATGTTGATGTGTTTACCGACCACAATATTTTTCAATATGTTTTTAGCCAAAAAGAATTGAACCTCTGGCAAAGAATGTGGTTGTAACTGTTGAAAGACTATGACATGAGTGTCCTTTACCACCCTTAAAAAGCCAATGTGGTTGCAGATGCCTTGAGTCTTGTATCTATGGGTAGTGTGTTGCATTTCGAGGAAGAGAAGAGGGAGTTAGCCCATGATGTGCATAGGCTAGCCCGGTTGGGTGTCCGACTAGAAGATTCCCAAAAAGGGGGTGTCATGATCCGTCATAATTCTGAGTAAACCGTTGTTATTGATGTGGTCTGAGCAACATCTTGACTGCATATTGATGGAATTAAAAGAGTCGGTTCTAAACAATTTATAAAAACTATATCTGATGGAGAATATGGGGTTCTTAGGCACCAAGGGAGGTTATGTGTACCAGATGTGGATAGCCTAAGGAAAAAATCTTAGAGCAGGCCATGGATCCCGATATTCCATCCATCCAGGGCCTAGAAAATGAATCGTGACTTACCTGAGATTTATTGGTGGAACAGAATGAAAAGGGACATAATGAACTTTGTGTCTAGATGGCCAACTTCCCAACAAGTCAAAGTCATCCATCAAGGACTAGGAGGTCTAACTCAAGATATTGATATCCCACTTGTGGTAGGTTTTCCTCGTACCCATAGGCATCATGACTCCATTTGGGTCATTTTGGATAAATTGGCTAAAACAACCCATAATCTTCCCATCTAGGTTTCATATTTGGCGGAAGTTTATGCTAGGTTGTACATAAGGAGATCATAAAGTTAGATGGGACCCCTTTGTCGATTATTTTGGATAGAGGTAACCAATTTACTTCCTACTTTTGGAGGTCATTCCAAAGTGGACTTGGTACTCAAGTGAAACTTAATAGAGTATTTCACCCTCAAACGGATTGTCAAGTGGAACACACCATCCAAACCCTAGAAGACGTATTGAGAGAGTGTTTCATTGACTTCAAAGGTAATTGGGATGACCACCTACCTTTGATTGAATTTCCTACAACAATAGCTACCATTCTAGTATTGCTATGGCAACATTTGAAGCACCTTATGGTAGGTTGTGTCGGTCTACGGTTGGATGGTTTGAAGTGCGTGAATTTTCTCATTTTGGTCCCGAGGTAGTCTATGAGGATACGGAAAAAGTTTGACTTATAAGAGATAGGTTGAAAACGGCTTATAGTCGGCAAAAGTTGTATCCCGACAATAGAAATAGGGACCTTGAGTTTGAAGTAGGAGATTGAGTCTACTTGAAGATCTCACCCGTGAAAGGGGTAATGAGATTTTGTAAAAAGGGGAACATAGTCCCTGGTATGTGGGACCTTATGAAATTTTGAAGCGAGTCGGGAAAGTTGATTATGAGTTTAAATTGCCAAATGAATTTTCCATGGTGCACCCGGTGTTACATGTTTCTATGCTCAAGAAATGTATACGTTAATCTGTGTCCATTCTCCCTTTAGAAGGTTTAGGGGTGAATAAGAACCTTTCTTATGAAGAGGTTCCGGTTGAGATCTTAGATCGTCATGTTAAAAAATAGAGGAATAAAGAGGTTGCCTCCGTAAAAGTCCTATGGAGTAACCATCTAGTTTAAGGTACAACATGGGAGACCGAGGCCGACATGAAGTCCCGCTATCCTCATCTCTTTCCTCTTACTCCTAGCCAAGGTTGAGGTTAGCAGTTTCTCTTAATGTAATTTAAATTGAGAGTCATATGTGTTGATGATCATGTCATGATTTCCTTGTCATGCTTAAATTGTATTTTATGTTTTCATGAAATAATTTCTCATGATTGACTTGAACTCATATGTATTGTGTTATATTGTGTTTACAAGAGTTCTATTGAACATGCTTGATGTTGTCTTGATAAGGAAGTGCCATGTTGATTGCCTAATATATAAGTTTATGCTCATTGAATATGGTGATGGTTGTTCCTCCTATACTTATGTGAAGTAATGAGTTTTGCGTATGATTATGTTGTGAATTAAGTTCCTATGTAATATGATTCCATGAATATGGTGATGGTTGTTCCTCCCATTGTCTTCCCTAGAAAAAAAGTTCAAGTGTCATTCGGGGACAAATGTTCTTGGGTGGGTGGGGGTGAAATAGTAACACCCATATATTCTATGCCTTAAGATAAATCCTAACCTAATGAATTTTTACTTAAAAACCAATTACGATCTTAAATGACTGAGGAAAGAATCGAGAAAGTCTAGAGGGTTTAGAACCGACAAACAAAAAAGAAAAATTTAGGCAGCATGTTAGGGAGTAGCTCCGCATCACGGACTTGCCCCACCTGTGACCAAAAAGTGTCTCTGCGTTGTAGAGACCATCGCGGATCCTTTTATCCCAGATTTTAATTTTGGAAAATTTGAGGGAAAATCTTCGCGACGCGGACTTGTTTCGCGATGATAATTTCAAAAATAAAAGTCAAGTTTGACTTAATTAAAAGGTCCATCCAAGTGAGGGGTGTTTTGGGTATTTAGGGGCTTAGTATATACTCTTCTTAAGTCATTTTAAACCTATTCCCACACCAAACTTAATGCCCAAGTTTAAAACCCAATTGCTCTCACCTCTCTCTAAATTCTCTCTCTACACAAAACCTCCATTGAAGGACCTTGAAGCTGCAAGAAGAGGATCAATTATGAAAGATTTAATCTCAATTTCGTGGCTAGGTATACAATAAGGTATGTTTTCTTTCACTCTTGGGATTCGTTTCCCCAAGAGGTCTTTCCAAAGATGTTTTCAAAATTTTCCCAAAATCTAGGTTTTTTCTCTATACACGAGTCTTATTTGAAAAAAAAAATTACGAATCAATTATGATGAATTATGATTACTTAAGGTTGTTTTGGTGGATAATGGTTGATAATTGTTGTTGTGCACTTGAAATTCCCTTGGACTCATGTTCTTCCTCAATTTCATATATCTTGGATTTGTTATGGTGAATTGGTTGAAGATGATGAATATATTGATTGTTTATATTGATGTTAGTTATGTAATTGCTTCATGAATTACCTTAAATTATGTGTAGGTTATGCATTGTTGGGTTATTGAAGCATGAAGTCCCATGAAGGGCAAGAAGGTAGGAATGTTGGTTCTTCCTTGAACTAAAGTATGAAAGATGAATTACTTAGATAGTAGTGATGCTAGAGCTAATGTGTTATCATGGTGTTGATGACAAGGTCCCCTCATCCTTAACCCTATGCACTTTATTTAGCTATGAAGTATGTATGTATGATATGGTACGATTGATATATGATTCAAAGGTAGTTCTCATGATTATAATGAAATGTTAAAGTGAAAGGTTTACTCACTTTCTAGTGTTTCTAAAAGTGAAAGGACTATTCTCGCTTATGAACACTTATGAGCTATTATCATAAGATATTTACGGAACGATCTAGAAAAGGCTAATTTGAACTTATGTTATGACTAAAGATGATTACTAAAGGGAATAGATTCTTAGAACGAAAGGGTATGTAAATGAGATGAGGGTCTCACGTTTAGTAAGTACGTCTCCCCACATGGGTTTCCTCACGTTTAGCAAATCCGGGTTCCCCAGGATATGTGTTGTCTCATTAGATGGAAACCCCATGTTTAGCAAGTTACCATGCTTAGTTTTGTTCAAGGAGGGATTACCTTCTCCTAGTTACAACATACACACATGGCATCATAGAGTTCACATAAAAGCAATGCATAGAGGTTAATTCATACTAAGGAGGATTTTCATTACTCCAAACAACATTATGCTTGTACTCCCTCACTTTTAAAATTAACATGGTGGTTCACACCATGCACATCACAACATTAGGAAGTAAATTTACAGCTTTGTATTTCTAGCACATCACTAGATTTCATAAGTACACATCATTTAGGGAAATTTATCACAATTTATAGGGACACCCATAAACATAGGCTAGACCAACCATCACTTCTCAAGAGTGAGCCTATAATAACACTTCCCAATTCTCAAAAAGTCACACATTTTCAAAGATACTCATCTTATCTTATTTAAAGGAGACTCAACATCTCATTGTAAGGCCAAAACACCACACAATATAAGTGACATAGAGCATAATCACTAAACCATCTCATGAGTTCAAATTGCACATTTCTCATATAAGGATGCACAACAAAATGAGCAACATGCAATTTATCAAAAATTCCTTTTTCATGCAATAATGACCTTTCATAACATGCATAATATATTGTCATTTAAGACACACAGAAAATATGGAGAACATGCAACTTATCTTTTTATGCAAGACTCCTATCATGAACAAGCTACTTAGGAACTGTTTGGTTTCAAGCTTGAGTAAGAATAGAAGGAAAAGATAGGGATATCTACAACCTTACTACTCAAATCATTCTCCCCCACTTAGGGTAAAGACACTTAAGAGCAACTCATCTCCACTCTAGGGGAATCCTAGCTTACCAACCTGATTAACTAAGCATATCATCCCCTCTCTTGGGATAGCACATCATCCCCTTTCTTGGGATCTAAGCTTATGAACACCCTTCTTACCATCACTACAAAGTGATTTTCAACCTAGAGAAGTTCAAAGGAGATCAACATAGAAACATCAAGGGAACATAAAAATCTTACAATCTATGCACATTATCCCCCACTTGGGGTAAGCCTAATCACATCATGTCCTAAATATCAAGGCCAAGACAAGTCAAGACCAACCTACAAGGGTCCTCATTTATGGTGGAACTTTCCAACAAACCATGCCTAGGCACAATCTAAGCACTTCCTCAATTGACCATATTTAAATTTAAGCTTAAAAGACAACTAACCACTTCAAAGTAGGTCAACCTTAATTCTCTCCTTCTCTTGAAGAGCTAAGGGGTACATACCATACATCCCCCTAAGTCACCTTAGGGTAATCATACTTCCAACTTATGGAATAAAACTACATTTTTCCCTTTTTACCACTTTAAGAATAGGTTCATAGAAGTAATCATTTACTAGTCAAAAGGTTTCTACCATTAACTAGAATACATCACAATCTCCTTACAAGGCTCAACACACTATCTCCCCTTCTTAGGAGCAAGCCTAAACAAAAGTTTCTAATCCACAAAGGACAACTATGAAGCATTTAACATATACTAAGGCAACATTCATCTTTCTCACTATTCACCACATTCTCTAAGACATTTCAAGCCTACACCATAACATTATGCTACCATCATACCTAATCATAAGGCATTCTATCAATCCATAGCAAACTCCCTTCAACCATAACAACTACTAACAAGCTATAACCATACCTTATCATAAATCTTCTCAAGATAGCATCTCCTTCCACATAAACCATCTATAGCCATAAATGCCATTACATCAACATATACTAAATTCACCTTCATATATACTTATCAACCATAAAACCAAGGTAGGTATCAAAAAGTCACCTTTTCTCCCTCAAGAATTGAGAAATCATCCCTTCCAAGAAATCACATCAAAAAGACCACCGGACAAGGAAACATAAGGGAGAGATCATATAGAGTTAAGTTCTATGGCACGACATGAGATTAGTGAAGAAGGGAGACTCTATCATCCTATAGCCTCTCGTATCATTTGATGCGTCACGACTCACCACCAATGTTATGAGACTCTACTAGACGCGGCAACATGAGACATTGAAACCTAAGGACAAAACACAAAACCTTATACTCTAATACCAAGTTTGTAACGACCCAAAGTACCCCCTATAAGTTAGAGCATTCTTAGATCGCCACACGGCGTCGTCGACCTCTTTGAGGTCTAAGACAATCCCTTACACATCTTTCATTGCATAATTGTAATAAAAGTAGCGGAAAATTTAAAACTTTTCATAGCACATCATCTACTAGAACATCATTTCATATATATATATATATATAGGAGTCATAATATATATTTAGACCTAATGTCTCTTTGTCATCTTAAGACACTACTCAATAGAATAGAATAAGGACACGACCCTTCACAATATAAAATATTAACTATACTATTACATCAACTTAAAGAACATCTTGACATAGGCAACCCTTGAATCATAAGGCCTCCTTTACTTGAACTTGGGAGATCTATCCAAGCTCTTCACTTAGGAGACATCCTCTATCAATCACCACCTACACTTTGTGTAAAAAGATGAAGAAGAATGATATTAGTACAAGAATTCACTAAGTATGGCAACCATGAAAAAACATGCTTTTAAAGAGGACATTTCTTTTGAAATCATGCAACATGTCTTTTTAGTAAACTTCATAGTTTATGGAACTAAGAGATAGATAGTTCCCTCTACATGCCATTGGGCAATTGGGGCCTCATCTCTGAGAAAACATGGGTGAACCCTTCCTAAAAGAGAAGTCAACATCTCATGTGGGTCCATATGTGAGTATTCCTCTAAGGGAAGTCAACACTCTATAAGGGACAAATGGTGAATCTTCCTCCAAGGGAATTCAACACCTCTCAATGTCAAGTTCACTCGGTGCTAAGCTAAGTTCCCTTTATTGAAAAACCTTTAATTATATTTTCATAAAACATAGGATTAAGATATTCATTCATTATATGCTTATAGCATATTCAAGCACCTATCTAGTTTAGAGTATTCATGGTCACCCCTCTCAAGGCCCCTCTTATTTACTAAATCATCATCCATGTGTGTGCGTACATATATGTGAGCAAACCTTTCACATAACACATAAATATCTCACATGTCCATATATCAATGCATAAGTCTATAGGCATAACTATATGAGCAATCCTTTCATATAACCCACTAAGACTCTATGCACATTCATACTTCATCGTACACATAAGCTTAACATGCATAGTAATAGACACTAGTGAATATGAGAACTACCTTACATTTAGACACCGTGAACTTTTACTACTTTTAAGCATGCATGAAGTGTGAGTGTGTGTGTACATTGGTCAACATGATCACATAATGGCCATCAACAACTCATTGAGGCAGCCACCCTCTTAGACCACATCACACTTTCAAGTATATACCACACAACACAACTTAGCATATGAGACAAAACAATCTTTATATTATAATTTAAGGCTCCTTAACATTAGATATTCACACATTCACATAGGGGTACATTGGTAGGGGTCATCAAACATTAACACTTAACCCACGGCAGCACCTACACATTCTCTTACATAGCCATTCACATGATCATAACAATAGTAACACAACCTAGGTCCACAACTATAATGGAAGACTAGGCACAAGTTACACATAAGGTGATCATCATAACCACTCATTTATATAATCATCAATTTTCCTTAAAGGACATAGTAAATACATATAAAATGACAATAAAGTAAACCCCGCCACCATAAGTGGACCATACCACGCAATGCCATACAAGTCTTCATCAACTACGATACTATAAGGGAAGTAGAAGAGATAAGCATTCTTACCAATTTCTTACCCTTTGATCATCATTGATCAATACACCTTGTTCATCAACAATTCATATATAGGGAAGTAGCTACATGTACTTTAATCATAAAAGAAACCATGTACAAGCCGCTACAAGATCATACTATAACATGATACAAGGCATCACATATACTAGAGAGTAAAAATCATAGATCACTTACTAGTGTACCTTACTTTGATTACCATGGTTAACATTCATAATATAAAAATAATACCAACCTAGGGGAGTAGCTATAGACATAATAATCAAGACTAAATCATGCTTCATTTACCCTAAATTGATATCACATTAGGTTCCTTACACCATTCAATTTGTAGGCTAGAAGTACCTAGATCAATTTATGCCAAGATTCCTTTCCTTTAATCATCAGTAATTCATATCCATAATTCATTGACAACATCAATGTAAGGCAGTAGTTAAGGAAGTCATAATCTAGACGAAGCCCTACTACAATTACCATAGCTCTAAATTACAGTGAACATGCTACATTGGACTACATGGAAGATAGAAGAATATAGGCCAATCAAACCTTGAACCACATGAATCACTTATCTATAATTCAAAAATAACATCCATGTGAGACAGTAGATACAATTATCGCTACATAATTTAATTCCACATTCATGCATAAAAAGGTCCATGTTACAGTGAATTTATAGGAATATAAGTTAGTCACATTCAATTATTCATACATTGATCCACATGGATCCTTCATCATCAATTTATCATTAATTCACGTAAATAACAGTAGGTATAGAAAATTCAATGTAAGAGAATCACAATTCAACCATTAACAAGCCATGATCATAAAGCCCATGCAAGGACTAAATCAATTTTGGGAGGGGACATGGGTTCATCATGCAATTGGATAAAAATCACGTTAAAACCAATATATTAACTTCAATTCATTATGATTTAATCATTCAAAACTTTTTTAGAAAGAACCCATGGCTAGATTGAAAGATTGAAAGTTTGATCATGAAATCTCTTTGAAAACTTTGAGATTAACTATCCAAGTGAAAGGTTACTTGGAGATGAAGGATTACCATAACTTTATGTAATTGAAACCTCTAAAAATTGGTGAAGAACCCAGGAGAATCCAATCTACAAGCTGTTCTTGAGCTTCAACAACAATGGAGGTTTCTAGGGAGAATTGGTTTTGGAGGGAAGGTTCAATTTCGTGAGAAGGGATTGGGAATGGGTAGTTCACGTGTTTGATCCCTTAAATACACCCAAAAATAGGTAAATTAATCAATTAGAGTCAGTTTAGGATGTGGGGTCGATTTCGCATTCACCCCTTAAGTAAAATAGTCGTAAGACAGTGATTGCAGGCCACAAACGATGGACCTTTGTCTATTAGGCGTTGGTCAATCGATTGGCCGTCGTTTGGTTCAGTTGATTGGACCTTGGCCTGATTTTGGGTTGAGACTTTTACAGGCTAAGTTTCAATCTAAGAGACCTCACCTACGGACCGTTGGTCAACAAACAGGCCGTCGTTTTGTTCAGTCGATTGACACTGCCAAGGCAGTGTCTCGACCAGCCTTGGGTCCTTCTTGTGGTCCCTTTTGCGAGGCCCATTTGAAGTAGTACCTGGACGTTTCCCACCTAAATAAAACCCTTAACAATTTTTTGACCTCCCACATAAGTTTCACCCAAAACAAATACTCACAACTCGTCCAAACATGCAAGGCCCCATCAAGACACACACATACATGTCTCAAGGCTATCTTTCGAACGTCTTGGACGTTTGACCTCTTAACTTAAAAAAACTTCATATAATATCATTAAACATCATTATAATCATTTTAAGACTTTATAATCTCTTTTAATACACATATAATCACACACATAGGCGACTAGTCGTCGAACGTCTTGGACGTCCCTTGACGTTTGACTTCCAAATCACCTCAAACTTTACACACTGCCTATATACCATATTATAGTCATTTTAGGACCTTAGAACATTAATACAAACATGTTAGGCTCTAGATGCCCTAACTCATTTTGGGGGTCTTACAATATCCCCCACTTGGGAACTTTCGTCCTCGAATGACACTTAGAACACTTCAATCACAACAAGGACTTCAATGCATCATAGAGCAATTCATCACATTCATAACATAATCACATAGAACTTAATGAACCAAACTTACACGGAACACAACTTCAAATCATTTAGCACTGAATGCACATAGCAAGCAACAACCTTGATTCACTCACTCTTTAATGCATCATACATAGGCTCTCATCATGTTCATAGGAGGAACATCTTTCTCCTAATAATAACATAGTCATTACACTTCATTTTATTGAAGAGATTATCAGGTAAGGCCACACATAAGCAAATTACAACAATACTTAAAGTCACTTAAGCCCTCATACTTCAATGCATATAGACTTGAGTTAATTGAATCAACAAAGTTCTTTATTAGTTAGACCTAGTGCCATGAAGGTCATACTCAATCATACCATGCTTTGTGGTGTCCATGGAGGAATGGCCTTCTCCTCAACACACTTACATGTATCATGAGTTCATACCCAAGCAAATGCACAAAGGTCATCTTTGTTGTAACATGAGAAATTCTCAACTTTTTAAATCAAGACATGTTCATGTTTTCTTCCTAGTGAAGTCTAAATGGTAGGTCACACCAAATGCATCACAACAATTAGGAAGCCATTTCACACTATGTCAATTTCTAACATAGTACTCACCTTCACAGTAACCATCATTTGGGAAAATTAATAAAATTCATAGGCACATACATGATTATTAAGCTAAACATGCTTTCACTTTTCAAGAGTGAGCCTACAACCATGCTTTCCCAACCATACAAGTCACATAGTTTTCAAGAGACTCCACATATTTCATTTAAAAGAGACTTAAATTTTTATAATAAGGCTAAACCTCACATATCAAAAGTGACTAAAACCAAGTTTCTTACCTTACCTCATGAAGTCAAATTCACAATTGGCATGTTAAGATGCACTTCAACATGAGAAACCATGAATTTTATAAAAATTTCCATTCATGCACTTTGGAATCTTAAAAATACCTTTTAAGGTGATGTCAATCAATACATACCAAACATATAAAGTTCATGCAATTCATACTTTATGCAAGACTCTATTCATGAACAAGTTCATCAAGACATCATTAAATTAAAGTTCAAGCAAAAATAGAAGGACAAGATAGAAAATATCTACAACCTTACTATAACATCACCATCCCCCACTTAGGGTAAACCCAATTAAGAGCAACTTAACCCAATCTTAAAGAGGATCTTAGTTATCAATCAATAAGGGAATTACAGTAACATACCATGAGGGCTTCGAAGGTGTTCTAAACTTTATCACCTAGGCGATTTATCCCCAATTATCAAGTTAGTTCATACCATTCAACCACATAAGTTTTTCATCAATAACACCAAGGTCATACAACATTAGGGGAAAACAGCAAGGAGACTTAGCCATAAAATATATTCTTTCCGCTTGAACATTACATTAAGGTGACTTATAGGTCACTAAAACCCACATCATCACCCTACAAGGACAATCATAATATCTTCACACCTAGGATCAAGTCTATACAACGGACTCCCATCCATACTAGGCAACTTATCAAAGACCACATATAAACAAAGGGAAATATTGAAAACTTTTAGGCACATAATCATAGGGTAGCATGCTTCCAAAGGTATTCACTAAGCATTTCAAGCTCAAATCATAATATTAAGCTACCATCATGTAAAACCATATAGTGATATATCATTCAAAAAGAAGCTCATTTTTCTAACCATAATAACTTCTAACATGCTTTAATCATCTCATGACATACTTTTCTCAATATAACGTGTTATTTCAAATAAGTCTCATACATAGCCATAAATGGCATCACATCATTTAAACATGCCAAAATTCACCTTCACACATACTCATAAAACTATAAAACCAAGATAACATCCAAAATCACCTTTTCTCCCTCAAGCATATAGATACCATCTCATCCAAGAAATTACATCTAGAAGACCACCGGACAAGAAAATATAAGAGAGAGATCTTATAGAGTTAAGTTCTATGGCACGATATGAGAATGATGAAGAAGGGAAACTCTATCATCCTATAGCCTCTCATAACATTTGATGATGTCGCGACTCACCACCAATGAACACGAGACTCTACTAGACGTGACAGTATGAGACTTTTAGAACCTAAAACCACTTTATAAACCTCATACTCTGATACCACGTTTGTCACATCCAGGGAGCACCCCCTAGAAGTAACATGGCGTACTTGACCTCTCGGAGGTCTTATACAATCCCATAGTTATCATTCATCGCATTGACATAGTAAATTTAGCGGAAAATTTAAAACTTTTCATAGCACATCATATGCAAGAAACTTTACTTCATATATAGATAAAACATAAGTCATAATACATATTTAGACCTTAAGTATCTTTGCCATTTTAGACTCAACAACATTAGAGTACATTAGGGACACGACCCTTAAGATATAAAACATAACTATACAATTTATAAGAACTTTACAGTAAAGACATAGCATAGGAATCCTTGGACTTAAGGATTCCTTTCCTTGAGCTTGGGAATCACATATCAAGCTCATCAATCACATAGACATCCTTTAAGGATCCATAACCTACACTTTGTGTAAAAAGTATAGAAAAATGGGATTAGTACAAGAATGCTCTAAGTATGGCAACCATGCAAAAACATGAATTTAAAAGGGACATTTTCTTGAAATCATACTTCATGCCATTTTTATTAAATCTTCATAAAACCTTTATTCAAAAGCATTTATATCATTCACATACATCATAGAAACATACTCAAAGGTCAAACATCATAGAAAATAACATATAGAATTTAAGCCGTATTTGAGGTCACTTTACAGTGAGCGCTTATCCCTTAACACTGAACTATCTTTTCTTTTATTCCTTAACCTCCCAAGTAACCTTCTAGTGATACTTGGTGCAATGCATCACCTTAAGGCCACAAAGGAAGCATACATACACTTACACAAACCAACACATATCACCATAGAAGTATAGCCCATTACAAGACACATTAAAGTCAAGGATATTGGACATTACAATAAGCTACATCAACTTACACATACTTTTACTTCTTTTCATATTCATCATTATAAGACCTTGTTCATGATCCCAATCTTAGTCTACTAGTGCAATGTAAATGTGAAACCCCATAACCTCTCACATACTTAGTAAACTCTTCATGAAACCACAAACCTTAACATACAATTCATACATCCTCATAACAAGTAAAGACAACTTCATTCATGTAAATACAAGACCTTCATCATATAGTCATTTAGACCAACATAGTGCATATAAGGATAAGATCACATCATATAGATTCAAACCATGCACATATTCATAATAAGTAGACAACTTCTACAATATCATGCATAAAGAGATATCCATAATCATACACATTAGGTCACCATCCTAGGACTTCCTAAGGAGCTACTTGTGCAATGTCTAGATGGGTTCATTACTTCCACCTATCCTAAGTAACCTCCCTTAAGTCATCCTAGTTAGGATACTAGTCATTTACTTTCATTGTCCATTTTACTTTAGGTAAACTATAGCCTTAACCGACACTAAGACCATGGGTGCTAAACATGGAATTTGGTGTTGTAGAGCCTTACACCAATGGAAGGTGTTCCTACCTAGCCAAGGTAGAACATTAACATATATCCTAGCATCCTAAGTGAATTCACTTTGCTAGATCCTATGTGGCAAGCATAGTTTATGGAACTAAGAGATAGGTAGTTCCCTCTACATGCCATTGGGAAATTGGGGCCTCATCTCATGAGAAAACGTGGGTGAACCCTTCCTCAAAGGGAAGTCAACACCTCATGTGGGTCCATAGGTGAGTATTCCTCTAAGGGAATTCAACACTCTATAAGGGAAAAATGGTGAATCTTCCTCCAAGGGAATTCAACATTTCTCAATGTCAAGTTCACTCGGTGCTAAGCTAAGTTCCCTTTATTGAAAAGTCTTTAATTACATTTTCATAAAACATAGGCTTAAGATATTCATTCTTTATATGATTATAGCATATTCAAGCACCTATCTAGTTTAGAGTATTCTTGGGCACACCTCTCAAGGCCCCTCTCATTTACTAGATCATCATCCATGTGTGTGTGTACATATATGTGAGCGAACCTTTCACATTACACATAAATATCACAGATGTCCATATATCAATGCATAAGTCTATAGGTATAACTATATAAGCAATCCTTTCATATAACCCACTAAGACTCTATGCACATTCATACTTCATCGTACACATAAGCTTAACATGCATAGTAATAGACACTAGTGAATATAAGAACTACCTTTCATTTAGACACTATGAACCTTTACTACTTTTAAGCATGCATTAAGTTTGAGTGCGTGTGTACATTGGTCAACATTATCACATAATGGACATCAACAATTCATTGAGGCATCCACCCTTTTCGACCACATCACACTTTCAAGTATAGACCACACAACACAACTTAGCATAGGAGAAAAGACAATCTTCATATTATACTTTAAGGCTCCTTAACATAAGCTATTCACACATTCACATAGAGGTACATTGGTAGGGGTCATCAATCATTAACACTTAACACATGGAAGCAACTACACATGCTCTTACATAGCCATTCACATGATCATAACAATAGTAACACAACCTAGGTTCACAATTATAATGGAAGACTAGGCACAAGTTACACATAAGGTGATCATCATAACCACTTTCATATAATCATCAATTTGCCTTCAAGGTCATAGTCAATAAATATATAATGACAATAAAGTAAACACTTCCACCATAAGTGGACCATAACACGCAATGCCATACAAGGCTTCATCAACTACCATACTATAAGGGAAGTAGAAGAGATAAGCATTCTTACCAATTTCTCACCCTTTGATCATCATTGATCAATACACCTTGTTAATCAACAATTCATATATAGGTCAGTATATATATGTACTTTAATCATAACAAAAACCATGTACAAGTCGTTACAAGATCATACTATAACATCATCACATATACTAGCAAGTAAAAATCATAGATCACTTACTAGTGTACCATACTTTGATTACCATGGTTAACATTCATAATATACAAATAATACCAACCTAGGGCAGAGCTATAGCCATAATAATCAAGACTAAATCATGCTTCATCTACCCTAAATAGATATCACATTAGGTTCCTTACACCATTCAATTTGTAGGGTAGAAGAACCTAGATCAATTCATGCCAAGATTCCTTTCCTTTAATCATCAGTGATTCATATCCATAATTCATTAACTACATCAATGTAGGTCATTAGTTAAGGAATTCATAATCTAGACGAAGCCCTACTACAATTACCATAGCTCTAAATTACAGTGAGCATGCTACATTGGAGCTACGTGGAAGATAGAAGAATATAGGACAATCAAACCTTGAACCACATCAATCACTTATCTATAATTCAACAATAACATCCAAGTGAGACAGTAGATACAATTATCCCTACACAATTTAATTCCACATTCATGCATAATAAGGTCCATGTTATAGTGAACTTATAGGAATCTAAGTTAGTCATGTTCAATTCTTCATACATTTATATACATGGATCCTTCATCATCAATTCATCATTAATTCACGTAAATAACAGTAGGTATAGATAATTCAATTTAAGTAAACGCAATTCAACCATTACAAAGCCATGATCATAAAGCCCATGCAAGGACTAAATCGATTTTTGGAGGGGACATGGGTTCATCATGCAATTGGATTAAAATCATGTTAAAACCAATATATTAACTTCACTTCATCATGATTTAATCATTCAAAACGTTTTTAGAAAGAACCATGGCCAGATTGAAAGATTGAATGTTTGATCATGAAATCTCTTTGAAAACTTTGAGATTAACTCTCCAAGTGAAAGGTTACTTGGAGATGAAGGATTACCATACTTTTTTCTAATTTAAAACCTCTAAAAATTGGTGAAGAATCCAGGAGAATCCAATCTACAAGATGTTCTTGAGCTTCAACAACAATGGAGGTTTCTAGGGAGAATTGGTTTTGGAGGAAAGGTTCAATTTCGTGAGAAGGGATTGGGAATGGGTTGTTCACGTGTTTGATCCCTTAAATACACCCAAAAATAGTTAATTAATCAATTAGAGTCAGTTTAGTACGTGGGGTGACTTTCCCATTCACCCCTTAAGTAAAATAGTCGCAAGACAGTGATTGCAGGCCACAAACGACGGATCACAGTCTACTGGGCGTTGGTCAATCGACTGGTCGTCGTTTGGTTCAGTCGATTGGACCTTAGCCTGATTTTGGGTTGAGACTTGACCAGCATAAGTTTCAATCGATGACACCTCAAATACGGGCTGTTGGTCAACCAACATGCCGTTGTTTGGTTTAGTCGATTGACACTGCCAAGGAAGTGTCTCGACCAGCCTTGGGTCCTTCTTGTGGGCCCTTTTGTGGGGCCCTTCTGAAGTCATAGCTGGACGCTTACCATGTAATTACAACCCTTAATAAGTTGTAGACCTACCACATAAGTTTCACCCAAAACAAATAGTCTCAACTCGTAAAAACATGCAAGGCCCTATCAAGACACACACATGCATGTCTCAAGGCAATCTTTCGAACGTCTTGGATGTTTGACCTCCAAACTTCACGAAAATTCATATAATACCATTAAAAATCATTATAACTCAATTTAATACTTCATAAGCTCATTTCATACACATATAAGCACACATAGACACATGATGCACATAGGCGACTAGTCGTCGAACGTCTTGGTCGTCCCTTGACGTTTGACATCCAAATCACCTCAAACTTTACACACTTACTATATACCATAATATAAGTCATTTTAGGACCTTAAAGAATTAATACAAACATGTTAGGCTCTAGATTCCCTAACTCATTTTGGGGGTCTTACACTAGAAAAACAGAATTACTGCACTAGGTTTTCACCAAATCAAATACCCCCAACAATAACTTACTCATTTAATCCCTTTGATCGGCAAAAGCGTGTGGAGCATACCTATAGAGTTGGGTGAAATTAAGCTCGTACTTTTGGAATGACATTGAACCCTGCTTTAAGTTCATAAACTCTTATGCTTTAGCTTCACTCAACTACCTTGGGAAGAACGTAACTTGTCCAAAAAAAGCTTCAGTAAAACAATCCCAAGTCATAGGAGTTGCATTATCACCCTTGTTTTCCTTCTACTGTCTGAACGAAATATGATATACTACCTTGAGTTGATAGGATGCTAACTCAAAACTCTTTGTACCAGTCACTTGCATTACCCCAAGAATCTTCTTAACCTCATCAATAAATTTTTGTGGTTCCTTACCAACTCTTGACCCTAGAAATGTAGGCGGATTCATTCGAACAAAGTCTCGAACTCTCGTTGAAGCTGATCCACCATTAATGTTTATAGGAGCTGGAGCCTACTAATTGTTCTGATTGGCGACAATCGCATTCCAAAACTCTGCATTCGTTACCTCGTAGTTCAGGGTTGGAGAAATTGTGTTAGAATTGAGTGCATTACATTAAGTGTGTTAATTCTACGAGGAGGCATAATATGAAGCAGATAGCGATGAATTAGAATGAGAAGTTGAATAAGATCTCACGCATGATAAGAATATAAAAAAAGTGAAGTTATTTCTTAAAATAATTTGTATCCTCCCTCTCGTAGATGTGGCGCGCTTCACACCAACGAAAATTACTCTACCTAGAAAAACTTTAAGACATCCTAAGACTCTTGAACCTAATGATTTGATACCAAGTTTTCACGCCCCGAGGCTACCCCCTTGACGTAACACGAGACCTAGGATAACGAGTGACTCCAAGCATATCATTAGCATACTATAAAATGTACTGAATAAGACATGTACTATGTAGATGCTAAAACAATGGATAGCTTAAATGGGGAAAACCCCCAAATAGTCTAAATATGTATAACATACTAAGAGTTTAGTGATAACTAAAACAATCACTTAACAACTCAAGCTGAATCTACTACTATGTCTAAAAAGCCTCTAACTAAGTTTCATTGTTGGGACATGCCCCTAACTAACTTTAACAAAACCTACAAGTGAAAGTAAAGAATAAAATGAATGCAAGTCTATTGTCCTCAACTATGAAGTCTCACCACTGAAGTGACTGAATGCGGATCGGAATCAATCTAAGCATGATCTGGATGTTAAGTACCTAGACCTACATCACAAAAGTATGTAGGGAAGAGTATGCATCAATAGTTTGAATGTACTAATCATGCAGGATATATATATTAATTTGAACAAATATACATGAACTAAACAAAGCATAACTAAGCAACGACATAATCTAAACAAGATTATAAAAACTTAACATACCTGAAAATCTAAGTTGAGTGCAATGACTAAGTACTAATCATGAGGATTCCATGTTGGACTTTATACTGATATAAATGTTGAAAACTTGATCAAATGCACTAAGAGTCTGACTGTTGGGGCTACTATTAACCAACATAAACCACGGGAGATAAACATGGATTCTGATGTATACACCACATCAAGAGGACCCAATATATCTTGCAAGGGGTATAAAGGAATCTGACCACTAAATCTGAGGCCCAACAACATGGACTTGTAATCCTATGCGGGCACGTAGTTCTGAGAGGATAAGGGTACATTTAATGTTAGTACAACTCGGTGTTAAGTCTACTCTTAACGGAATATGCATATGACTAAGAGTAACAGAAATACTGATAGCTAAGACTAATGACAAGCTAACTGAGAATGCAACATTTATATAGTCAGAATGTGACATGCGAAATCTAAAGCATGATTTTCTGTTTAACTGACCTAGAAAGTATAATCATAAACTAAGAGAATTTACGCAAACTAGGATTCTGACTTTTATACAAGGAACTATGCAACATTTCCAAGAAAACATGATATTAGACTGGATTGTATACCAACTGAAATCATATTAATTCTCCAAGATTTTACAAATCCTACTTCTAAACAAGCTATATAGAATCAAGGATCTAACTAAATTCTTGGGACCTAGTGGATGAAAGAAACCCACAAGTAAAATCACTTATAATTGGTAACGAAAATTATGGAGAAATATTTTTGATTTCTGGGCTGAACTTGAAGAAAAAACTCCTACTTGTTCATGGGAAGTTGATGCCTCTTTGGTGTCTTTTTTTATCTATGTTTTGGTGAATGAGGGTTCTAGTGTAACAACCCTAAAAATGAATAAGATAAATGCTTAAGGTGTCAAGAATGCTTGCGACTAGACCAAGGTTCACACGAATTGATACGCGTAGAACCAGACCTCAGAACCCTTACTACGGCCAAGACAACTAACTTGGGGAGTTAGTTGAGCTTGAAAAGGTTGGAACCAACCATGTAAGGCTCTTGAAAACGAAGATTGAATCGAAAGAGTCTTTACCGGACTTAAAAGAGGAAATTTTATGTTTTGAGGGTTCAGGGGTAAAATGGTCTTTTCCAGGCCAAGGGTAATATTGTAATTACCCTAAGGAATTAGCTAATTAATTAATTAATTTAATTAAAGAATCAATTCGGGTTGGGTCGACCCGAAGTGACCTGTTTTCGCGAAAAGGTGTCACTCGGGTTCGAGACCCATTGGAAGCAACAAATTGATGATTTATTTGTTGATTAAAATCTGATTTTTGTAAGGGCATAATGGTCCTTTCACTAAGCTAATTAAATCAGGTTTTTATTTAAATTAATAAGGAGTCCTAGTTTGACTAATTGACAAACTAAAACTCATAATATTAGACTACTCTCTCACGATCTCTCTCTCATGTTTCACCATCTCTTTCACGTTTGCTCTCTGCCAAATTAACGTGAAGAAATGAAAATATATCAAGAGTTCTTCACACTTGAAGAACTCACATGAAATTTTAAGAAATACAAAGTAACCAAAAACGTTAAGGCAAAGAGAAGTTGTCCGTCGAGTGGTGTGTACGTTGAGGAGGCTTGGACTGATTTTGGAGAGGGTTTTGGGCAGCAACTTCTACGTTTGAACATCAATTAAGGTATGGGTTTCTTTCCTCTTGGTCCCTTTCCCAAGAGAGCCCTTAAGATTCAAGATATTCATTTCGAAAACTAGGATTGTTCCCCGTTGCATGTCCCTGTCACTAGCTCCCATTGAATTTTAGGTTGGGTATGTTTGCTGGTACAAAGTAGGGATGAAATGTGTTTTCGTGATGTTTATGTTTAAGTATGCATGTTCGAAATTTTGTGAATATTAATTATGTTGATCGAAATCATGTGAAAAAGTGATGTGTGTGTGCAACGTGTGGAAGTGAAGTTAGTCACTGTTTGGAGATGTGTAAAGGCATGTTAATCCTTGTATTTTATGTGCTAAAGTTGTACACAATGTGATGTTCATATGGGGTGTGAGGTTACTGATTTTGAGTGAAAACGCTTGACTATTGTAACCCCTAAACTACACCTAACTATACACTAAATGCTTGGTGAAATGCCCTAAGAAACTAACATGAAAAGGTTGATGAAAGGAAGCTAAAAATCATGAATAAAATTCCAGCTTGGTGTACCTTAATTTCGGTCAAAAAGAAGGTTGGAATCTGGAATATAATACATTTTTAAAGGGGTGAGGCAACCAGGATTCGAACCTGTGACATCACCCGTTTGGCTACTGTAAATTGCGAGAAAAAGATGAAAAAATGGGGCTGGGGGGAATCGAACTCGGGCTGCTGGTTGGGAAAGGAGAGGGAAAGAAATTAAACAAATGAATGGGAGGTGTGGAATTCGAACCCACGACCTCCAGGCTGCGAAGGAGAGAAGAGAAATTAAAGGGAAAAAAAAGAAAGTGTGAGGTGTGGGAATCGAACCCACGACCTCAGGGATAGAAGGAGAGGAGCGAAATTAATTAAGAAAACAAAGTGAGGCTGTGGGGGCTCGATCCCACAACATCACTGCTAAACGCCTAGCCTAAGGAGTTTTAATTTAAAATAAAAATAGGAGGCTGTGGGCGTTCGAACCCACAACCTCAAGGGAAAATAAAATTTAAACAAGGAGGCTGTGGGGGTTCGAACCCACAACCTCCCAATTTCCCAGCGAATCTAAGGATAAAATAAAAGAGGATGTGGGGGTTTGATTCCACAACCTCTAGGTTCGGGAGAAAAGGGGCAGTGAGATGTTAAATGAAAAATAAAAAGGGTTTGTGGGGGTTCGAACCCACAACCCTTCGGCCAACTTAAGTGAAAAACAAGTAGAACATTAATGATACAATGTTAATGTTGGGGTTCAATCTAGAGTCCTAATGTCATGTAGATTAAAAATAAAATCAATGAAAAATGTAAATGTTATCCAAGTGATCCGAACTTGGGATTCCTTGCCAAAACTTCTGTATCGATACATAAGTCATACATGGAAAAAATATCCAAGAATAATGCCATCTACTAAGATCGAAATCAAGATCGCATATATACAAGATACATAAGTCTTGTACTATATAATCTTAGGAATGTATGAATCACTTAACGAATTATAAATGAAGCCTCATGGCTTGAGTGTATAGACTCATTAGTCTAGCATACGTTTAAAAGCAAGTGAACCTAAGATGTATGTAATGAATGATGAAATGAACAATGAAATGATGAAACCCTAGAAGGGTTAAGTAAGAGTATGAAACACACAAATGGCCAACTATATTGGCATATGATGAAATGAATATTCACGTAAAATGGGGTAAGTAATTATGAAGAGCAAATGTGCTAATGTTAATGAATGTGGCGACAACATGATATGAGGCTAATGTAAAAGATGAGAACAATCTCAAATGAGCGTAAGTAAATGTTACCAAAATGTACCCACCTACGAGAGTGTAAAGTTAATGAAGAGACCAGTCTCTATGAACACTCTAAAGAAAGTATTGAGATTAACACACTTAATACTAATGATGAGATAAGAAATCATCTAATGAGCTATGATGTCCTCATACTAGAAGCCAGCTTCCATGACGTATTAGTTGAATATAATGGAACTTTATACTGAGCACCGATAGACTAGTTATGAGCGTTGATGACTTCTTTAGGGAAGGGCGGAAGTTCACGTAACTCTCATGAGATGAGACTGTCCGGCTTGCCGTGTATGGGTCTCCTTATATCTCCTGGTCTTTGAACCTATACTGCTAATATAGGGATCTGGCGGGGTTAAATTCCCATGTACGCTAGTATGTTTTTGGGTCACCTTGGCCGGTGATTCCACCTCTTTCCGGTGTGGGGGAGACACTAAATTTCATGATGCTCACATGATCTATGTCGGTTAAAGTTAAAGTTCTCAATGAATGAATGAGGCCAGCCTCAAATGAAGCACATAATGAAATGAATGATACCAAAAATGTTAGGATAGGATGATCAAGGGGTGAACTAGACTCAGGTAATGACATTAGGTTATTCTTGATCATTGCACAGCAAACCCGATGAAAGTCTTAATCTACACCCTAGGTATAGCTAGTGTTTACACTAGCCTATGAACGAAATAAAATGAAGTACGTATGAATGAATGAAGAAGACTCTGTGTTTGCTAATGAAGACTCCCTAGTTGAGGTCCTATATGTTGAGCCCTCATTTTGGAAAGTCTTAATGTCAAGTCCATGATTCCAAGGTCTCATGGCATATTAATGAATGTTATAAAAGATGTTAAGTGATGTATGCTATATGATATGTGTTATGTGTAAGATGTTATGTGCTGTGTGCAATAGGATAAGTATGATGATGCATGTTACTCTCATGGCATGACTTTCCTAATCCAAATTTGGAAATCTCACTGACTTTCCTAATCCAAATTTGGAAAGTTCACTAACTTTCATAATCCCAATTTCGCAAGTCCACTGACTTGACTTTCCATAATCATGTTGTTAGAAAAGAGCTATCGTTTCTCATGCATGTCCTTGGTGTGTGCTTGCATATACCCATACTTAGTACAAGTGTGTACTAACCCTATACAACTCTACAATTTTAGGTGCAGGCACAGGTGGACGCTAGAGCGTACAGGTTGACGTTGCAGCTATCCGGACGTAGAGCTTTCATCCGAACTTGGTAGGCCCTCATGCTTTCGAGGATGTCTACCTTTACTATCTAGCTTAGATATAGGCTTTAGCTAGTGGAGCATGTTCCACTAGTGTTTCTTTCTGTTTTAATTTCAGACACGGTATTAGTGCCATTTTGGCAATTGTACATTTATTACAGTATTGAACTATTTCTTTCATTTGATTATCTCTATATTAGATGGTTGATTTGTGAACGTCCATGATGTTAAGTTTAAAATGTTTAGCATGAAATAAGAAAACAAAAAGTTCAAATTTTCAGCTAAAATTAACCTAGATGAAGTAAGAATGACGTAAGTAGGCTTGTCTGCGACCTCTGAGAGGTCAACGATGCCGGTCTCGTCTGGGGTCTAGATTCTGGTCGTGAAAAAGTTGGTATCAGAGTACTAGGTTAAATTCTGAGAATAATGAGTTCACATCAACCACATTGAGTAGTTTCTAAGTCATGGTAGTGAAGTGCACCACTATCCTGGATTAGAGACTGCATGATGCGTAGGAAAATTTCTCTTCTTCTGATCTTATCGTGCTTTTCCTAATGTCTAATTTCTTGGTGTTTTTGAGCGTTTCTAACATCAATCTTTGTTATTTTCAAAGAATGAATACTAGGAGGACCATTGGTCATAGGAGAGGAGGTGCAACTGCTGGGGGTAATCAGGTTCCACCCCAGGCTCCAACTGAAGGAGTGGCTATGCCAGTAAACCCAGCTGGGTTGACAGATGCTGAGGTGAGGGCATCTCTGGCCTAGATGGCACAGGCCATTACTATGCAGGCCCAGCTATTACTTTCTAGCCCAACCGGCAGGATGTTCAGAGGGAGAACCCACTGGTTCGTAGCATGGCTGACAGACTGAGAGACTTTATGAGGATGAATACTCCTATTTTCACACGGTCTAAGACTTCAGAGGACCCCCAGGAGTTTATGGATGAGGTACATAAGATTCTGGTAGTGTGGGGGCCACAGATACTGAGAAGGCTGAGCTGGCTTCCTATCAGCTCAAGGATGTGGCACAGACTTGGTGCAAGATGTGACAGGACAACCGAGCTTTGGGCGGGGTTCCAGTCACTTGGGAGCAATTTAAGACAACCTTTCTTGAGAGATTCTTTCCCAGCGAAATGAGGGAGTCCAAGGTTGAGGAGTTCATCAACCTTAAGCAGGGATCTATGACAGTCAGGGAGTATTCCCTGAAGTTTGTTAAGCTATCCAGGTATGCTACTTTCCTTAGTATCTAACAGCAAGGATAAGGTGAATACTGAAGTTTGTTAAATTATCCAGGTATGTTACTTCCCTTGTGTCTAACAGCAGGGATTAGATGAGCAAGTTCCTCACAGGAATCAATGGAGATCTGGAGGAGGAGTGTCGGTCTGCGATGCTCCATGATAATATAGACCTCTCCAGGTTGATGGTGCATGTCCAGCAGGTAGAGGACAGCCGCAAAAAGAGGGGTATTCGTGATGCTAGGAGGCCTAAGCCTCAAGATCAGGAAGGTCCCAGCCATGGAGGCCACAGAAATAATTTTGGTGTCCGTGAGCAGCCCAGGTTTAAGAAGGGGAAACAGAGTTCTGGTAACTCTAACTCTCAGAGGACTACAACACCTAGAGGAGGCAGACCGGAGCCCAAGAAGGGCAATGGAGGTGAGATGCAGCGTCCTAAGAAAAACTGTGCTAAGAGTGGCCGAGCTCATAGTGGAGAGTGCAGACAGGGCACTAATGCCTGCTTCGGTTGCGGTAAGAGTGGGCACATGGTTAGAGACTGCCCATAGAAAAGAGGTCAGGCTGGAGGTAATGCTCAGCCTAGGACTAATCCACAGGGTGCAGCAGCAGCCGAGCCTCCTAAGAGGAACAAGTTTTATGCCCTGAAGGGCAGGGAGGAGCAGGAGAAGTCCGCTGATGTGGTCACAGGTATGCTGAAAGTATTCTCAACTTCTGTTTATGCTTTACTTGATCCAGGGTCTACGCTTTCCTTTGTAACTCCTTTGCTTGCTCTCATTTTTGAGATATTGCCTGAAGTTCTGCATGATCCTATAGTGGTTAGTACACCTTTAGGAGAGAATGTAAGAAGTGATAGAGTATACAAGGATTGCCCAATAGTTGTAAGTGATAAGACTATGTGTGCAGAGTATACAAGGATTGCCCAATAGTTGTAAGTGATAAGACTATGTGTGGAGACCTGGTTGAGTTATACATGCATGATTTTGATGTTATTCTTTGCATAGAATGGCTTCACAGTTACTATGCTTGCTTGGACTGTCGTAGTAGAGTGGTGAGATTTCGTTTCCCTAATGAAGAGGAGCTAGTCTGGGAGGGATACAACTCGAGTCGTCCTAACCTCTTGATTTCTAACCTTAAGGCCAATAAAATGGTATCCAAGGGGTTATTGTGTCATCTTGTGAGTGTTAATGATTTAGATCATGACATTCCTTCCATAGACTCAGTGCCTGTAGTTAATAAGTTCCTAGATGTATTTCCCGATGATTTGCCTGGAGTCCCTCCCCCTTGAGAGATTGATTTTGGTATCAACTTAGAACCCGATACTAAACCAATTTCAATTCCTCCTTACAGAAGGGCTCCAGCTGAACTCAAAGAGTTGAAGCTGCAGTTAAAAGATCTCACTGACAAGGGTTTCATTCAGCCGAGCATATCCCCTTGGGGCGCTCCAGTGTTGTTTGTGAAAAAAAAAGATGGAACCCTTAGAATGTGTATCGATTATCGGCAGCTCAGCAAAGTCACTATAAAGAATAAGTATCCACTTCCCAGAATAGATGATTTGTCGATCAGCTCCAAGGGTCTAGTTTCTTCTCTAAGATTGATCTTCGTTCAGGGTATCATCAACTTAGGGTTAGGGATGGAGATATCCCAAAGACAGCCTTTCGTACCCGTTATGGTCACTATGAGTTCCTAGTCATGTCATTTGGTCTTACGAATGCACCTGCTGTATTTATGGACCTCATGAATCGAGTCTTCCGTGAATACCTTGACTCATTCGTCATAGTATTAATTGATGACATCCTCATCTACTCTAGGACCAAGGAAGAGCCTGAACAACATTTGAGACTAACCTTGCAGGTACTTAGACAACATCAGCTGTATGCCAAATTCAGCAAGTGTGAATTTTGGCTTAGATCAGTGATCTTCCTGGGTCATGTTGTGTCCGATCAGGGCGTGGAGGTGGATCCCAGGAAGACTTGGGCTGTGAAAAACTGGCCAAAGCCTCTTACCCCCACTGACATCCATAGCTTTTTGGGATTGGCTGGTTACTAACGCAGGTTTGTGGAGGGCTTTTCTTCCATTGCTGCCCCATTGACAGCTTTGACTAAGAAGAAAGCCAAGTTTGAGTGGACAGATACTTATGAGAAGAGTTTCCAGGAGCTCAAGGACAGACTCACTTCAGCCCCGGTGCTTACTTTGCCTAAGTGTGGTGAGAATTACACTATTTACTGTGATGCATCTAGGGTTTGTTTGGGTTGTGTTCTTATGCAGGTTGGTAAGGTGATAGCCTATGCATCCAGACAGCTCAAGGTTCATGAGAAGAATTATCCCATTCATAACCTGGAGTTTGCAGCTGTGGTGTTTGCACTGAAGCTGTGGAGGCACTATTTGTATCGAGTGCATGTGGATGAATTCACAGACCACAAGAGTCTCTAGTACGTGTTCACACAGAGGGAGTTGAATCTACATCAGCGTAGATGGTTGGAGCTGTTGAAGGATTATGACATGAATGTTCACTACCATCCAGGTAAGGCTAATGTTGTAGCTGATGCTTTGAGCAGGATGAGCATGGGAAGTACAGCCCACGTTGAGAATGAGAAGAAGGAGTTGGTGAAAGATGTACACAGACTGGCCAGACTGGGTGTGCGATTGGTTGACTCTACTAGTGGGGATGTTTCAGTTCATCCTAGTTCTGAATCATCCTTGGTAGTTAAAGTCAAGCTGAGTCAACATCTAGATCCTGTGTTGATGGAGCTGAAGGACTCAGTGTTGATAAAGATGAATGAGTCTTTCGCTTTGGGAGGTGATGGCATACTTAGACATCAGGACAAGCTGTGTGTACCAGATGTGAATGATTTGCGGACCAGGATTTTTGCAGAGGCCCATGGTTCCAGATATTCCATACATCCAGGTTTCACCAAGATGTATCATGATCTTAAGAAGATTTAAAGATTTATTGGTGGGACGGCATGAAGATGGACATTGCAGAATATGTGGCCAAGTGTCCTAATTGTCAGCAGGTTAAGGCAGAGCATCTTAAGCCTGGTGGTCTGACTCAGATTATTGAGGTTCCGACTTGGAAGTGGGAGGCCATTAATATGGACTTTGTTGTTGGTCTTCCGAGGACTAGGAGGTAGCATGACTCCATATGGGTTATTGTGGACAGATTGACAAAGTCTGCCCACTTTATCCCTGTGAAGTCTACTTACAGAGCCGAGGATTACGCGAGACTCTATATTGATGAGATTGTGAGATGGCATGGGATTCCTTTGTCTATCATTTCAGATAGAGGAAATAGGTACACATCACTATGGATATCATTATGGAGTTACCTGAGACTCTTAGAGCTCTTTATAGTATTTGGTTAATCATGGATTGATGAGACAATTAGCTTATATCATTCCCATTAAATCTTCTTTCAGTGTCAACACGATTAGCGTGTTCATATTACAAGATAATTAATCTCCACTTGGTACATGTGTTTCATATATCTAATAGAGGATCCTTATTCACTTCTACATTCTGCAGGACCTTTCAAAAGGAGTTAGGTTCTCAAGTAGACCTTTGCACTGTGGAAATAAATCTTGGCACCAATTAATTTTGCAGCCATACTTGTTGAAATTACTAGCCACAAATGTGAAAATTGGTAGCCACCATGTGAAAGTTGGTAGCCACATTTGTGGAAGTAGGTAGTCAAAGTTTGGTATAAGTTTGGTATTAGTTTGGTAGAGTTAGGCAGCCAATTTTGTTGAAATTGGCTATCACATTATATCATTAATGATGTAAACAAGTGTTCAAAAAACTCTATAAGTAGAGTAGTAATTGAACACTTGAAGACGCACCAAAATGGAGAAGCAATAGAGAGCAGAGAGAGTAATCCACAAACTACTTCTTAGTTTGTAAGAAAATAGTGTGCAAATAATATTATTGTGAGTTGTAGGAAATAAAAGAGTGTTGAGTAGTAGTCTTTTGACACTACCAAGGTTTTCATCAGTATTATTGTATTACTTATTCGGGTATCATATTTACCCATTTTAATATTTGGTGTCGTTGTTACTCTCTTCCTATTGCTATTTAGTTTGGACATTATCCTGGGTGTGATTATCATTTTGTCCAACAACGTGGTATCAGAGCCATGCAAATAATAGTCCGTTGTCCTTTCAATACCCCCGTCTCAGAAGAGAAAATTATGAAAAATGGTGTTTACGAATGAAAGCTATTCTTGGCTCTCAAGATGTTTGGGATATTGTAGACAAAGGGTATACAAATCCTGCAAATGAGGAAACTTTGCCCTCAAATGAAAAGGAGGTCTTGTTAAAGACAAGAAAGAAAGATCAACAGGCCCTCACTCTTATTCATCAATGTTTGGATGATGGCATGTTTGAGAAGGTGGCTGATGCAACCACCTCAAAAGAAGCGTGGGAGATTTTACAAAATTCTCTCCAAGGAGTTGATAAAGTAAAGAAGATAAAACTTCAAACTCTAAGGGCTGATTTTTGAAGTTTTAAAAATGAAAGAATCCGAATCTATTTCGGATTTCAGGCTGTTGTAAATCAACTAAGAAGATACGGGGAGGAAGTAGATGATGTGCGTGCGGTAGAAAAGATCCTTCGTTCTTTAACACCTAAATTTGATTATGTGGTGTATGCTATTGAGGAGTATAAAGATCTAGACTCTATGACGGTAGAACAATTGGAAGGTTCTTTACTAGCCCATGAAGAGAAAATGAAAAAGGAGAAAAGAAGAGCCACTAGAGCAACTTCTTAAAACTCATGCATCCTTCAAAGGATTTGAAGGTAAGAAAAGTTACAAAGGAAATGGACAATGGCGAGGCCGTGGAGGTCGTGGAAGAGGAAGAAGTTACACCAATTATTTCAATAATGAAGATAAAGGTCACCAGTCATTCAGAGGTCGTGGTCGTGGTCAACGAGGAGGCGGAGGACGTGGAGCCTATCAAGGTACAAATGAAATAAGGTATGACAAATCTAAAATTGAGTGTTATAACTGTCATAAAATGGGACATTACTCTTGGGAATGTCGTAGTAATGTTGAAGAGAAATTTAATCTTGTTGACAACAACAAAGATGAAGATGAGTCAACACTGTTATTAACACCCAAAGAAGAAGATAAAGATGATTGCAGCTCATGGTATTTTGAAAATGGAGCAAGCAATCATATGTGTGGCCAGAAATATAAATTTGTGGAGATAAAGAAGACCGTGAAAGGTAATGTGTCTTTTGGAGATACCTCAAAGATCCAAATTGAAGGGATAGGTACAATTCTGATATCCTGTAAAGATGGTGGTCATAAATTGTTTACCAATGCTTATTATGTGCCAAAATTGAAAAGTAATATTTTGAGTTTGGGTCAACTTCTTGAAAAAGGATATGATATTCAGATGAAAAATATGCATCTTTGGCTAAGAGATTCAAGTAACAACTTAATTGTTAAAGTTCATATGAAAAAGAATAGGTTGTTTCCTTTGAATCTTCAAACTATCGATGCAAAGTGTTTGAAGGCTAATGTGCAAGATGACTCATGGTGTTGGCATATGAGATTTGGGCACTTGAACTTTGAAGTGCTCAAATCAATGGGAGATAAGAACATGGTTGATGGGATACCGTCAATCAACCATCCAAATCATTTGTGTGAAACTTGTCTTCTTGGAAAACATGCAAGGAGGAGTTTTCCAAAGGAGACTACATCAAGAACAAGTAAGCCACTCCAACTTGTTACACCGATGTGTGTGGTCCAATCGATTCACATTCTTTTGGTAAAAGAAAATATTACTTGCTCTTTATTGATGATTTCAGTAGAAAGACTTGGGTATACTTCTTGAAGCAAAAATCTGAAGTTTTTGTTGCCTTTAAAAATTTCAAAGCACTTGTAGCAAAAGAAAGTGACTATGAAATAAAAGCATTAAGGTCTGATAGAGAAGGCGAATTCACTTCAAAACAATTTAATGACTTTTGTCAATCTCATGGAATTCGTCGCCCTCTAACAGTACCTTACTCGCCACAACAAAATGGAGTTACAGAAAGAAAGAATAGAACAATTCTTAATATGGCTAGATGTATGTTGAAAGCTAAACATCTACCAAAAGAATTTTGGGCCGAGGCTGTTTCTTGTGCAGTTTATTTGAGCAACAAGTCTCCAACAAAAAATGTACGAGATCAAACACCTCAAGAAGCATGGAGTGGAAGAAAGCCAAGTGTTAAGCACTTGAGAATCTTTGGGAGCATAGCCTATGCTCATGTTCCACATAGAGGGAGAGCTAAACTTGACGATTGGAGTGTCAAGTATGCATTTGTTGGCTATGACGCAAGTTCAAAAGGCTACGAATTGTACAATCCAAGCAATAACAAGATGGTGGTGAGTCATGATATTGAATTTGATGAAGAAGCATCATGGAACTGGGAGGCTCCAGAAGAATAAACATATGATTTTCTTTCATATTTCGGAGATGAAGAAGAACAGGAGACCATGGCACAGGATGCTACCCCGCCTCCTTCACCA
Organism: Solanum sitiens; assembly: GCA_016801875.1. Taxonomy (NCBI): domain Eukaryota; kingdom Viridiplantae; phylum Streptophyta; class Magnoliopsida; order Solanales; family Solanaceae; genus Solanum; species Solanum sitiens. The sequence continues at coordinate 514,615 of JABWTJ010000219.1, forward strand.
GCAAATATTGCATCTCCATCTTCTAAAGAGAGTTCAAGTGAAAGAACACATAGGATGAGGAACATTCAAGAACTGTATGATGACACAGAAGAATTTACTAATTTTGATTTTTTGTGTTCTTTCAAAGGACCATCGAGCAATTAGAGTCAAATGGGTATACAAGATGAAGAAAAATGCCCATGGAGAAGTACAAAAATACAAGGCAAGACTTGTGGCTAAAGGCTACAAACAAAGGCATGGCATCAACTATGAAGAAGTCTATGCGCCTGTTGGCCGCATGGAGACAATCCATCTATTGATCTCTTTAGCGGCGCAAATGAAGTGGAAGATCGATCAACTAGATGTCAAATCGGCATTCTTGAATGTATATCTTCAATAAGAAGTCTATGTTGAGCAACCATTGGCTTTTCATGGTTAAAAATCATGAAGATAAGGTGTTGAGGTTAAAGAAAGCCTTATATGGGTTGAAGCAAGCTCCACGAGCTTGGAATAGTCGCATTGACAAATACTTTCTAGACAATGGGTTTACTCGTTGTCTCCATGAATATGCTCTTTATATTAAAATTCATACTAATGGAGATATTCTGCTTGTTTGTCTTTATGTTGATGATCTCATTCTAACGGGTAACAACCCAGTTTTATTTGAAGCCTTCAAGAAAGCTATGTTCCTTGAGTTTGAGATGACAGACATAGGGCTCATGTCATATTACTTGGGCCTAGAAGTGAAGCAAATGGAGGAAGGCATCTTCATATCTCAAGAAAGCTATACAAAGGAGATTTTGAAGAAGTTCAACATATTTGATTCCAACCCTGTGAACACCCCAATGCAAAGTGCAACAAAATTGTCAAAGTTTGACGATGGAGAAGAAGTGGATTCCACTTTGTTCAAAAGTCTCGTAGGAAGTCTGAGGTACTTGACATGTACGAGACCAGATATAGTCTTTGCAGTTGGAGTAGTAAGTCGATTCATGGAAGCTCCTACCTCCACTCACTTGAAGGTCGCTAAAAGAATTCTTCGCTACCAAAAAGGTACAATCGACCTTGGGCTATTTTATTCTTCTTCCGATAATTTTAATCTTGTGGGATATTGTGATAGTGAATATGCGGGAGATGTTGATGATAGAAAGAGCACATCTGGTTTTGTGTTTTTCTTGGGTGATTGTGTTATTTCTTGGAGTTCAAAGAAACAATAAATTATTACTCTCTCGACTTGTGAAGCTGAATATGTGGCAGCTACCTCATGTACATGTCATGCTATTTGGTTGAGACGGTTATTGAAGGAACTCAATTTGTCACAAATTAAAGCCACAATGATTTGTGTTGATAACAAATCTGCGCAAGCACTAGCAAAGAATCCAGTGTATCATGATCGAAGCAAGCACATAGACACAAGGTATCACTTTATCCGAGAATGCATTACCAAGAAAGAGGTAGAGCTCAAGTATGTGAAATCTCATGATCAAGTTGCAGATATTTTTACGAAGCCTCTCAAGTTTGAAGATTTTCAGAGATTGAGATCAAGCCTTGGAGTAAAGAAGAAAAATCAAAAATTAAGGGAGAGATTTGTGGAAATAAATCTTGGCAGCAATTAATTTTGCAGCCATACTTGTTGAAATTACTAGCCACAAATGTGAAAATTGGTAGCCACCATGTGAAAGTTGGTAGCCATATTTGTGGAAGTAGGTAGTCAAAGTTTGGTATAAGTTTGGTATTAGTTTGGTAGAGTTAGGCAGCCAATTTTGTTGAAATTGGCTATCACATTATGTCATTAATGATGTAAACAAGTGTTCAAAAAACTCTATAAATAGAGTAGTATTTGAACACTTGAAGACGCACCAAAATAGAGAAGCAATAAAGAGTAGAGAGAGTAATCCACAAACTACTTCTTAGTTTGTGAGAAAATAGTGTGCAAATAATATTATTGTGAGTTGTAGGAAATAAGAGAGTGTTGAGTAGTAGTCTTTTGACACTACCAAGGTTTTCATAAATATTATTGTATTACTTATTCGGGTATCATATTTACCCATTTTAATATTTCGTGTCGTTGTTACTCTCTTCCTATTGCTATTTAGTTTGGTCATTATCCTGGGTGTGATTATCATTTTGTCCAACATGCACAACCTTTTGCCCACAGTAATACGGGCATTATAGAATACAATTTAACTCTTTAATGATTATGTTATGGGATTTTGTGTTTGATTTTTTGGGTCAATGGAATCTGTTCTTAGCCATACTAGAGTATATGTATAATAATATATGTTGTTAAAGTACGAGGCCTTATAATGTAGAATTTGTTACTCTGTGGTTTGTTTGTTTAAGTCATAGACTAGCCTATGTGGTAGTGATTTGGTTCAAGAGGCTTTTGATAGAGTTCAAGTTATTAAGGATAGGATTAGGTTAACTTATAAAAGGGATAAGGGTTACGGTGACCATTGGAACGTGCCATTGAGATTTAAAGTTGTTGACTAGGTATTTCTTGGAGTATTACACACAAAGGGCATCATGAGATTTAGGAAGAGGGTGAAAAATAAGCTCCAGGTATATAGGGTTATTTAGGAATCTCGAGACTATTGGTGATATTGGTCATGAGTTGGCCTTATCTCCTGGATTTTCTGTTGTTCATCCAATTTTTCATGTTTTAATGCTTTGCTAATATGTTCATGACGACCCACATGGGCTCTAGTATTACTCAGACCAAATCGATGCACTTGATATTTGTGGAGTAGTTAGTTTTTGTGTTTGTAAGAGATTATTGTGTTTGAGGTCCATTATGTTGTTAGGTTCTGTGGAAATGTCCTCTAATCAAGCAGTCTATCTTGGAGATTGAGGAGGACATGCGAGTTTAGTATTACTATCGGTTCAAAGCTTAAGTTACTTATTGAGTCTTTACTTTAGAGAAAGAAAAACGTTTTGGGTGTAAATACTCTACAAAAAAAAAAAAAAAATTACCAAGAAAAAAAATTGTTGGGAAATTGATCAAATTGGTTGGCAAATTGAATTACCAACCAAATGCCAACTTATATTAATCGGTTACTAAAAGGCTCTTCGGTGAATATTATCAACCGATTTTAATTTGTTGGTAAACATACCAACCAAAAATCAGTTGGTAAACACCCAAAGATGTTGTTACATAATTTTGAAACATGACCCTGAAAATTCCGTTGGTAAATTCACAAACTAATTTTTGGTTAGTGTATCATTAGTACATTCACTAACAAATTGAAAAGGAGTTAGTAATTTTTTTTTTCATTATTTGATTTCGTTGGTAATAGGTTGGAGGATAAGGTTAGCAAGTTTGATAGTACTTGTTTCAAGACACATTGGTAATTGGTTGTCAATTTTTGTAACAGAAAGTTTATGATGGTTGGTTGGTAATTTTAGTAATAGAAAATTTATGTTGCTAATTTATCAAAAACATTTAAATACATTTTTTTGGTTTCCCATCCGTTGACCGATACCCACATTGGAGCCCAACAAAATCACGATACGCGCCGAGAAGTCCCAGATCGGTGGACAAAGCGCTCCCTAACAATGGTGACTCTGTACCCAAAGGGGAATCGAACTCCAGACCTCTGGGTTAAGAATGAAGAGCACATATTACTCCACCACAACCTTTGTAGGTAATAAATTTTAAACATGTTAGAATGATTATTTGTTTTTCTAATAAATCTACTAACTGATTGTTAGTGTGTTGGTAATATATAATTAAAGTTCAATGTTAGGTTAGTAATTTTTTGACAATGTGTTAAACATATTATTAGCTGAATGATTATTTAATAGTAAAATATTTATTAATTTACTGCATTTAAAAATCAAAGAGCTCGAATATAAATCCAATAATATTAATATCAATTTTATAAATCACATTTGAATGAAACAATGAAAAATCTATGATAGCAAGATAAATTAATCTCAATATGACACACATCATTATATCCTGATGTGTTTCTAAACACTTGTAGTGTACGAGTTGACAATGTCCGACAAAACTACCTTGAAGAATCTTATCTACTTGTTGCTGTATTTTATGTGACATTTTTTTCTCAAATGTCATTCTTCCTCTCTTGTAAATGGGTATACAATACTTTTTTTTGCCTGAACATCCAAATCACGGTCTTGAAGATGAATCCAAAAAGATCATTATCCAACATTTCCTAAGAAAGCTTTCAAAGAAACAAGGCCGTAAGTTTGTGAAATAAACTTGTTAGAGGATCACTAAATTACATTGCAGGTTGACATGTTGATATGATCTTAGACTTTACAGTATTGCTTTAAGAAATCATCAAGAAATAGTCAGAGGCAACACATGTGATATATAATATTTAACATCAGCAGCCACCGAAGTTCATGTGTTTTCTCAAGGAAATTTATTGTTAAAACAGACTCCTATCTAAGAAACTACAACCCTTATGCATAAAGACCGAGCAAAGAGCTAGATGTCATATAATAGCTACTTAACAAGCATTTTGTTCTAATAGACCATGATGATAAATTACTTTAAACATCAAGGTGTCCTTTTGATATACACCACAGTTTGTATCCAAACGAATGATTATGTTGTAAACTTTTTTAAAATTCACTACCATCGAATTGTAGGAATAGAAGTAATACTTAATTGAGGCTTTCTTGACATCGTGCAAAGAAGATCACATTTATCATAGTACTATAAAGTTTCAGCTTTGAACCTCTAACTGCGCTGATGAAATGTTAATCTAAGCACGTTAACCAAAAATATTTATCAAATCTAAATTTTGGCTAAAATCTAAAAGTTAAACGCCTAACTGCACAAATTAAAAATGGAAGCCTCAAAACCTAAACCAATCATCCCATTAGTTAAAAAATGACCTTCCAAATCTAACCGCAGTGATGAAATTCTCATAAGAGAAAGTCTGCGAAAAATGTAAGGCAATTCCAATTTTTTGCCAAAAGTTAAAATTTAAAATGCCTAATGGCACAAACTGAAAAAGGCAACATTGAAACACGAAGAAATCATCCAATTAGACCAAATATGACCTTCTAGAGCTAATCGCGCTGATGAAATTCTTATTTGAGCATGTTTCCCCGAAATTTTGACCAAATTTAAATTTTAGCCAAAACTTAAAAGCTAAAATGCCTAACAACATAAACTAAAAATAAAAGCTTCAAATTCTGAACCAACCATCCTACTAGACAAAAAATGACCTTCCGAAACTAACCGCACTTATGAAATTTAATCTTAGCACATTTACCAATATTATTGACCTAATCTACATTTTGGCCAAAAGTTAAACTTTAAAACGCCTAATAAAACAAACTAATAATTGAATCCTCAAAACCTAAACCAACAATCCTATCAAATACAAAATGACCTTTCAAATCTAACCGTACTAACAGAATTATCATATGAGCACCTTTACAAAAAATATTAAGCAAAGATAAATTTTTCTCAAAAGTTAGAAGTTAAAACACCTAATGAAACAAACTGAAAATGAAAACCCCAAAAATCATCCTATTAGAGAAAAAAAGGAGCTTCTAGAGCAAATTGCGCTGACGAAATTCCAATTTGAGCACATTTCCCAAAAATTTTGACCAAATTAAAATTTTGCCAAAACATAAAAGTCAAAATGCCTAACGACACAAAGTGACTATAAAATCCTCAAAACTCGAGCCAACCATATTACTACTAGACCAAGGATGACTTTTATCGAGCTAACCGCGTTGACATAATTTCAATCGAGCACGATTACAAAAGACAATGACCAAAGTAAAATTTTGGCCAAAACATAGGATCTAAAACGCCTAACGAAACAAATTGAAAATGAATGCATCAAAACCTGAACCAACCATTCCGAAGCTAATCGCTGACAGAATTCTCATCAAAGTACGTTTGAAGAATATGTTAATCTATGTCAAAGTTTGGAAAAAACTTAAAAGCTAAAACTCCTAACGACATAAAATGAAAATGAAAACCCCAAAACACGAACAAACAATCCTATTAGACAAAATATAAGTTAGAAATTAATAATTTACCAACACACTTTATCACAATTGGTAATAGTTACTATTTAACTATACATTCATATGTAATAAAACCAACTAATAATTAATATGTTGGTAATTATCAATGGATTAATAATCGGGCGATATATGACCAACTATTCTAACGATGTTAGTAATTCCCTAACTACAATCTTTATTCGTCGGCAAATTTTTTAACTAATTGGATATTGGTTGGCAAGTGTACCAACAAATTATATTTCGCTACTAATTTATCAACACATTTATATTTGATTGGTAAATTTAGCAACAAATTTTGTTGTTGGTAAATGTTTGGTTAGTAATTCATTGGTAATATGTTAAGATATTATATAAGCAACTTTTTGTCATATTTACCAAACGATATATACATTTTTTGTAGTATTACAAACAAAAAGTGTGTGTTAGTAATATTTTAGTTGGTAATCCATTGATAGAATGTTGCTAAATTTGGCGTCATTTCCCCCCATGTATTTACCAACTGAAATACTTAATAAGATTTTGGTTGGTAATATGTTTGAATTTTGTTTTTATGGTTTAAAATATAATTCAGTTAGACATATGTTGGTAATTTGTTGGTAGAATATTAACCAACTTAAGTATATTCTTACTATCTACAGATATAATGTAGAAACCCTAAGTAATTTATGAGATGGAGGAATAAAATGATCCATCGGATGGTCGTTCGTTCAATTTTTATGTTTTTGAGTTTTTATTTTTTAAATGGTTGACATCGATCAAAACATTTGCAGAATGATATTACAATGATATCCTGACGAATCCACAACCTCCAAAATATCATAATTGATCTAGAGGGACCTTTTGTTTGTGCCATCGGGCTTCCATCTTATTTTGAGCAAGTTTATTGCTTATAGCTAAAATGGTGCCTTTGGTGTGTGACCTACTTTTTATCAAAGTGATCTCCAATGGTGTACCATCCTAAGCAGCCTTGGAAAACTTAAATGTGTAGCACTTTGGTTGTCTTTGCTCTCTTTCATGGTGATCGTAGTTGCTAAGTGACCGTTTAGTGGGGCTTGGAAACGAGAAGCCTAGTTTCTTTAGAGGCCACTTCTTAAGCAAAATAGTGACTGCTTTAGTAGTAAATGCTAGCAGTTTCTATCAATTTTAAGCTCTTATTTCATTTTGTTATTTTTTATTTGTTCATGGATTTAGACCATGCGCAGGGTAGTTATTGATGTAGAATTGCTATTTAGAGTTATAATGCCTTAATATATCATCTCACATTTTTTTAAAATGTCTTAGATCTCTATAAATTGTTTAATTTGACTTGGCTCAGCTAGTTTGAAGGCTTGTCTCACTAGTTACTCCTACTGATAAAATTCCGATCTTTAATCTCCGTTAGTGGTGTCCCCGATGTTTTACTTGGTGGTGGTGTTCCCTTGTTTGATATTTTGATTTGGAAAATGATTGAGCTGTTGTGGATTTGGATAAGATGTCAACCCACATAATCCCTTTATTATAGATAACATGTGGATAGAGATGATCTAGAGTGTTGAACTCACGATTTTAGTTCAGGAATACATTGTAGTCATGGTCGAATCTGCGTATATCCTTTGGCCACAGTCTTGTTCGTGCATATCTCATAGACTGGTTGAGTACTAACGATCAAGTTTAGTTATTCCAATGATGAAGTGTATTAAGTTTTAACTTGGGTTATGGAGGTGTGCTGGTTATAAGATTGCATTTTTTTCAACTCTTTTGAGAATGCTTTCCTTGGTAAAGGTCCATGCTTGAAACTAAGAAAAGACAAAGGGAAGGGGTCGCCCAATGTTGTGTAGATAGTGTTGAAGATAAAAACAACTATATTTATTATTATAAAAGGAATTTATTCAAATTCATATTTGAAAATGGGATTATCAACTGTACTTGATTGCAAAAACCCGCTAATCTAGTATTTTGGTTTCCCCCATATAACTTGAGAAATCATAAGTGAAGTAAAAATAGTTGGAATTCATTATCTACTTTTCTCAGCCTCAGAGGATTGAGATTTTTGAGAGCACCGCGCTGTGATTAAAAGGAGGATTGCAATGCTAAAGAGAAAATCTTGTTCGCTTTTCATTTGATTGGGACCTTACCAGAATATTTTGCAACTCAATCATAGATGATGGAATCATGAAAGATTTTAACCTTTTCATACTCTATCTCTATCTCACTCGCACAGACAACTAACTCCTTACAATAGAAAGGAGTATCTAAACCAATCTAGTTTGATGGTCTATCTCAGAGATCCTATCTGAGAGCAAACAAGAGATAGAAAGGGGGTCGGAGGAATAGTTTTAGAGTTAAATAGTCTTTTTGGTGATAGACGGACTTGACCCTCATGATTTTTAAAGTCGATGGATTTTCCTTTCACTATAAATTTCGTTCTTGTCGGTATGATCATGTAGAACGAAACTCTATTGTCACATCCCAAAACCATACCCTAGAAGTTAGATTACAATCTTGGATTGTAACCGGCGTCGTCGAACTCTCGGAGTTCTAAGACAAGCCTCTTTCATATCATTCATCGCATATACATAATGAAAAGTAGTGCGGAATTAGAACTTTTCGTAAGATAATATAGAAGTCTTTAAACTCTTTCATATAAGTAGAAATTATCATCTTATGACACAGGAATACTTGGGACACGGCCCATACTTCAATACGAAAATAAAAAGACATAGTCTATTACAATACTTCAAAGAAAACATAAAAGACATATGCCCTCGAGTCAATTGAGGACATACTTCAAATTCTCTTGAACGATCTTCTAAGTCCAAGTCTTCACTTCACAAAGCTCTTCACCTATTAAGAACTATAGATAGAAAATAAAGCATGGAACTAGTACAACCACATGTACTAAGTATGGCATTATGCATAAAAATCATGAAAACGGACTTTATTTGAAATATGCATCTTTTCATTTTATAAATAATACTTTAATCATAATAACATCATTTAGCAATTAAGAAACACATAAGATAACAATTAACCAAAAATACCATTTTTAAGCATCACTTTACAGTGAGCTATATTCACTGTACAGTGAATTAATTCACTGTTACAGTGAAATGCTAAATCCTCTTAAAACTCAACTTCTAGCATGTAATTCCCTCACATAAAGTCATCCTAAGATTCACTTAAGTCACACAAAGAGAGACCGCCCATACACCCTTTCTAGATTTGCCTAAACGACCCTTAAGATTACCTACAATGAGTTACATACATACTTACAAAGCAATCATAAACATCATTGTGAGATTTCTCTACAATCATGAATCCTAAGTCTCCCATAAGTGAAATGTGAAGGAACCTCCCATACAATCCCTTACACACACACTCAAGTGATCCAATGGACTTCTTATAGTAGAATCATTCTCACTAAATCACCAACCATAGGTGATATGACATTCTCTACCCAAAGGCTATCAAAAGACCTACTTAAGTACATCAAGAAGATAACGTCCATAGTGACCTCTTCAAGATTACCTAAATAGTCCTTAAGACTACCTAAGGCTTAGATCATGTCAACAAGATTAACCAACTTCCCTAACTAGAGTCATCCTCAAGACTTCCAAAGATAAGACATGAAGAGATCATCCTTCCATGCCCTCCTCACACTTTAGCTAAGGAATGCTTAAGCCACTTTAGATTAGGTACTCATTCATTTACATAGTTACTAACATAGGTCATTAGTTCATTCGTTCATTAAGACTCATTCATCACATAAGACACTCACATAATACATCACATAAGACACTCACATAATACATCACATAAGACACTCACATAATGGTCTTGGACAAGACCTAGGAAATTCCACATAACACCTTCAAAGCCTATTATGCAATGTCTAGATAGCGTCCCATACCACCACCTAAACCTCATAAACTTATCTAATGCTAATAGGTATTCCACATGATGAGAATAGGCAATAACTGACATAGACCATGGTATCAAGACATGGAATCTGGAGATCTATCCTACTCCGATGAGGTTGTTCTACTTTCTAATGGTAGAACTTAGACACATCCCATGTAGGCACATGGTTAAGGAATATGAAGGGCTTCTTTGTATTCTAGTCTCATACTTAACTAGAACTACTTCCCTTTCCATACTCACTCGGTGCTAGCCTTCTTTCTCATAGAGTATTTCATACATTAGGTTTACAGAAAAGAGTTTCATATCTAGTTCATAACCCAATTACATTTACCCTATTAAGGAAGGTCCACTAGGGCTACCTCATAATGGCGATAAGAAGCTCATGATGACTTTCCTATGTGTTAATATGATGCCGTTCCAGCCAACTAACCTTAAGTCCATCATTCCTTTACTTTGAAGGATACCATTACGGCTTACACTTCAATCAATCTTAACCTTCCCTTTAAGTCAAGGTTTGCACATAAAAGACTCTCATAACATCATTTAAAGTCACATGTCATTCATACATTCACGACTAAAAGTTATAACACCCTAAATCAAGACATCAGATATCCATAATCTTATATACATCAAGCAAGATATACAAGTCAACCAAGACAAGACATCACATACTTCACTTTTAACACATAATACAAGTCATTCTAGAAACACCTCTAAAACAACCTAACATCTTCAAGTCACCCTATATATCATCATAACATCATTAATATACTCCACATAGACTCATAAAGTCAAGTAGGAATAACCAAGACTTAACCTAACACTACTCTCATAATGTCAAGTCAAAGTCTAACATGATCACTTAAGGCAACATAACTAGAAGAATACATACATGACTATATAACTTCACATGTAGATAGGTAATGTCATGCTTCACATAATCAAACTACACAAATAGCCACATAACTTAAAGTAGTTGCCAATAAGGCCATGCTCATAATATTGCATAAAGTAACGCCGACAAGGCCACGTCAATTGCAAGTAAAACACATAACATCGCCACCATAAGTGGACCATACCAAGCACAATAGAATTGAAGTATAATTAATATCAAATTAAAGTAAATGGGGCAGCATACCTTCATCCCCTCATCCACACTTCAATTCAATGCCAAACCAACCAATTCAACATCACAAGGCCCTTACCTATGGCCATGAACAATAATTCAAAGCAATAACCATAAAACTCAATGAATCTACATCAATTCATTCTAGGTTTAACAATCTAAGATCAACTAGATATCAATTGAATACAATTCTTATATCATTATAAAGCCTATAAGAAACTACACTATAATTCATGAATATTAGCTTAATATCAAGTAACCCAATAAGTAGTCAAAACTAGGGTTCATCAATTTACCTGGGTTTATAGGTAAGTTATGTTAAAATCATCAATACAATATCAATTAGATCATAATTCATTGTTTAGAAATCATTTATGCAAGAACCCATGGTAGAAATCCCGAAATTGGACAATTCACTTTAGAAAACTTTGAAAAACATCTTGAGGATTGGGCTCCTTGATGAAATAAGTTTCAAGGATCAAAAGCCATACCTCAAGGATGATAATTCTTTAATTTTATGAAGAATTTCGACACAAAAACCCCTCACCAAGCTGCCTCTTCAATAGGGTCTTCAATGGAGTCTTTGGGATATTTTCTAAGTGTTTTGGGTTTTCAATTTGGAAGAATGAAGTCTCTAGGTTGTTAACAACTTATATAGTTAACTAAAATACCCATAAGACTCTCAAATAACAGTCCAACACTTAATTTAGAAGTGGGGTGAATTTACCAATTCACCTCTTAATTGGCAGCAACTGTGCGCGCAGGAACAGGTGCTTGCGACGCCTGCCTTTGACGGGGCGTCGCAGCCCTCCGTTGGTGGCTACAGTGGCTTGACAAGGTTCCAATCTTCACCCTTGTCTAAGGCCCCCACGACGGAACCCTGTGACGGGGCGTCACAGCAACGACTGGCTGTTGACTGCTCCGTCGCCAAGGCTGACTGGGACAGCCTGCACACTGATTTTTGGGTCCTTCTTCAAGGACCCTTTGATGGTCCTTGGGGATAATTTCCCATACATTTCCAACCCAATACGATCATCTATAACTTTAACACCTATCACATAAATTTCATACAAAACGAACACATAAAACTCAATGAAACTCGCCTAGACGTACAAGGTCGACTCAAGGCATATCTTTCGAACGCCTTGGACGTTCTTGGTCGTTTGACCTCCAAACTTCACGAAACTTTAACCACTGCCTATACATGCTATATTAACTCTATTAAGAACCTTAAAACACCATGAAACACACATAAACACATATAATCACATTTAAGACATTTTGGTGACTTAGTCGTCAAACGTCTTAGTCGTCCCTTGACGTTTGACTTCCAACACCTCTAATATTTTAGCTACTGCCTATATACTATATTTTAGGCATATTTAGGACATTATAACACCAAGACCAACACATTAGACTCTAGATCCCCTAAGCTATTTTCGAGGTATTACAATCTCCCCCACTTGGACAACATTCGTCCTCGAATGACACTTGCCACTCTCCGAACACTTTCAAGATAAGAGACTCAACTAGCAGAACATAACCAAACCATACAACACATATACAAGAGGAAAACATCAACTTCACATAGTCAAGATATTCGCAACACTACAAGAAACTAGAAGACAATTCTATAACTCGTTATACTATGAAACTCACACGCTTCAATCCAAATAGCAAAAACTCACTTTATAATCAATACCCTACTCATATAAATCAGTTCTAACCACATTACCAAAATTTTAGACCAACGAATCAAATAGTAATTTTAACCAAAATTTTGCAGTGAGCAGTTTAACAAGCTATAGTGATTTTGCCAAATTTTCAAAAATGCAACTTTTTGGCAATTCATGATATGAACATGCTACTATGCAAAGTAACATCATATAAACACATCTTACAACATGCTCATAACTCAATAAAAGACACAATGCAAGAAGTTAATGAAATTCAATTTCAACCAAACTCCTAAACATCATGCACAAGCAACAAATTCAAGAACTTCTATCTCATCTACAAACCATACTCCCCCACTTAGAAGGAACTCAAATCTTAACAAAAGAAAGAGAACTTACCAACATCATAATCACCCTCATTCTCATCCGGCTTCTCAAATCTAGTATGGAGTGCATAGAAACGCCTCTTAATTGGAGCATCTTCCTTTGGAATACTAGGAGCAACTTGCTTACCCTCTCTACCTCTAGAAGCAATCGTAGGACAATCCCTAGCCTTATGTCCTTCCTTACCACAACCAAAGTAATTCCCGGTACCCAATAGATACTCACCATAGTGTTTCTTGCCACAATTGGCACAAGTAGGTTTGCCATCCTTGGAACTACCTCCTTTCTCAAACCTCATCTTAGCCCTCCTAGGCTCTTCTTGAGATTGAATTCTTTTCTTGAACCTAGGTTGCTCTTGATCACTAGCAACACTCCTTCTCAAACTTCTATCCATCCTCCTAAATTTAGACTCCTCAATAGATTGTGCATACACTATGAGTCTAGATAGGGTCTTATCATCATGAAGCATAGCGGTACGACATTCTTCATTCACCAAGTCGGCTACTACGGTACAAAAGCGACTCATTTCATCTCTTGGATTGGACACAAGCGAAGGAGCATACCTAGACAATGTTGAGAATTTCAAAGAGTACTCCTCAAAACTCATATTGCCTTGCTTGAGATTAATAAACTCCTCTACCTTGACTTCTCTCCTCTCTCGGGGAAAATACTTGACAAGAAAAGCTCCCTTAAACTCTTCCCACTCAATAGGACCCGAATCCTCCGGCCTATTGTCCTTCCATTGAGTATACCAAATTTGAGAAACATCCCTCAATTGGTATGAAGCCAATTCCGCCTTCTCTCTAGATGTAACCCCCATAGCACTCAACACCTTATACACTTCATCAAGAAACTCATGGGGATCCTCATTTACCTTAGAGCCAAGAAATATAGGAGGATTCATCCTCATAAAGTCTCTCAACCTAGAAGTCATAGTGCTCTCCACAACCCTAGGCATCATACTCAAATTGATTTGAGTAGTTACGGCTTGACCTAAAGCCATCAAAGCCTCTATAATATCTTAAGTAGTCAACTCTGGATGAACCACTGGAACCTCATTACCTCCACCAACATTAGGAACATGATCACCTTGGGGAGGCACTTGAGCACCTTGAGCACCTTGAGGAACTTGCTCAACTTGAGGAGGAATCTCCTCATTCACACTCTCCTCTTCCAACCTTCAAGCGGCCATCCTTCTAGTATTCATCTCCTGGAAACACAAGGAAACACATAAGAAGGATAACCATAACATTTAGTGTACCACACGACATAGGAGTACAAAAGAAGGGAAACTCTTTCTTCCTATAGCCTCTCGCCCATAGATGTGTCGCGACTCACACCGATGGTCAAGACTCTACTAGACGTGACTTGATGAGACTTTTTGATTCCTAAGACCACTTTCACCAACCTATGCTCTGATACCAAGCTTTTCAAATCCCAAAACCATACCCTAGAAGTTAGAGTACAATCTTGTATTGTAACCGGCGTCGTCGAACTCTTGGAGTTCTAAGACAAGCCTCTTTCATATCATTCATCGCATATACATAATGAAAAATAGTGCGGAATTAAAACTTTTCATAAAACAATATAGAAGACTTTAAAGTCTTTCATATAAGTAGAAATTAGGAAAAACACGAAGTCTCAATCTCATCATCTTATGACACAAGAATACTTGGGACACGGCCCATACTTCAATACGAAAATAGAAAGACATAGTCTATTACAATACTTCAAAGAAAACATAAAAGACATATGCCCTCGAGTCAATTGAGGACATACTTCAAATTCTCTTGAACGATCTTCTAAGTCCAAGTCTTCACTTCACAAAGCTCTTCACCTATTAAGAACTACAGATAGAAAATAAAGCATGAAATTAGTACAACCACATGTACTAAGTATGGCATTATGCATAAAAATCATGAAAGCGGACTTTATTTGAAATATGCATCGTTTCATTTTATAAATCATACTTTAATCATAATAACATCATTTAGCAATTAAGAAACACATAAGATAACAATTAACCAAAAATACCATTTTTAAGCATCACTTTACAGTGAGCTATATTCACTGTAAGTGAATTAATTCACTATTACAGTGAATTGCTAAATCCTCTTAAAACTCAACTTCTAGCATGTAATTCCCTCACTTAAAGTAATCCTAAGATTCACTTAAGTCACACAAAGAGAGACCGCCCATACACCCTCTCTAGATGTGCCTAAACGACCCTTAAGATTACCTACAATGAATTACATACATACTTACAAAGCAATCATAAACATCATTGTGAGATTTCTCTAACAATCATGAATCCTAAGTCTCCCATAAGTAAAATGTGAAGGAACCTCCCATACAATCCCTTACACACACACTCAAGTGATCCAATGGACTTCTTATAGTAGAATCATTCTCACTAAATCACCAACCATAGGTGATATGACATTCTCTACCCAAAGGCTATCAAAAGACCTACTTAAGTACATCAAGAAGATAACGTCCATAGTGACCTCTTCAAGATTACCTAAATAGTCCTTAAGACTACCTAAGGCTTAGATCATGTCAACAAGATTAACCAACTTCCCTAACTAGAGTCATCCTCAAGACTTCCAAAGATAAGACATGAAGAGATCATCCTTCCATGCCCTCCTCACACTTTAGCTAAGGAATTCTTAAGCCACTTTAGATTAGGTACTCATTCATTTACATAGTTACTAACATAGGTCATTAGTTCATTCATTCATTAAGACTCATTCATCACATAAGACACTCACATAATACATCACATAAGACACTCACATAATGGTCTTGGACAAGATCTAGGAAATTCCACATAACACCTTCAAAGCCTATTGTGCAATGTCTAGATAGCGTCCCATACCACCACCTAAACCTCATATACTTATCTAATACTAATAGGTATTCCACATGATGAGAATAGACAATAACTGACATAGACCATGGTAGCAAGACATGGAATCCGGAGTTCTATCCTACTCCGATGAGGTTGTTCTACTTGCCAATGGTAGAACTTAGACACATCCCATGTAGGCACATGGTTAAGGAATATGAAGGGCTTCTTTGTATTCTAGTCTCATACTTAACTAGAACTACTTCCCTTGCCATACCACTTGGTGCTAGCCTTCTTTCTCATAGAGTATTTCATACATTAGGTTTACATAAAAGGGTTCCATATCTAGTTCATAACCCAATTACATTTACCCTACCAAGGAAGGTCCACTAGGGCTACCTCACAATGGCGATAAGAAGCTCATGATGACTTTCCTAAGTGTTAATATAATGCCGTTCCAGCCAACTAACCTTAAGTCCATCATTCCTTTACTTTGAAGGATACCATTACGGCTTACACTTCAATCAATCTTAACCTTCCCTTTAAGTCAAGGTTTGCACATAAAAGACTCTCATAACATCATTTAAAGTCACATGTCATTCATACATTCATGACTAAGAGTTATAACACCCTAAATCAAGACATCACATATCCATAATCTTATATAAATCAAGAAAGAGATACAAGTCAACCAAGACAAGACATCACATACTTCACTTTTAACACATAATACAAGTCATTCTAGAAACACCTCTAAAACAACCTAACATCTTCAAGTCGCCCTATATATCATCATAACATCATTAATATACTCCACATAGACTCATAAAGTCAAGTAGGAATAACCTAACACTACTCTCATAATGTCAAGTCAAAGTCTAACATGATCACTTAAGGCAACATAACTAGAAGAATACATACATGACTAAATAACTTCGCATGTAGATAGGTAATGTCATGGTTCACATAATCAAACTACACAAATAGCCACATAACATAAAGTAGTTGCCAATAAGGCCATGCTCATAATATTACATAAAGTAACGCCGACAAGGCCACACAATTGCAAGTAAAACACATAACACCGCCACCATAAGTGGACCATACAAAGCACAATAGAATCGAAGTATAATTAATATCAAATTAAAGAAAATGGGCAGCATACCTTCATCCCCTCATCCACACTTCAATTCAATGCCAAATCAACCAATTCAACATCACAATGCCCTTACCCATGGCCATGAAATATAATTCAAAGCAATAACCATAAAACTCAATGAATCTACATAAATTCATTCTAGGTTTAACAATCTAAGATCAACTAGATATCAATTGAATACAATTCTTATATCATTATAAAGCCCATAAGAAACTACACAATAATTCAATAATATTAGCTTAATATCAAGTATTCCAATAAGTAGTCAAAACTAGGGTTCATCAATTTACATGGGTTCATAGGTAATTTATGTTAAAATCATCAATACAATATCAATTAGATCATAATTCAATGTTTAGAAATCATTTATGCAAGAACCCAAGGTAGAAATCCCGAAATTGGACAATTCACTTTAGAAAACTTTGAAAAACATCTTGAGGATTGGGCTCCTTGATGAAATAAGTTTCAAGGATCAAAAGCCATACCTCAAGGATGATAATTCATCGATTTGATGAAGAATTTTGACACAAAAACCCCTCACCAGGCTGCCTCTTCAATAGGGTCTTCAATGGAGTCTTTGGGATATGTTCTAAGTGTTTTGGGTTTTCAATTTGGAAGAATGAAGTCTCTAGGTTGTTAACTACTTATATAGTTAATTAATATACCCATTAGACCCTCAAATAACCGTACAACACTTAATTTAGAAGTGGGGTGAATTTACCAATTCACCCCTTAATTGGCAGCAACTCTGCACGCAGGAACAGGTGCTTGCGACGCCTGCCCTTGACGGGGCGTCACGGCCACAACGAGGCGTCGCAGCCCTCCGTTGGTGGCTACAGTGGCTTGCCAAGGTTCCAATCTTCACCCTTTGCTAGGGCCCCCACGAACGAATACTGTGATGGGGCGTCACAGCCACGACTGGCCGTTGACTGCTCCGTCCCCAAGGCTGCTTGGGACAGCCTGCACACTGATTTTTGGGTCCTTCTTCAAGGACCCTTTGATGATCCTTGGGGATAATTTCACTGACGTTTCCAACACAAATACAATATTATATAATTTTAACACCTCTCACATAAATTTCATACAAAACGAACACATAAAACTCAAGGAAACTCTGCTAGACATACAAGGTCGACTCAAGGCATATCTTTCGAACGCCTTGGACGTTCTTGGTCGTTTGACCTCCAAACTTCACGAAACTTTAACCACTTACAATAAATGATATATTAACTCTATTAAGAACATTAAAACCCCATGAAACACACATAAACACATATAATCACATTTTAGACATTTTGATGACTTAGTCGTCAAACGTCTTAGTCATCCCTTGACGTTTGACTTCCAACACCTCTAATATTTTAGCTACTGCCTATATACTATATTTTAGGCATATTTAGGACATTAGAACACCAAGACCAACATATTAGACTCTAGATCCCCTAAGCTATTTTCGAGGTATTACATCTATCTTTATTCTTTTTCGATAATCACGTCTTAGAAGATCTATCAGACTATGAATTTAATTCTTTTATCTATGAATGTTTAGTTCTTTCTTCAATGTTGAATGGATTCAGACCAATGCTTTGAGTTTTTATAGAAAAATTATGGATTTGGGTTGTCACAAATAATTTGATATAATATTTAATACGTATGTATATACGTCTATCCACTGCTTAACATCACCACGAAGGTCTTCAAGACTCGTGGTGGCCACCATGAGCCATGGTTCCACCCGTGGTAGCAAGTCAGTATTCCTAGAAAAGGTGCCAAACCAAGGCACCGCTTCACGATCCACTTCATGACTCGTGGCCTTGACCATGGGCTGTGGGACGGCTCGTGGGGTGGCCTTATTCTGGTGAGACTTGTGCATGATTCAAGAGACTACTGTCTCAAAGACCACGGGCACCAGGATGACTTGTTATTCCCTAGACGGTCCATCAAAGGGGGTGTGAATCTCACTTAGTCTCAAGGGAGGTAAGGCAGCTTTGCCTAGCTACTGCCTCCATGACCACGAGTATGACCATGACTCCTGGTCGTCACCATGGATTGTGGGAGCTCATATGGTCCTCCCTTATCCCATTGAGGGCTTGTGAGGGTTTAGAGGCACACTGGCCAAGGGGCCACGGGCACCACCATGAGCCGTGGTGCCCCTCACAACCCGTCAAAGTGGGTGTGGTCCCTAACGGGGCTTCACTAATAAGGGAGTTTTAAGTGAATTTGTTTTAATGTTTTATTATGTGGGGTTGATTTTAAAGGGTTTTTTACCATGAATATAAATAGTTTCAAGTCTTAAAACACTTCATTAACTCGTTTATTCAAAATAGCCAAATCAAAACCCTAAAGTTCTTCCTCTTTAAAAAATTATCTCTCTAAATGCTCGAGGAAGAAGAAGGAAGCCATTGGAGCTTGGGTTGGGTGATTTTAAGATTTTTCTTCCTCAATTTTTGTGGGGATTCAAAATCAAGTTATGGTCGTCTTCATCCTTGTATATCCTTTCATTCAAGGAGCCAATAGCAAAAGTAATTTCATGTTTTCAAGATTCATGAAAAACCTAGGGTTTACTCAATCTCATGGAGTCTTTCATCAAACATATTCAAATGGTTATTATTGACATATGATGATTGTATTAGTGTTTAATTGATGATTTATGATAAAAATACTCTATGAACCCATGAATTCTCTCAACTCCTAAATTGTGTTCTTTTTAAGTGGGTTTGTTGATTATGAGAGTTTATGAATGATCTATGTCCAAATTGCTTTGAGTTATTTAATTGTATCGTTTATATGACTTAATTGTAGTGAATTATTTGTGTTTAGGTGATTGGAGATTCATGTCCTTGATAGGACAAGTTATGATCAATTTAATGTTGAAGTAAAATTACGCTTGAACTATTGATCCACTTGAAAGGTGGAGGTATTTACTTATTATATATGTTGTGATCATTGCCTTGTAAGGAAATATATAAATTATTAATGTATGATTATGATGAGAATAATATGTGTTTGATTACCATTAATGTATTATAAATATTCTAGAAGTCAAAGTATTAATGATAATGATATATGTGAAAGGCTATTCTTACATACTCACACACACTCATGACTGACTAATGGCTGAAGTTTTATGATAATGTTAATGATGTTGAGTCCATTTAATGGCTATTCTCAATTGTACTCTAATGAATGATAACTACATGTTTTGAAAGGACTTCCTCACAATGTGGGGATTCTTAGTTGAAAGGTTATTATCATCTTTGAATCTATGAGATTTCTAATAAATGAAAGTTGAGTTGAAAGGGTGCTCATACATGAATTGGGGTGCAGCATCTATTAACAATCTCTTGTCCCATAATAATGAATAATGTAATGAATGTCTAAGTACTCCATGGGGAACAATGCTAAGCACCGAGTGGATATGGACTGGGATGGATGCTATACAAGAGTTGCGGGTATCTAGTAGAAATCCCTTGAGATGGATGCTCATCCAAGAGTTGAGGCGGGGTATCTAGTAGCAATCTCCCTATCCCATAATATGTTCCCATAGAGGTATATAACTAGTGGATCCACCTAAGCTTGAAAATAATGGTCCCACCATAGGTTAGTAGAAATCCCTTATCCGGTGAGGGTGACACAGGGATTCCATGCGTTTGTCACTTGGTCCATCTCAGTTAAAGGCTTACACCCACAAAGAATTTTAAATGAACTATATCTTCTTGAGAATGCACTACTTAGTGTAGGTGATGGTATGGGACGTCATCTATGCATTACACAAGTAGGATTTGACAGGGGTGATGGTGTGTTATTTTATAATGTTAATGAAAAGAATGTGATCTTATGATGATGTAAATGAAGAATATTGACTTATGTACTTAATAAGGTTATGGATGCTTTACTTGAGTTGTAATATGAGTTACTTCCCTGTCTTGACTTAATGAATATGACTGTGCCTTGTCTATGTTGGATTCAAGGAGTACTTGATTGAGTAGTAGTATGTGATGCTAGTCAAACATTTAACAACTATGACTTAGAGTTTTATTAGGTGATAATCCATATGTGTTGAGATGACCTATGAAGTGTTCATGTCTCCTATGTATGACTATGGTGTGAAGATGGAAAGGTTGAATGGTAAGTTCACTTTTGGTTAACTTAAGGTAGTGTGGATGATGGTATGAGACTCTATCCATACATTGCATAAGGTATGAATAGAGGGTTACTTGAGGTGAAGGATTAATGTTGTAAGTTACTAGTTTATATGTTTATTATGTTTTAATGTGAGGATATGACTTATATGATGCTTATGTTTGGATATTATGCCTCTTATACTTATATTCATAATGTTTTATCAAATTGGAATATGCATGACATTCAAATGAAATGTCCGTTTTAAGCATGTTTTTGCATATGTATCATACGTAGTACATAATTTTGGTAACCCATATTTCTCTTATTTTTACCAAACTGTAGGTTCAGTACTCTGAGTGTTCTCTCTCTAGTTGAAGCTTGGACTCGAGATTCTTCCAAGGCAAAGGGTATGTCCTCATACACCGAGGACAAGTGTTTAGATATTCCTTTCTTTTCATGTAATAGACTATGGTTAGACTTTTCGATTGTAAAGGGTCGTGTCCCTTCTTATGTTTTGAATGTTGTTTTTAGTTGGCCATGTTGAGAAAATAGACTTCCGATGTGTTTTTCAAAGAGTTTTGAATGAAGTGTTTAGTTGTATAGCCTAGGGTGAATGCTAATGAGAGTAATATGGGCTCATACGACCCAATTTACTAGAAATGTACGGCCTAGGGTGAATGCTAATAAGAGTAATATGGCTTCGAGATCAAGGGATTTCACTAGAATAAATCCCCCGAATATCTAGGTTAAAAGGTGGAAGAATATCCACAAAGGTTTGTTGATGAGGTTTTCAAAATACTTAATCCTATGGGGTGCTTTGGAGGAGAAGACACAGTTGGAGGCCTACCAACTAAAAGATATAGCTTGAATTTGGTATTAACAATGGAAATATAAGAGGCCAAGAGGAGTGGGTCCTATAGGTTGGGAAGTGTTCAAAGAGGCTTTCCAGGATAAATTTTTCCCCTTAGATTTAAGGGAACAAAAGTTGGTAGAGGTCATGAACCTTCATCAAGGACTCAAGGGGATATGAGTGTTAAGGAGTATTCTCTAAAGTTAACCCAACTCTCCATGTATTCTCGAACCTTAGTGGAAAGTTTGAGGGCTAGAATGAATAAGTTTGTAATGGCAGTTTCAAGTCCAATTGAAGAAGAATGTCGTACGATAATGCTAATTATGACATGGATATCTCCAGGCTCATGGTCTTTGCTCAAAACATTGAGGAGACAAAACTTAGGAAAATGAATAAGGAGGCAAAAAGAACTAGGCCCGATGAGCAAGGTCAAACTAGGTCCAATAAAAGGTTCTACAACAAATATTCCCTAATGATCACCAAGTATAGGGTGTCTAACCCTAATTCAAAAGGAGGAAATGGAGGTTGTTCTTCTTTTGAAAGATCTATATGTGCCATGTCTGGGAAGCAACATTTGGGAAAGTACCTTGCAGGCAAGGATGGATGCTTTAGGTGTGGCAAGAAGGGTCATAAGATGAGAGATTGCCAAAAACTCTTGGCCAAAGGAAGGGATTCTTCTAATGACTCGGATCTAAATTCTCCAAAGAAAAACTGTTCCTATATGCTTCTAGCTAGAAAAGAAAAATAAAGCCCTTCCGTATGAATGAACCGGTAAGTTAACGATTTCTTATAGTTATGAATATTTTATTGAGGTTCCTATGTTGTTTTTATGTTTGCCTTAGTTGGATTTACTCTTAAGTGGGGGATAGTGTGATTGGTAGTAAGGTTGCTAAGAGTTACCTTATCCTTATCTCTTTCACTCTATTCCTATTTAACCTAGAGACCATGAGTTCCTTGTAGATTGTTCATGTTTTGGAGTCTTGTGTAATATATGTTTACATGATCTTCTTATGGTATGAAAGTTTTAGTTGAATTTTTCTTAAAATGAGAAAATAAGTTTTCATGTTTTATGTTACTCATGTTGATGTGCATTTGATATGAGTTGTCTATATGCTTCATAAGGTTAATTGTTTAACATGCCTAAATGTTCTTTTGAGAGTAATTTCATATTGTGTCTTATGACGTGTGTTGATCATGATATGTGTTGGAGAAGGAAAGTTACTCCAACGAATGAGAAATGTTGATGTTTTGGTGCATAATGAGTTGATAGATTTAGTTCCTACTTTGTTGTGTTTCTTTGAAACTTTAGATGTGGAGTTGATGTTTCCTACTATGTTTATACATTGTTTATTATGTTGCATGCATGATGTGATGCGAGTCTTGAGTTGTTTTTCCGTTAACGTGTTAAAAGTGTCATCCCAGGATGAATGTTTCTAACTGGGGGATAATGTAATGACACGTGAAATGATAGGTTCAAGTAGAGCCTAAATGCGTGAGTTAACATCAAGAGTTAAGGGCAACGACTAAAGGTTTTGGGTGTAGGCCATGATGAGGAACCAAGGCTGCCTAAAAACTAGGCCTAGCCAGTGCATAAAATCACCACGATGGTCTTCATGACCCATGGTGTCCACCACGAGCCATTGTGCCACCCATGATGGCAAGGCAGTGTGCCTAGAAAAGGTGCCAAGCCAAGGCACCCATTCACAAGCCACTTCACGACTTGTGGTCAGAACCACATGCCGTGAGAAGGCTCGTGGGGTGTCCTTAGATTTATGGGAGTGGTGCATAATTGATGAGGCTAATGCCTCAAACACCACGGGCACCACCACGAGCCATGGTGCCCTAGATGGTCCGTCAAAGTTGGCTTGAATCTTACTTAGGCTCAAGGGAGGAAACACAATTTTGCCTAACAACTGCCTCCATGACGGTAACAACCTTCAAATTGAAGTAGGATAAACTAGAGACCCACATGAGTTTTATGAGTTAATAATTTGTTAAAATAATAAAATATATACTTTGAATTCAGTTTTATAGATTTTGGAGGTCAAACATCAACGGACAACCAAGACGTCCGGAAACTAGTCTTTTTTGTGCTAGTGTGTCCTTGTATGTTTTCCTTGTTTTAATGTGTTGTTTGGAATCTTAAAACAATTGAGGTGACCCTAGTGTCTTAATAAACATGTTTAGGGTCAAAACGCCCGGTTACGACTCCTAAGAACCAACCTAGGGGTCCTTGAGGAGGACCCAACCTTTGGCCAACAAGCTGCCCAAGGCAGCAAGAAGTTGTTCATTAGTGAAACATGTATGTGTCGCGGACTAGGTTCTCCATAGGATAAAATTTTGTTCCGCGACGCGAACTTTCTCCCAAACAATAATTCCAAAAATGAAGGATAAGTTTGACTATTATAAAAAGGTCCAATATATGTGGGGGTATTTTGGATACTTTGGGGTTGGTTATAAATGGTTTTAAGTCATATTTACCCCCTTTACCATATAAAAACCTAATTACCCAGTGAGAAATTAAAATTTTAAAACCCTTTTCTCTTCCAAATTTTCTCAAAACTCCATTGGAGGCAAAACTCAAGCTCAAGTGTTGGAAGAAAGTAAAGAGTCCTCTATTGCAAAATCTCTTTTATGTTTCCCCCTAAGGACGTATATAGAGAGGATGGTTACCCTAAGTCTCTAGAAAAGAGGTAGTGAATCCTACAGTCCCATCACATGTGATATGTTTTGTTAACATCCGAGATTTCTATAGTCCTATGTTGGAAGGATATTCTCTAAAGGCTATAGATGAAATACCTAAGGTGATGAACTTTGTATGAATAAATACGGAACTACTTACCTTTTTATGACTTAGTGGTAGAATTTGATGGGAAATATGAAATTACCCTTGGTAGTCATGGAGTAGTTAAGGCCTCATGTGGTTGGGTAGTATGACCTAACTTGATTTTTATGAGTTTCCTTTAGGTGATGGACTTGGAGGAATAGTGGTGCTTGAGTAGTACCTATTGATGTTAAATTGGTAAGCTTCCTTTTATGAGGGTAGGATTTGAAACTCTCAATGGTGTCAAACCTTCTTATGTGAGGAATATGTAGGTTTGTTCTTTACTTGCCTTGACCCTGATGTTTAAGGGCATGGTGTGATGATATTTGATTAGGCTTACCCCAAGTAGGGGATAATGTGCCTAGATGGTAATGTATGCCCTTAATGTTCTCATTTTGAGTTTCATTGAAATTCTCCATGTTGAGGATCACTTTTAGTGATGAATATAAAGTGGAGTGACTTAGATACTCAATTGTGATCTCTTGAAATCCTCACAACTAGGGGAGTGTGAGTGAAGAGTTAGTAGGGAATGGTTCCTCCTTTAGAGTGGAATGAGGTGTGAGTGAAGAGTTAGTAGGAAATGGTTTGTCCTTTAGAGTGGAATGAGGTGATGCTAAGAAGGGTTTGTATAAGCTTGATCCCAAGAGGGGGATGTTGTGCTAGTCTAGAAGGATTGGAAAGTCCAAGTTCTCTTGGAAGAGATGAGTTTCTCTTAGATGGGTTTACCCTAAGTGGGGGATGATAAGATGTGTAGTAGGGTTGTTGATTTCCCTATCTTTTCCTTATATTCTTACTCAAGCTTTAAAACGAAGAGTTCCTAGTAGCCTGTTCATGTTATGGAGTCTTGCATATGAGTATAAGTTGCATGTTCTCCATATGTCATGCATGTCATTAGATGACAATATGTTGCACATGTTTTGAAGGATTCTTATTGCATGAAAAATGATTTTTGATAAATTGTATGCTTCTCATGTTCTTATGCATCTTAATATTATAAATGTGCAATTGACTTCATGAAATGGTTTAATGAACATGCTATATAACACTTTTGATGTGAGGGAATCTTGTCCCCACAAAGAGGTGTTGAATTTTCTTTACATAAGAAAAGACGAGTTCCTTTAAAAATGCGTGACTTTGTCATTTGGGAAGTGCTAATATAGGCTCACTCTTGAGAAGTGATGGTGTGACTAGCCAATATTATTGATGTGTGCCTATGAATTGTAATAATTTTCCTAAACGATGCATGTTTATAAAAACTAGTTCTTATGCAAGAAATTGAAAATTTTGTGGAGTAACTTCCTAATGCTGTGGTGTGTTAGGTGTGATCTACCATTTTAACTTCATGAGGAATGGAGTATGAGAAAGCCTTAGTTAGAAGACGAGAAATTCTCCTTAAAATTAATTGACCATTGTGAAATGCTTGTATATGAACTTCAAGATACCATACTAGTATGTTAAGGAGAAGGAAATTCCTCCTTGAACATAACTAAACATGGTGATGTTATGTATTTCCTTGATGGTATTAGGTCTAAATGATAAAGATTTCGTTGATCTAGATTACTCATGATTTATGTGCATTTTGTGTGAGTTACTTAATTGCATGTTTAGTGATAATGTGAATATGCATATGTGTGATTTAAAGGTTATTTCATATTGAGATTTTTATGAAACAAAAAGAAGAAGGTCATGTCATGATTAAGATAAGGTAGTTCCTCCCATGAACATAAGAAATGTGTTTGATGCATTAGGAGTGAGTAAATGAAGTTTCTACTTACTTGTGTTGCATTATAGCATAATGACCTGAAGTTGGCGTTCTTGTATGTTTGGTGCATTGATTATTATGCTATGCTATTTTGAATTTTGTGAGTTTCTAAATGGGTCATTAGTCCTTGAATGTGTCAAAAATGTCCCAAGTGTCATCGAGGATGAATGTTCCCAAGTGGGGGATAATGTAATAACCCTCAAACTGAAGTGGGATGAACTAGAGACCCACTTGAGTTTTATGAGTTGATAATTTGTTAAAATAATGAAATATATCCTTTGAAGTAAGTTTTATAGAGTTTGGAGGTCAACCGTCAATGGACGACTAAGATTTCCGGAAAATAATCTTTATTTGTGCTAGTGTGTCCTTGTTTGTTTTTATTGTTTTTATGTGTTATTTGGAGTATAACAACTATGGATGTGACCCTATTGTCTTAATAAACAAGTTTAGGGTCAAAACGTCTGGTTATGACTCCCAAAGACCAACCTAGGGGTCCTTGAGGAGGACCCAATCTTTGGCCAACAAGCTGCCCAAGGCAGCAAGAACTTGTTCATTGGTGAAACATGTCCGCGTCGCGGACTAGGTTCTCCATAGGACAAATGTTTGTCCGCGTCGCTGACGTATCGCGGACTCTACTGTCCCAAAATTTAATTCCAAAAATCTTATGAAAATAGCTCCGTGACGCGGACTTGCTCCCCAACGATAATTCCGAAACTGAAAGTTAAGTTTGACTATTCTAAAAAGGTCCAAATTATGTGGGGGTATTTTGGGTTCTTTGGGGTTGGTTATAAACGGTTTTGAAGTCATATTTACCCACATTGCCATATCAAAAACCAATTACCCAATGAGAAATCAAAAATCCAAAGCTTTCTTCTCTTCTAAATTCTCTCAAAACTTCATTGGAGGAAAAACTCAAGCTCAAGCTATATGAATTTTCAAGTGCTTTCTTCTCTAAATTGCATGGGATTATCTTTTATTAAGGTATGGTAACCCTTGATCCTTGGGTAACCTTTCATCTGAGGAATTCTATCAAAGATTTTCTAATGTGATTCAATCAAAATTCCCATTTTTTAATCTAACCATGGGTTTATCGTCAAAAGGTTTTAAAAGACGTTGTAATGATGAAGTACTGTTTAATAAAGGTTTTTATAATGATTTTTAATGTGATTCCTTTAAGAACCCATGATCTCATTAATCTCTCAATTTATCCTATAAAGTGGGTCTTTTGATCTTGTATTGATGTTAATGGAATTATTGTGATGTATTGTTGAATGCTATTACTATATTTTTCTATTGATTATGAATTGAGGATTGATCTATGATTAATCATGTCTTGGAGAATTGGTAAGTTGACCTAATTTCTTGTCTATAATCTTGGAATGGTTGTTGTATGGTTTTGTCCCCTTATGAATGTGGTGTTTTCTTCTTGTCTATCTATACATGTTGTTCCTTGAAGTCAATAAATTTAAAGTTAATTGATATTATGATTTTCATGACTATGAAGTTTATAAGTGTAGTCTTAGAGTCTAGTATCATGATCTAGGTATAATGTGAATGATGATGTTAGGGTAATGTATGGTCTACATGTTTGATTGTGATGAATACTATTGTATAATGACCCCTACCTATGTAACCCTATATGAATGTGCGATCTTATGCATGTTAGGAGTCTTCTATTAAAATGTTGAGTATTTTCTAGTCTCCTATGATGTATTGTGGGTGTGTGGTCTATAGTCGCTAATGCTCTATATGTGAGTTGTTTATGACTACTGGGATATTGTATATGTGTTGTGGTCTTTTAAGGGTGGTATTAGTTCATTATAAAACCACTATGTACACACACATACCTCTCAGGCATAACTATAAGTGTAACATGTTCATGGTGTGAATTGAGAGGATGATTCTCATATGCACATTTATATCTTATTGTGCTTTAATGTATATAATAATGAATTATGATCATGTTTTGTGTAAATTTGTTTATGTGAAAGGCTTTATCATATATGTACGCATACACACACATGAAAGATTTAATGTATATAATAATAAAGTATGATCATGTTTTGTGTAAATTTGTTTATGTGAAAGGCTTTATCATATATGTATTCATACACACACATGAAAGCATGAATGAAGCACGTTAATGATAATCTAGTAAATGAGAGTCTCTTAGAAGGTTTTCTCAATTGTACTCTAAACTAGACTATGTTATGAATGTTATGATTATGTGAAAAGACATTCTCACATGATGATGGTTTGATGAAAGGACATTCTTATCAATAACCTATGAGCTATATACATTTTATATAAGGAGTTAATCTCCTAAGGCATATCTTATGAACAAATGTTTAATAAAGACTTAAAGGATTTACAAAAAGGAAATTAGCTAAGCATCGAGTAGACTTGACAATGAGAGGGGTCTCTTAACGATGAAGATTCCCCCGATATTCTCATGAGGTGGAAACTACAATGCAAATTAGCATAAAGAGGGTTTCTAGTAACAACCTCCTAGTTCCATAACAATATGCCCCCATAAGAACCTAGAAAGTAGATCCACCTAGATGCTATGATGATGTTGATGTCCTACCTTGGAAAGTAGGATGCTCTCCTTTCGGTGTGAGGGGTTAATACTAGATTACAATCTTAGCTCACATGGTCTAATGTATGTTAAGGTGAAGCTTTCCAAATGTAAAATGAACAATGGAAGTAAGATGATAAACCCTAACTAGGACTACCAAAGGGATTTTGCTTAGCGTAGGTGAGGGAATGGGACTTTACCTATACATTGCACAAGTAGCTCTTGAAGGGAATTCTAGGAAGGAGTTCTATATGTTTATGTATATGTATATGTATCCTATGCATGACATGATGGCGTTAACATACTTGCTGTAATTATATGCATAGTATTGGTCTTATTGGCTACATGATGAAGATCATACTTAATATGCATGTTATTGGCTAAACGTGTTACGTTGATGCATGAAGTAAGTGGCAATGCTTATGATCTCCTTGAATTATTTACTTAGTATGTGTGAGGTTATGGAGCTTCACATGTACATTGCACTAGTAGACTTAGATTGACATTATAAATAAGTTCTTATGGTGATGTCTTGATGAATGAACTCTAAATATGTAGTGTTAACTATTGGTTCATTATGAAGACATAGTAGTATTGATTTGCATGATGTATTGAAATGTGCCTATAGACTAAATGGGTAATGATTATGACGTGATAATTGGATGAGTTCTTATATGAGGTCTATGAAGTATGTCTAAGGTTAAATGCATGAATTGTACCTTGTTGAATATGGTGTGCCTAAGTTTAGGGTGACTTCATAGGGACACTTTGTGGGAGTAGTATTATGGGATGCTACTTGCACATTGCACTAGTGTGACTAGGGGATGTCTTAGGTGGTGGTTCTTATGTGAAGATTATGTTTCATGATATGCTATGTCTTTATAAATGTATATGCTTGAATTAATTAAGGTTGTATGAAGGTTCACCTTGGTAACCTTAAGGTGATACTTTAGTATGTATGGTGGAATGAGGCACTACACATGCATTGCACTAACTATTACTTAAGGGTTTCTTTTGGTGGAAGAGTTAAGGTAAAAAGAAATGTAATGCTATGAAGATATTAAATGTGCCTTAAATGTAACAAATTGCTTTATGTTATGTTGTAAATAGTATCCATGTCTATATAATGTATGTGAACTATATTGTGTGTATTGTATCAAATGTTCATGAAGTTTTACTTACATAAATGATGCATGATTTCTACATAAATGTCCTCTTCGAAGCATGTTTTTTGATAGCTATCATACTTAGTGCATTTTTGTACTAATACCATTCCTCTTCATCTTTTTACACAAAGTGTAGGTGGTGATGGCTAGAGGATCTTTCCTAGAATGAAGAGCTTGGATAGCTACTCCGAATTCAAGTGTGTCCTTAATGATTCAAGGTCCTTCATGCCAAGTGTTAAAATTAAGTTCATGTAATAGTATAGGTTATTCTTTTAGTTGATTAAGGGTCGTGTCCCCAATATATTCCATTATATTCTATTCTATTGATGTTGAGTCTAAGATGGCAAGACGAGACTTAGTGTCCTTACTATGTACTTATGATATTTTAAATGAAGTGATGTTTTAGCATTGCGTTATACTATGAAAAAGTTTTAAATTTTCCACTAAAATTCTATGAAAATGCAATGAATGAATGCTAAGAGGCTTGTCCAATACCTCCGAGAGGTCGACGACGCTGGTTACTTTTAGGGGGTGCTCCTCGATCGTGAAAACCTTGGTATCTGAGCATGAGTTTATAAAAATAGTCTTAGCTTTCACAGTCTCATAATGCCATGTCTAGTAAAGTCTTGTTCATCGGTGTGAGTCGCGACACATCTATGAGCGAGAGGCTACAAAACGATAGAAGTTTCACTTTCTTCATTACTCTTGTGTCATTTCATAGAGCTTAAATCTATATAATCTCTCTCTTATGTTTTCTTGTCCGGTGGTCTTTTAGATGTGATTCTTAGAAGGGATGATGTCTCAAGGCTTGAGGGAAAAAAGGTTATTTTTGAAGCTTATTATGGTTTTCTGACTAGATGAGCATATGTGAAGTTGGATTTGGAAGTTATTGTTGTGATGCCGATTCTAGCTATATGTGATCTATGATGAGTGAGATGTTGTGTTGAGAAGTTATGTTATGATATAGTTCTAGCTTGTTAAGAGTTGATATGTTTGAATGAAGTCCTCTTTGGAATGATAGGTTGCTTTATGGTTATGTGCAATGATAGTATAATGTTATGGTATAGGCTTGAAAGTTTGTGGAGAAATGTGGTAAATAGTGAAAGATGAATGATGCCCTTTTTATATGACTAATGCTTCATAGTTGTCCTTGTGTGGATTTGAGTCTTTTGTATAGGCTTTCTCCTAAGAGGGGAAGAGGGTGTGATGAACCTAGTAAAGAAGTTGTGAAGTATGCTAGTTAATAGGAGAACCCATATGACTAGTTGATTAGTTCCCTTATGAACCTATCCTAAGAGTGGGAAAAAGGGTAGAAGGGATTTTGTTCCATAAGTTTGAATTATGTTTTACTCTAAGTTTGACTTAGAGGGATGTATGTACTTCTTAACTCATAGGGAGAAGAAGAGAATTGATGTTGACTAAATTTAAAGAGGATAGTTGTCTTTTAAGATTGATCTTAAGTGTGGTCATTTGAAAAGAGTGCTTAGATTGTACCATGGGATGGATGGTTTTTGGAAGGTTCCACCAAAGGTGATGAGGTGGGTTTAAATGGACTAGAAGATACCTTGCCCAAGTGTTGGTAGAAAGGAAAGAGGCCACTATTGCCAAAGTTCATCTATGTTTCCCCCTGAGGACGTATCTATAGAGGATGGTTACCCTAAGTTTCTACAAAAGAGGTAGTGAATACTAAGAGTCCCAACATGTGTGATATGTTTTCTTAGCATCCGGGATTTGTATATTCTTATGTTGGAGGGATATTCTCTAAAGGCTATAGATGAACTACCTAAGGTGATGAACTTTGTATGAATAAATCCGAAACTACTTACCTTTTTATGACTTGGGGGTAGAATTTTATAGGAATTATAAAGTTACCCTTGGAAGTTATTGAGTAGTTAAGGCCTCATGTGGTTGGCAATATGACCTAACTTGATTTTTATGAGTTTCCTTTAGGTGATGGACTTGGAGGAATAGTGGTGCTTGAGTAGTACCTATTGATGTTGAATTGGTAAGCTTCCTTTATTGAGGGTAGGATTTGAAACCCTTAATGGTGTCAACCTTTTTATGCGAGGAATATGTAGGTTTGCTATTTACTTGCCTTTACCTTGGTGTTTAAGGGCATGGCGTGATAAATATTTGATTACGCTTACCCTAAGTAGGGGATAATGTGCCTAAATGGTAAGGTTTTGAATGCCCTTAATGTTCTCACTTTGAGATTTCTTGAAATTCTCCATGTTGAGAATCACTTTTAGTGATGAATATAAAGTGGAGTGACTTAGAGACTCAATTGTGATATCTTTAAATCCTCACCTAGTGGAGTGTTAGTGAAAAGTTAGTAGGGAATATTTCCTCCTTTAGAGTGGAATGAGGTGATGCTAATAAGGGTTTGGATAAGCTTGATATCAAGAGGGGGTTGTTGTGCTAGTCTAGAAGTATTGGAAAGTCCAAGTTCTCTTGGATTAGATGAGTTTCTCTTAGTTGGGTTTACCCTAAGTGGGTGATGATAAGATGAGTAATAGGGTTGTTGATATCCTCATCTTTTCCTTATATTCTTACTCAAGCTTTAAAACGAAGAGTTCCTAGAAGCTTGTTCATGTTATGGAGTCTAGCATATGAGTATAAGTTGCATGTTCTCCATATGTCATGCATGTCATTAGATGACAATATGTTGCACATGTTTTGAAGGATTCTTATTGCATGAAAAATGATTTTTGATAAATTGTATGCTTCTCATGTTCTTGTGCATCTTAATATTATAAATGTGCAATTGACTTCATGAAATGGTTTAATGAACATGCTATATAACACTTTTGATGTGAGGGAATCCTGGTCCCACAAAGAGGTGTTGAATTTTCTTTACATAAGAAAAGACGAGTTCCTTTAAAAATGTGTGACTTTGTCATTTGGGAAGTGCTAATATAGTCTCACTATAGAGAAGTGATGGTGTGACTAGCCAATATTATTGATGTATGCCCATGAATTGTAATAATTTTCCTAAATGATGCATGTTTATAAAAACTAGTTCTTATGCAAGAAATTGAAAATTTTGTGGAGTAACTTCCTAATGCTGTAGTGTGTTAAGTGTGATCTACCATTTTAACTTCATGAGGAATGGAGTATGAGAATACCTTGGTTAGAAGATGAGAAATTCTCCATAAAATAAATTGACCATTGTGAAATGATTGTATATGAACTTCAAGATACCATACTAGTATGTTAAGGAGAAGGAAATTCCTTCTTGAACATAACTAAACATGGTGATGTTATGTATTTCCTTGATGGTATTAGGTATATATGATAAAGATTTCGTTGATCTAGATTACTCATGATTTATGTGTATTTTTTGTGAGTTACTTAATTGCCTCTTGAGTGATAATGTGAATATGCCTATGTGTGATCTAAAGGTTATTGCATATTGAGATTTTGATGAAACAAAAAGAAAAAGGTCATTTCATCATTAGGATGAGGTAGTTCTTTCCATGAACATAAGAAATGTCTACGTGTTTGATACATTAGGAGTGAGTGAATGAAGTTTCAATGAACTTGTGTTGCATTGACTGCATAATGACCTGAAGTTGGTATTTCTTGTATGTTTGGTGCATTGAATATTATGTTATACTATGTTGAATTTTTTGAGTTGCTAAATGGGGCATTGAGTCCTTGAATGTGTCAAAAATTTCCCCAAGTGTCATCGAGGACGAATGTTCCCAAGTGGGTGATAATGTAACAACCATCAAATTGAAGTAGGATGAACTATAGACCCACATGAGTTCTATGAGTTAATAACTTGTTAAAATAATGAAATATAGCCTTTGAAGTCAGTTTTATAGAGTTTGAAGGTCAAACGTCAATGGATGATCAAGACGTCCGAAAACTAGTCTTTATTTGTACTAGTATGTCCTTGTTTGTTCGCCTTGTTTTTATGTGTTGTTGGAGTCTAAAAACAGTGGAGGTGACCCTAGTGTTTTAATAAACATGTTTAGGGTCAAAAAATACGGTTACGACTCCCCAAGGACTAACCTATGGGTCCTTGCGGAGGACCCAACCTTTGGCCAACAAGCTGCCCAAGGAAGCAAGAACTTGTTCAATGGTGAAACATGTCCGCGTCACGGACTAGGTTCTCAATAAGCCAAATGTTTGTTCCGCGTCGCGGACGTGTCACGTACTCTATTGTCACAAAATTTAATTCCAAAAATCTTGTGAGAACAACTTTGAGACGCAGACTTGCTCCACAACGATAATTCCGAAAATGAAAGTTAAGTTTGACTATTCTAAAAATGTCCAAATTATGTGGGGGTATTTTGATTTCTTTGGGGGTTGGTTATAAACGATTTTGAAGTAATATTTTCCCCCCATTCCCATATCAAAACCCAATTACGCAATGAGAAATCAAAAATCCAAAGCCCTCTTCTCTTCTAAATTCTCTCAAAACTCCATTGGAGGAAAAACTCAAACTCAAGCTAGATGAAGTTTCAAGTTCTTTCTTATCCAAATTGCGTGGGATTTTCTTTTATTAATGTATGGTAATCCTTGATCCTTGGGTAACCTTTTATCTAAGGAGTTCTATCAAATATTTTCCAATGTGATTCTATGATCATAATTCCAAAATTTTAAGCTAACCATGGGTTCATTGTCAAAAGTTTTTAAAAGACGTTGTAATTATGAAGTAATGTTTAATTAAGGTTTTTAGGATGATTTTGAAAGCGATTTCTTGAGGAAACCATGATCTAATTAATCTATAAATTTATCCTATAAAGTGGGTCTTTTGATCTTGATTTGATGTTAATGGAATTATTCTTAGATTGTGATGTATTGTTGAATGATATTACTATATTTAGCTAATGATTACGAATAGTTGAGGATTGATCTATGATTAATCATGGCTTGGAGAATTGGTAACTTGACCTAATTTCTTGTCTATAGTCTTGGGATGGATGTTGTATGGTTCGGTCCACTTATAGATGCGGTGTTTTCTTCTTGTCTATATATACATGTTGTTCCTTGAAGTCAATAGATGTAAAGTTAATTCATAGTATGATTTTCATGACTATGAAGTTTATGTGTGTAGTCTTTAGTTCTAGTATCGTGATCTAGCTATATTGATAATGTGAATCATGATGTTAGGGTCAGGTATGGTCTATATGTTTGATTGTGATGAATTCTATTGTAGAATGACCCCTACCTATGTAAACCTATATGAATGTGTGATCTTATGCATGTTAGGAGTCTACTATTAAAATGTTGACTATTTTCTAGTCTCCTATGATGTATTGTGGGTGTGTGGTCTATAGTCGTCAATGCACTATATGTGAGTTGTTTATGACTTGAGGGATATTGTGTATGTGTTGTGGTCTTTTAAGGGTGGTTTCCCCAACACCAATGTGGCTGCTATTATTTCATTTTAAAACCACTATGTACACACACACACCTCTCATGCATAACTATAAGTGTAATATGTTCATGGTGTCAATTGAGAGGATGATTCTCATATGCACCTTTATATCTTATTGTGCATGCAATGTATATCTATAATGAAGTATGATCATGTGTTCTGTAAATTTGTTTATGTGAAAGGATTTATCATATATGTACACATACATACACATGAAAGCATGAATGAAGCACGTTAATGATAATCTAATGATGAGAGTCTGTTGGAAGGTTTCCTCAACTGTACTCTATACTAGACTATGTTATGGATGTTATGATTCTGTGAAAAGAAATTCTCACATGATGATGGTTTGATGCAACGACATTCTCAACATTAACCTATGAGCTATGTATATGTTATATAAGGGGTTAATCTCCTAAGGCCTACCTTATGAACAAATGTTTAACAAAGACTTAAAGGCTCTACAAAAAGGTAATTTAGCAAAGCACGGAGTAAACTTGACAATGAAAGTGGTCTCTTCACAAGAAAGCTTCCCTCGAAGTTCTCATGAGGTGGAAAGTACAATGCAAATTAGCATAAAGAGGAATTCTAGTAACAACCTCCTAGTTCCTTAGCAATGTGCCCCCATAAGAACATAGCAAGTAGATCCACCTAGATTCTATGATTATGTTGATGTCATACCTTTGAAGGTAGGATGCCCACCTTTCGGTGTGAGGGGTTGACACCGGATTCCATGTTTAGCTCACATGGTCTAATGTTGGTTAAGGTGAAGTTTCCAGAATGTAATGAACAATAGAAGTAAGAAGATAAACCCTAACTAGGACTACCAAAAGGATTTTGCTTAGTGTAGGTTAGGGAATGAGACTTTACCTATACATTGCACAAGTAGCTCTTGATAGAAAATTCTAGGAAGGAGTTCTATATGTATATGTATGTGTATATGATATGTATATGTATATGTATCCTATGCATGGCATGATGGTTTTAACATACTTGTTGTAATTATATGCATAATATTGGTTTTATTGGCTACATGATTAAGGTCTTACTGAATATGCATGTTATTGGCTATACTTGTTATGTTGATGCATGAAGTAAGTGGCAATGCTTATGATCTCCTTGAATTGTTTACCTAGTATGTGTGAGGTTATGGGGCTTCATATGTACATTGTACTAGTAGACTTAGATTTGGATTATGAATAAGGTCCTATGGTGATGTCTTGATGAAATGAACTATTAATATGTAATGTTAACTATTGGTTCATTATGAAGACATTGTAGTATTGATTTGCATGTTGTCTTGAGATGTGCCTATAGACTAAATGCGTTATAACTATGATGTGACAATTGGATGAGTTCTTATACGAGGTCTATGAAGTATGTCTAAGGTGAAATGAATGAAATGAATTAATTGTACCTTGTTGAATATGATGTGCCTAAGTCTAGGATGACTTCTTAAGAACACTTTGTGGGCGTAGTATTATGGGATGCTACTTGCACATTGCACTAGTTTGACTTAGGGATGTCTTAGGTTGTCGTTCTTATGTGAAGATTATGTTTCATTATATGTTATGTCTGTATGAATGTATATGCTTAAATTGATCAACGTTGTATGAAGGTTCATCTTGGTGACCTTAAGGTTATACTTTGGTATGAATGGTGGAATGAGACACTACTTATGCATTTCACTAAGTATTACTTAAGGGTTGCTTTGGGTGAAAGAGTTAAGGTAAAAAGAAATGTAATCCAATGAAGATATTGAATGTGCCTTAAATGTGACAAATTGATTTATTTGATGTTGTGAATAGTATTCGTGTCTATATAATGTATGTGAACTATATTGTGTATTGTATTAAATGTTCATGAAGTTTTACTAATAGAAATAATGCATGATTTCTAACTAAATGTCCTATTCAAAGCATGTTTTTTCATGATTATCATACTTAGTGCATTCTTCTACTAATACTGTTTTTCTTCATCTTTTTACACAAACTGTAGCTGGCTAGAGGATCTTTCCTAGAAAGAAGAGCTTGGATAGCTATTCCAAGTTCAAGGGTGTCCTTAATGATTCAAGGGCCTTCATGCCAAGTGTTGAAATTAAGTTCATGTAATAGTATAGGTTATTCATCTATGTTGATTAAGGGTAGTATCCCGAATATATTCTATTATATTCTATTCTATTGATGTTGAGTCTAAGATGTCAAGAAGTGACTTAGTGTCCTTACTATGTACTTATGATATTTTAAATAAAGTGATGTTTTAGCATTGTGTTATACTATGAAAAAGTTTTAAGTTTTTCTCTAAATTCTATGAAAATGTGATGAATGAATGATAAGAGGCTTTTTCAGGACCTCCGAGAGGTTGACGACGCCGGTTACTTTAAGGGGGTGCTCCCCAGTCGTGATAATGAGTACGCACATCACAATGTCTCGTGGTCTTGACCACGGATCGTGGTCCTCCCTTAGCCTCTTGAGGGCTTGTGAGGGTTGAGAGTCTCACTATTCAAGAGACCACGGGCACCATCATGAGCCATGGTGCCCTTCACGACCCGTCAAAATGGGCGTGTACCTTGGCGGGGCTCCCCCGACTTAGGAATTTTAAGTAATTTTGTTTTAACTTTTTATTATGTGGGATTGATTTTAATGGTTTATATAATATATATATATATATATATATATATATATATATATATATATATATATATATAGTTTCACATTTTAAAACATATCACTAACTCTTTTATTTAAAACACACAATTAAAAACCCAAAGTTCTTCTTCATTCAAAATTCTCTCTCTAAAAGTTCAAGGAAGAAGAATGAAGACATTAGAGCTTGGGTTGGGTGATTTTAAGGTGTTTCTTCCACGATTTTTGTGGGGATTCAATAGCAAGGTATGGAAGTATTCATCCTTGTTTATATTTTTATTCAAGGAGCCATTTCCGAAAGTGATTTCAAGTCTTCAAGATTCATGAAAAACCTAGGGTTTTACTCAATCTCATGGGTTATTCATCAAATGTTTTCAAATAGTTATTAATGATATATTATGATTTTATTAGTTTTAATTGTTGTTTCTGATGAAAATACTCTTTGAACCAATTAATTCTCTCAATTCCTAAATTGTGCCCTAATGAAGTGGGTCTTTAGTTTATGAGAGTTTATGAATGAATTAAATTGCTTTGCTTTATTGAACAATATCATTATATATGCCTTAATTGTAATGAATTATTTGTTTGTTGGTTATTGGAAATTCTTTGTAATACCCAGAATTTCCATGACCTATAATAGATCCTCATATGTTATATAATGATTATTTTAACCAAAAAAGTGTAAATAACTTGTTTAAGAAGCATTGGAGTCATAGCATCAAAGAAAGGCCTTAACGTCCAAAAACTAGCGAAATTGACTAGTAAACGTCCCTATGTTTGGTGAAGGTTTGGGAGGTTCATATTGAGTCTAAAGCTTGTAAAAAGACTTTAAATAGTTAAAATATAGTATACAGGGTCAAAACATACAGTCACGACTCCCCAAGGACCACCAGAATGGTCCTTGAGGAGGACCCGAACATGGGTGAGCAGGCTGAAAAGAAGCCTGCACGCAGCCAAGAAATGGGAGGTTGCTGCGCGATGCACAGCCAACATGTGGAGGTAAAAAAGTTGCCACGCGACGGGGGTTCTACACAAGGCTTACTTTCTCAACCCGGATTTCAAAAATAAAATGTGAAATTGACCCCGCGACACGCAGCCACTTCCCAGATTCGTTAATGTCGTATTTTAAGCATTTTGACTTCACAAAAATGACTCAATTAAGTGAGTGGTCTTTTGGGTAATTTAGTGTGTGACTATATATTGATTAAGGGTTAGTTTTAAGTCACTTTTACCCACTCTAATCAATTTCCCAAAACAAAAACCCAAAAGCTCTCATCTCTCTGCTTTCTCTCTCCCTAAATCCTCCATTGAAGAAGCAAGAAAGCTTGAAGAAGAAGACGAACTTCTCTAGGGGGGTTTCACTTATTTCGTGGATTAAGATTCATTAAGGTATGGTTTTTTTCACTCATGGGATTCTTTTCCACAAGAGGTCCCTCCACAAGATAATTTATTAATCCCCCAAATGTAGGTTTTTCTTCCACATATGGGTCTTCTTTGAAAAATGAAATTATGTATCAATTGTGATCAATTAAGATGAATTAATGTTGTTTAAGTATATATCATGGTTAATTGATGATTTCCTATGATATTTTCCTAGACCCATGTCCTTCCCCCAATTTCATGAAAACTTGAATTGATATGGTGAATTGTGAAGATCTTGAACATGTAGATTGACTACATTGTTGTTAATTATGTTATTGCTTCTTGAATTTACCCTGTTTTTGTAATTGGTTATGTATTGTTGGTAATGGAAGTATGAAGGTTCTGGAAGGGCAATAAGGTATGTTGATTGGTTCTTCTTGAATTCAATTATGAAGTATGAGTTATTTAGATAGTAATGCTCCTAGGTCTAATGTGTGGGCTTGATGTTGATGCTAAGTATTCTTCATCCCTAACCCTAGACTATTGAATTGGTTATGAATTATGCGAGTATGTTATGGTATGATTATTATATGATTGAAAGTAGTTTCTCATGATTATAATAGAGTGTTAAGTGAAAGATTTACTCACTTATAAGGTTGTGTCTAAAGTGAAAGGATTGTTCTCACTTGTGATGACCTATGAGCTAGATACAGTAACAGGTTCACATAGGGGTATAGAAGACACTAATGTGAACTTGTATGATGAAATAATATTATTACTAAAGTGAATAATTGCTTAGTACTGAAAGGGCATGTAAATGAGATGGAGGTCTCATGTTTCGCAAGTCCGGCCTCCCACATGGGTTTCCTCACGTTAGTAAGTCCAGATTTCGAAGTTATGTGTTGTCTCATGAGATGGAAACCTCCACGTCTTGTAAGTCAAGGTTTCTAGCAACAATCTCCTTGAACCTTAACTATGTGCCCACATCGGACTCTAGCTTAGTGGATCCACCTAGATAGCTACGTACGAATGGTTACACCTTAGGCAAGTGTTAACCCTCTCTTTTTGGTGTAAGAGTAGAATACCGGACTTCATGTAGCTCACATGGTCTCATGTTTGTTATTGCACTTCTTACCTAATTTAAATGTAAATGAACAAGTTAAGTAAGTGGACTCCAATTAGGGTTGTCTTGAAGGCTACTGCATAGTGTGAGGGAGGGTATGGGACTTCTCTTACACATTGCACATGTCGGGTCCTAAGGGATGGTTCTAGTAGTGTTCTTTAATGATTTTGATTATGATTATGTGGATATTCTATGAGTAGTATTGATGTATCAAGTATGTTATGATAAAGTATGAGAATATGTTGTAAGTATGAAGTGGGTGGCTTAATGTAATACTTAGCTTGGAATGGGATTAAAGGGTTCTATTCTTGGCATTACAAGTGTTGCTTGAGTTTCTTATGTGTTGGATTGATATTATGTAAAATTGATTTACTATGCTTATTATTATTACATGTTGAGTTAAGTTGATTGAAAGCATGATCTTCATTAAATTGTCCTTTTCTCATGCATTGATGATTTTATGCATAGAAGTTATACTTAGTACATGTGGTTTGTACTAGCCAATATTTTTCCCACTTTTCCCAAACATTTTAGGTTCGGGCCTGTCACACCCGAGTTTACCCCCTAGATGTAACCGGCGGCGGCGGACTCTTTGACGACTAAGACAAGCCTCTTAGTCTTACATCATTGCATTCATCAATTAAAAATACGAAAGAATTAAAGCTTTTT
Organism: Solanum sitiens; assembly: GCA_016801875.1. NCBI lineage: Eukaryota > Viridiplantae > Streptophyta > Magnoliopsida > Solanales > Solanaceae > Solanum > Solanum sitiens. Next base: position 556,198 of record JABWTJ010000219.1, read on the forward strand.
CAAACTAAATCTATTCGGAGGTTTACATAGTCCTCTACATACACATAATCATATTTATATCAAGTATACATAGACTTGTTCGTATAAGAAGATTACATAGTCTTCTACTTTTATTTCACACATTTATATAAACTAGAAATAGAGTCATAAATCTGTCTCATCTCATAAACCATCTAAATGACAACAACAACATTGGGCATAACCCTACATCAATAAAAGTAAACCACATATAGTCTTTACACAATTTTGTCTCAAATAGGAAATAGAGTCAATACAAAAGTTGTAGTAACTAAGTAAATTCGTAAAGAGAATATTGGCATCGTCCTCGGGAAAATGAGGACCTACCACTTGGATGATAGAATATCCAAGTCTTCCTTCAAATCACCTCAAGTCGAACTTCAACGACCGGAACCTAAAATATTTGGGGAAAAGGGAGAAAATGGGGTTAGTACACCACATGTACTAAGTATGAGACCATATGTACAAATACCAACAAAGTGTGCTAAAAAGGGACATTTAATGAAATCATGTCATTTAAACCAATCCTTTGCACCTACTAAACAAGTTACTTATATCATGCGCATATCATCACATTCAAACCCATAATCTCTTATAACTCTATCATCAAGTAATAACATCACAAACATGAATAAGAGTAAATCATGTAATAGCAAAGCAAACCAACCAACTATAATCGTTAAGAGACCACAAGTACAATGACCAAGCAAAGCCCCATAACCGTACATAATCAAGTAACCTACTAAAGATCATAATTAGAAATTTACTTCACATAGCTTAATCTTCCATCTCATATAGCATTCTTTCTTTAACAATGATAACCAATTTCATATTCATAAGCATCTTATTCAACATATAAAGTCATTTACATTATATCATCATCCATAAACATAATATTAACTCCTCAAAGTTCCTATCAAGGCAAACTAGTGCAAGGCATAGGTAGAGTCCCATACCCCTACCTAAGCTAAAGTCAAACCCCTCAAGTCAATTTAATTAGTTTATACTTTATTCATTAATTTTAGTTTAGGGAACACTTGCCTTAACCGACATAGACCACATGAGCTAATGTGGAATCCAGTGTCATGAAAACCCTACACCAAAAGAAGGTGGACTACTTGCCAAGGTAGTACCTAAACATGTACATAGCAACTACGTGGATCCACTAGCTAGTATTCCTATGGGGGCAACATAGTTCAAGAACTAGGACATATAGTTTGGGACCCCCTTTATGCTCAATGCATTTTGATCTCCAATCTCTAGAGTACATTAGTGATCCTACTCTCCCTAAGTGGAAGAGGTCACTACTCATCTAGTTCACTCGGTGCTAAGCTAAGTCCCTTTATTGAAATGTTTTTAAGCTTTATTAAACATGATAAACTTAGTTTAGGTCATAGGGCCTAGCCCTTGTATATTCATCATCATAGCTCAATAACATATGTATGAGAAATAGTCCTTTCATTCACAATTCATATAAGTGAGGTCAACCTTTTGTATATCTCATCATAATAGGGTACATAATTACATTTTATCATTCTTATGGCATGTACACCTTAAGCAACCTCACAACCAAAGCGTAAGACATTTCAAATAAACCATCATACCATCCTATCACTCTAAACAAGTTATACTTCAATACAACATCATATCTTGAGGACAATTTACCATAATTAAAGTGAGAATTAGGATAGTCAAGACTTACCAACACTCCTCCATAGTTAATCACAAAGGGCCTTACCATCAACCCATAGATTAACCCAATTTGGATCATCACACCTATGTAATTCAACAACGAACATGATAATGAATTTAGAAGAGTCACTACACCATAATTCAATACTAAATCAAAGCTTGAAAACATGTTATCTAAGTCTATCTCCTTAACCTAGATCAATACTCACGGATTAGCATGAAGGACTTCAATTCATCACTATTGATTCATGATCAATGTAATAACAACCATTAAGGATGATTTAATCAGTAACAGAATCAATTGCATCAAACCCAACCTAATTCATATCAAAATCATGCCTAGGGTTAGGGGTTAAGGGTCATGTTCTACAATCTAGACCAAACCATATAAGTTCATCCTAACCAAGTTACAATACATGATAATGTACTCATTATAACCCAAAGAAAACATGAACAACTCAATTCATAACATAAAATTCGTAATTGAATGAAACCCATATGAAAATCAACTTTTTGGAAAAACCTTTGGAGGAACCCTTTGAGGAAAAAAGTCTCAAAAGTGAATTAGATCCCATACCTTAAGATTGTATGACCCTTTGATGGTGAATTCGTCCTTAATCAGCCCCCAATTCACCTCCCAAGCTAAACTCCAATGGTGTCGTCCAATAGAGAGGGAAAGTAGAGAGAAGGAAGAGAGTTTATTTTGAGTGTTATGATTAGGCTAATGAGGGTTGGGGGTATTTATATGAGGGGTTAAATTACTTAATTAGTCTTACTAATCCCCCAACTAACCACCAAAATTCATTAATTAATTAATGAAGTCGTTTTTAAAAATCTTGGCAGTAAGTTGGGCCCTCACAGACGAGACCTCGACCACGGTCCATCTGTGAGTCGACGCCCCGTCACCCCCCTCCGTCGCATGTAACAGTAGCTAGGTAAGCAAGGGCCTTCTTGAAACTTTCTAAGTGTGGGACGACGGTGGCCTCGATGCCCTGTCGAGCCACTCACGCCCCGTCATCCCTTCCGTCGATGCACACTGCCAGGCAGTGTTGCATCCAACTTCAAGGGTCCTCCTCAAGGGCCCTTGGTTTGTCCTTGGGGAGTCGTACCCGGACGTTTCAATCATGAAACATCCCTAACATGTGTTACACCTATTTCTACCTACTTTCGTTCAATTCCGACTCTTAAAACTAGTCAAAAGGCTAAGACACACTAGCCCTCTTGTGAACCAACTTTCCGGACGTCATGGACATTCTTGATTACTTTAATTCTTAAACATCTTAACTAGACTATATACATCTAAATCAACTTAGAGCAGTGCTTAGACCTCATGGAACCTACGTTAAGTTTTACAACATGCCTTGAAATTTTGAAATGTTACATTATCCCCCCCCCCTCTCAGGAACATTCGTCCCCGAATGACACGAAACACTCTTTTAAAGGAAGGAATAGACTCGAGGCTAGCAGCTCAACCAATTCACAATATCAAATTAGCATGAATCACATCATTTCAATAAGTCAAACTTCAAAACTCAATTTATCACACATAGGCACAAAATTTCATCATAAGGTACCTCCTTCTCACAACACATATGAGCTCATCATTTATTACCTAAGTCAATTAGAACCAAGTTCATTTCATCAATATGCTACATATAATTTCCACAAGGACTCACCAAATCAAAATGCATAACTTAACTCAAATAAGAAACAAGCAAAACAATTTCCAAGTTTCAAAGCCAAGTTACAGTGACTTCACTGTATCATCACTGTGAAGTCTCAAAAATTTGGATTTTTGCAAGACTTCACCTAAAATCAAGAAACCACAATTCCTAGTCATAATTATGTTATTAAAAAAATGGATAACCTTAATCATAGAAAAGATGAGGATAATGGACCTTCATGTCGGCCTCGGCCTCCCATGTTGCACCCTCAACTAGGTGGTTCTTCCATAACACTTTTACGGAAACCACCTCTTTGTTCCTAAACCTCTTCACTTGTCTATCAAGGATTTTCACCAGAACCTCTTCATAAGAGAGGTTATCCTTGAACCTAAGGCCTTCAATAGGAAGAATAGACTCGGGATCCCCAACACACTTCTTCAACATAGATACATGGAAAACCGAATGAACCGAAGCTAAATCATTTGGGAGTTTCAAGTGATAGGCAACCTTACCAACCCTTTTCAATATCTCATAAGGACCCACATAACGAGGACTCAACTTCCCCTTTTTGCCAAATCTAACCACCCCCTTCATGGGTGAGATTTTTAAGTACATCTTATCAGCTTCTTCAAACTCCAAATCTCTTCTCCTATTGTAGGCATAGGACTTTTGTCGACTATAGGCTGTTTGTAACCGCTTCCTTATTATGTGCACATTCTCCAAAGTCCTATAAATCAAATCGGGACCAAGAATCGATGGCTCCCGAACTTCAAGCCACCCTATAGGAGACCTACACCTCCTACCATACAAGGATTCATAGGGAGCCATGGAGATGGATGAATTAAAGCTATTATTATATGCAAACTCCACCAAAGGCAAGTGCTTATCCCAATTACCTTTAAAATCAATAATGCAATCTCTAAGCATATCCTCAAGGGTTTGAATAGTGTGTTCCGCTTGACCATCTATTTGGGGATGAAAAGCGGTACCCAATTTCACCTTAGTACCCAAACCTTCTTGAAATGACCTCCAAAAGCTAGATGTGAATTGTGCACCACGATCCGAAATGATGGATAACGGAATACCATGACGACACACAATCTCATCTATGAAGATCTTTGGATAAACTTCCGCCAAATAAGTGGACTTGACGGGAATAAAATGAGCGAACTTAGTCAATCTATCAACAATCACCCATATAGAATCATATGACTTTTGAGTCCGAGGCAACCCTACTACAAAGTCCATATTAATGTCTTCCCACTTCCAAGTGGGAATTTGGATCTCTTGTAGTAAGCCACCCGGCTTGTGATGTTCCGCCTTCACTTGTTGACAATTCGGACACTTAGCAACAAATTCCGCTATCTTCAAACCTTCCCACCAATATATCTCCCGAAGGTCATGGTACATCTTAGTCGAACCCGGATGAATGGAGTAGTGGGATACATGGGCTTCGTCAAGGATCCGATCCCTCAACCCATCAACATCGGGAACACATAATCTCCCTTGGTACCTCAACACACCATCCCCCCCTAAGGAGAAAGACTCATTCAACTTGCCAAGGACTGATTCCTTCAACTCCATCAATAGTTGGTCAAGGTGTTGTTTGGACTTTACCTCAACCACCAATGATGACTCGGAGCTATGATGAACCGTAGCATCACCATTTGGAGAACTCTCCAATCGCACCCCCAATCTAGCCAACCTATGAACATCTTTCACTAGGTCTTTCTTGGCTTCATCTATATACGACACACTACCTATAGTCATACGACTTAGGCATCCACAACCACATTGGCCTTGCCGGAATGATATAAGACACTCATATCATAATCTTTCAACAATTCTAACCACCTTCTTTGCCGGAGATTCAACTTCTTTTGAGTAAACACATATTGGAGACTCTTATGATCGGTGAAAACATCAACATGGACACCATACAAGTAATGCCTCCATATTTTTAAAGCAAACACCACGGCCGCTAACTCAAGGTCATGAGACGATCACTTTCCCATTCTACATAAGCACACACCCCAAACCTATGCGAGATGCATCACAATACAAAACAAAACCCTTTGTACCTTCCGGTAGTGTCAACACCGGAGGCGAAGTAAGCCTATCTTTCAATAATTGGAAACTTTTCTCACAAGCCTCCGACCACTCAAACTTTTTACCTTTTTGAGTCAATGTAGTCAAAGGAGATGCAATGGATGAAAAGCCCTCCACAAACCTTCTATAATAGCCCGCTAGACCCAAGAAACTCCTAATGTCAGTCGGAGTCAAGGGTCTAGGCCAATTTCTCACCGCATCAGTCTTCCTTGGGTCTACCTCAACTCTCTCAACTAGAGATGATATGCCCAAGAAACGCCACCGACCTCAACCAAAACTCGCATTTGCTATACTTGGCAAATAACTGATGCTCTTTAAGGGTTTGCAATACCACCCTCAAATGACCCATGTGATCAACCTCATTCTTCGAATACACCAAGATATCATCAATAAAAACAATAACGAATGAATCAAGATAGCTTTGAAACACTCTATTCATTAGATCCATAAATGCCGCCGGAGCATTTGTGAGACCAAAAGACATAACCACGAACTCATAGTGCCCATACTGTGTCCGAAAGGCCGTCTTTGGAATATCTTCATTTCTCACCCTGAGTTGGTGATACCCTGACCTCAAATCTATATTTGAAAAGTAACTCGCTCCTTGGAGTTGATCAAATAAATCATCAATCCGAGGAAGAGGATACTTGTTTTTTATAGTAACTTTGTTGAGTTGGCGATAATCAATACACATTCTCAAGGATCCATTTTTCTTCTTCACGAACAAGACCGGAGCACCCCATGGAGAAATGCTAAGCCTTATAAAGCCCTTGTCTAGAAAATCTTTAAGTTGTGCCTTCAACTCCTTCAATTCGGCCGGAGCCATTCGATAAGGAGGAATCAAAAAAGGGTTTGTTTCCGATAGCATATCGATACCAAAATCAATTTCTCATTCGGGAGGAATACCGGGAAGGTCATTAGGAAAGACCTCTGGAAATTCACTCACCACGGGGACCGACTCAATAGGAGGAATTTTGGAATCCAAATCTTGGACTCTTACAAGGTGATAAAGACACCCCTTTGAGATCATCCTACATGTTTTTAGAAAAGATATGAACCGACCTCTAGGAATAGAATTCCCACCCTTCCACTCTAACGGGTTCATTTAGGAAACTAAACCTCACAACTCTAGTCCTACAATCAATGGAAGTAAAACTAGCATGTAGCCAATCCATACCCAAAATGACATCAAAGTCAAGCATATCTAGTTCAACTAGATCCACATGAGAAACTCTATTCGGCAAAGTGATAGGACAATTTCGATAGAATCGTTTTGCAACAATGGACTCACCCACCGGAGTGAACACCACAAAAGGTTCATGCAAAACATCGGGTAAAGTATCAAACTTTTTTGCTACTAAGGGAGTAACAAAACACAAAGTAGCACCCGGATCAAGCAAAGCATACACATCAATAGTAAATATTTGTAACATACCTGTCACCACATCGGGAGAGGACTATTGGTCACTTCTAGTACGAAGAGCATAGAAGAGGTTCTTTTTGGGAGCATCACTAGAACCACTTGGCTATCCACTCTTCCCTTTCCCCTTTGTATCAGGACAATCCTTAACCATGTGACCCTTTTTACCACACCTGAAACAATTGTCTGTCCCCTTATGGCAATCACCAAAGTGTCTCTTACTACACCTTGCACAAGTCGGCCTCCTTGTTGGTTAATTAGCATTCCCTCCCTTTTGAGACTTAGAGTTTGACACTCTATCCCCTCTATTTTTAGGAAACTTGGATGGGACTTGATTCGAGAACCTGTTCTTGAATTTAGGCTTGTCTTGAATTCCAAGCCTATCCCTGTAGCTCCACCCTCAAATGACCTTGTCCTTCTTGAATTCCTATCCTTCCTTTTTGCTCTAGACTCCTCAACTCTTTTAGCATGCACCATAAGACGACCAATATTCATGTTATCATGAAGCATAGCCGAATGACATTCTTCTTGCAAGTCATCTAATACACCCATCACAAATCGACTCATCTCGTCTCTATGATCGGAGACCAAGAAAGGAGCATATTTGGCCAATTGAATGAACTCTAAAGAGTAATCATGAACACTCATACCTCCTTGGCGGAGGTTGATGAATTCCACCACCTTAGCTTCTCTCATCTCTCTAGGGAAGAATCGATCAAGGAAAGCCCTATTGAATATCTCCCAAGTCACCAGCCCACCTTAAAATGGCCTATTATCTCTCCATTGCACATGCCATGTTTGAGCCACATCCTTGAGTTGGTATGAGGCCAACTCGGCATTCTCATTGGAAGACAACCCCATAGCACATAGTATATTATAAACCTCATCAATGAATTCATGTGGGTCTTCATCAACATTAGACCCATAGAAGATAGGAGGATTCATCCTAGTGAAGTCCCTAAGTCGGGAAGCCATAGTTTGCTCATGAACTCTCGGTGCAATATCCCGATTGGCTTGGGCAGTCATAGCTTGAACTTGAACTATTGTGGCTTGGGCTTGAGTAGTCGTGGCTTGGGCCATTTGAGCAAGAATAGCCCTCATCTGAGCCTCTGTCATAGGTGGAGGATCGGCCGGAGCCTGATCAACAACAACAACCTATTCAAGAGGAGGAACTGGATCATCACGGGGAGGAATTCCCACATTAGCAATCTCAACCTCAAGTCTTCTAGCCGCATTCCTCCGAGTATTCATCTCCTATAACCAAAATACAAGGTTTAGGTGAAATCATATAGGAAGTACACTGTAGAGGCACGATAATGGATTTCCAAAAATGAGAGTAATTCCTAAGCATCAAATAAGTTCCAATTCATAAGTGTGGAGCGCTTCACAATTATGAATACAAACCTACATAGACGTGGTTGAGAGAGACGTCAACATCAAGGATATTCAACCTCATTCTATAATACCAAGTTTGTCACACCCGGGTTTACCCCCTAGATGTAACTGGCATCGTCGTCCTCTTTGAGGACTAAGACAAGCCTCTTAGTCTTTACATCATTGCATTCATCGATTAAAAATACGGAAGAATTAAAACTTTTTCAAACTAAATCTAATCGGAGGTTTACATAGACCTCTACATACACATAATCATATTTATATCAAGTATACATAGAGTTGTTCGTATAAGAAGATTACATAGTTTTCTACTTTTATTTCACACATTTATATAAACTAGAAATAGAGTCATAAATCTGTCTCATCTCATAAACCATCTAAATGACAAAAACAACATTGGGCATAACCCTACATCAATAAAAGTAAACCACATATAGTCTTTACACAATTTTGTCCAAATAGGAAATAGAGTCAATACAAAAGTTTTAGTAACTAAGTAAATTCGTAAAGAGAATATTGGCATCGTCCTCGGGAAAATGAGGACCTACCATTTGGATGATAGAATATCCAAGTCTTCTTCAAATCACCTCAAGTCGAACTTCAACGACCTGAACCTAAAATGTTTGGGGAAAAGGGAGAAAATGGGGTTAGTACACCACATGTACTAAGTATGAGACCATATGCACAAATACCAACAAAGTGTGCTAAAAAGGGACATTTAATGAAATCATGTCATTTAAACAAATCCTTTGCACCTACTAAACAAGTTAATTATATCATGCGCATATCATCACACTCAAACCCATAATCTCTTATAACTCTATCATCAAGTAATAACATCACAAACATGAATAAGAGTAAATCATGTAATAGCAAAGCAAACCAACCAACTATAATCCTTAAGAGACCACAAGTACAATGACCAAGCAAAGCCCCATAACCCTACTTAATCAAGTTACCTACTAAAGACCATAATTAGCAATTTACATCACTAGCATAATCTTCCATCTCATATAGCATTCTTTCCTTAACAATGATAACCAATTTCATATTCATAAGCATCTTATTCAACATATAAAGTCATTTACATTATATCATCATCCATAAACATAATATTAACTCCTCAAAGTTCCTATCAAGGCAAACTAGTGCAAGGCATAGGTAGAGTACCATACCCCTACCTAAGCTAAAGTCAAACCCCTGAAGTCACTTTAATTAGTCTATACTTCATTCATTCATTTTAGTTTAGGAAACACTTGCCTTAACATACATAGACCACATAAGCAAATGTGGAATCCGGTGTCATGATAACCCTACACCGAAAGAAGGTGGACTACTTGCCAAGGTAGTACCTAAACATGTACATAGCAACTACGTGGATCCACTAGCTAGTATTCCTATGGGGGTAACATAGTTCAAGAACTAGGAGATATAGTTTTGGACCCCCTTTATGCTAAATGCATTATGATCTCCAATCTCTAGAGTACATTAGTGATCCTACTCTCCCTAAGTGGAAGAGGTCACTACTCATCTAGTTCACTCGGTGCTAAGCTAAGTCCCTTTATTGAAATGTATTTAAGCTTTATTAAGCATCATAAACTTAGTTTAGTTCATTGGGCCTAGCCCTAGTATATTCATCATCATAGCTCAATAAGAATTGTATGAGAAATAGTCCTTTCATTCACAATTCATATAAGTGAGGTCAACCTTTTGTATATCTCATCATAATAGGGTACATAATTACATGTTATCATTCTTATGGCATGTACACCCTAAGTAACCTCACAACCAAAGAATAAGACAGTTTAACTAAACCATCATACCATCCTATCACTCTAAACAAGTTATACTTCAATACAACATCATAACTTGAGAACAATTTACCATAATTAAAGTGAGAATTAGGATAGTCAAGACTTACCAAAACAATTCCATAGTATATCATAAATGGCCTTACCATCAACCCATAGATTAACCCAATTTGGATCATCACACCAATGTAATTCAACAACCAACATGATAAAGAATTTAGAAGAGTCATTACACCATAATTCAATACTAAATCAAAGCTTGAAAACATGTTATCTAAGTCTATCTCCTTAACCTAGATCAATACTCAAGGATTAGCATGAAGGACATCAATTCATCACTATTGATTCATTATCAATGTAATAACAACCATTAAGGATGATTTAATCAGTAATAGAATTAATTGCATCAAACCCAACCTAATTCATATCAAAATCATGCCTAGGGTTAGGGGTTAAGGGTCATGATCTACAATCTAGACCAAACCATATCAATTCATCCTAACCAAGTTACAATACATGATACTGTACTCATTATAACCCAAAGAAAACATGAACAACTCAATTCATAAGATAAAATTCATAATTGAATGAAACCCACATGAAAATCAACTTTTCGGAAAACCATTGAAGGAGCCCTTTGAGGAAAAAAGTCTCAAAAAGAAAATTAGATCCCATACCTTAATATTGGATTACCCTTTTATGGTGACTTCGTCCTTAATTAGCCCCCAATTCACCTCCCAAGCTAAACTCTAATGGTGTCTTCCAATAGAGAGAGAAAGTAGAGAGAAGGAAGAGAGTTTATTTTGATTGTTATGTTTAGGCTAATGAGAGTTGGGGGTATTTATATGAGGGGTTAAACTACTTAATTAGTATTCCTAATCCCCAAACTAACCACCAAATTTCATTAATTAATTAATGAAGTCGTTTTTAAAAATCTTGGCAGTAAGTTGGGCCCTCACAGACGAGACCTCGACCACGGTCCGTTTGTGAGTCGATGCCCCGTCACCCACCTTCGTCGCCTGTAACAGTAGTTAGGTCAGAAATGGCCTTTTTTAAACTTTCTAAGTGTGGGACGACGGTGGCCTCGATGCCCCATCTAGCCACTCACGCCCCGTCATCCCTTCCGTCGATGCACACTGCCTGGCAGTGTTGCATCCAACTACAAGGGTCCTCTTCAAGGGCCCTTGGTTAGTCCTTGGGGAGTCGTACCTGGACGTTTCAATCATGAAACATCCCTAACATGTGTTACACCTATTTATACCAACTTTCGTTAAATTCTGACTCTTAAAACTAGTCAAAAGGCTAAGAGACACTAGCCCTCTTGTGAACCAACTTTCCGGACGTCATGGATGTTCTTGATTACTTCAATTCTTAAACATCTTAACTAGCCTATATACATCTAAATCACCTTAGAACAGTGCTTAGACCTCATGGAACCTAGGTTAAGTTTTACAACATACCTTGAAATTTTGAAATGTTACAGGGCCATTGAGAAGTTCGTGGTCGATTGCAAGGAAGACTTGCATCTTTTGCCCAGTCATTGGGGAGTCCTCATGTTCGGGGACATTGTCAAGTTCCTCTCTAGCTATGATGTTGTTTACGTTTAGAGGCGTTGTTCCTTATTTTATCATTGAGACAATTATTGTAAGCCTCTAATGGCGTATTATTTTGTATTGGCTATGTGCAAACGTTTTTACTCTTATAGATGGTTCAATGTGAGACAAAGTATTAGACTCAATTCCTATATATTGGTTATGTTGTTATGAGAGAAGCCTAAGTAAGCTTCATATGTGAGGAGTCTATGTAAACTTCTTATGTATATATATTATGTGTAAGCGAGAGGTCTATGTAAACCTCATGAAGTAGATGTAGATGAAAAGTTTTAAATTTTCTGCATTTTTGACGTATGATGTGCTATGATGTATGCTAATGGCTTGTCTTAGTCCTCTTTGAGGACGCCGATGCTGGTAACGACTAAGGTGTACTTTGGGTCATTACAAACCTTGTATCAGAGCATGATATTGAGCAATCTTAGGGTTGATGTCTCACTAAACCTCGTCTACGCAGGGTCTTATTCATAATTGTGAAGCGCGCCACACTTATGAATGAGAGACTATGGGATGCTTAGGAACTTTCACTCTGTTGTTATTCCTTATCGTGCCTAAGCGTCTTAAATCTATCTAGTCCTTTCTTCTAATCCTTTTATTGTGCTTATAGGCAATGAATACAAAGAGGAACAATGCTCGAAGGTCCAAGGAGGAGAATTTGAATGAGGCGGTTCCCCCTCAAGATCCTCAAAACCCTCAAGTTCCTATTGAAGAAAGGGTTATGACTATCGTTGAGATAAGGGCGGCTATTCGTAGCTTGACTCAAGTGTCGGCTACCTAAGTTTCTAAGGATGCCATAGTACTACCACTTCAAGGATTATGGATTTCAAAAGGATGAATCTCCCTACTTTCTATGGTTCTAAGGTGGAGGAGGACCCACAAGGGTTCATTCATTAAGTATTCAAAGTTCTTGATGCTACGGGTGTGTCTTCTCAAGAAAAGTGGGAATTAGCCGACTACCACCTCAAAGATGTGGCTCAAGTTTGGTCTGAGCAATGGAAGGATGAGAGACCGGTTAGAGAAGGCCGGATTACTTGGGGAGCTTTCATGACGGCTTCCCTTGATAGTTTCTTCCCATTTGAATTAAGGGAGAGGAAAATTCAAGAATTCATCAACCTTCGTCAAGGGGGTATGAATTGAAGGAGTATAGCCTCAAGTTCACTCAACTATCAAAGCATGCTCCTACTATGGTTGCGGATCCTAGAGCTAAGATGAACAAATTTGTTATGGGGATATCCAACCTTGTGGTTGATGAGAGTAGGTCGTCTATGTTGATTATAATGGACATCTCTCGACTTATGGTTCATGCCAAACAAATTGAAGAGCAAAAGCTTAAGCAAGTTTGTAGGGAGTTGAAAAAGGTAAGAACCGAAGATGGGAATTCTTCCAAGACTAAATTTGAGGTGGAAGACAAACCAAGGTTCAAAAGGAGGTTTTCCAATCAAGGCCCTCATAATGCTCCAAGGGTCAACAAGGGTAAGGTGTCTACTCCTAAGCCCCAAGAGGGGAAATGTGGTGGTTCTTATGTTGAGAAACCTCTTTGTTCAAAATATGGTAGAAAACATGTTGGTAAGTGCCTAGTTGGCACGGGCTATTGCTATGGTAGAAAATATGTTGGATGCTAAGGGCTTGTCTTAGTCCTCTTCGAGGACGCCGACGCCGGTAACGACTAGGGTGTACTTTGGGTCGTTACATTCATAGCCTAGAAAGGAGAAGTTATGATCAATTTGTTTATGAAGTAGAATTGTGCTTGAACTATTGATCCACTTTAAAGGTGGAGGTGTTTATTTACAATCTATGTTGTGATCATGGCGTTGTAAAGCAACGTATGAATGATTATGTAACAACCCAAAAATGACTATGCTAAGTAATGCCTAAATGTACCTAAAATGCCTAGATTAAACCGGGTTCACACGGCTTGATGCGCATGGAACCAGACCTCAGAACCTATACACTAGCCAAGCCAACCAACTTGGTGAGTTAGTTGAGCTAGGAAAGGTTGGGACCAACCATGTAGGGCACCCGAATTAGAGAGATTCACCCAGATGAGTTTTTACCGGTCTTGAAAGGGGTAATCTTAGGTTTGGAGGGTCTAGGGGTAAAATGGTCTTTTCCAGGCTAGGGGTAATATTGTAATTACCCTAAAAATTTAATTAATTAATTAATTAATATAAAAAGGTGGGCAATTCGGTTAGGGTTGGCCGAATTTGACCCTTTTCGCAAGTTAAGCTTCACCCGGGTTCGATCCTTGGTGGAAGCAATGTTAAATTGAATTAATTAATATTAATTATCTGATTTAAGTAATGTCATGATGATTCATTTCACCTAAACCTTAAAAAATCAGATTTTTAATTAATAAATAATAAGGAGTCCTAGTTTGAGTAAGTCTTCAACTAAAACTCCTACACTTACTCTCATCTCTCTCCACTCTCATTTTCACGACTTTCTCCACTCTATTATCACGTTATTTATCAGCAAAAAGAACAAAAAAATCAAATTTCATCACTTGAAACACTTGCACACAAAAACTCAACAGAAAAACTAAACTAAAAATGAAAAGCGAAAGCATCTTTCAAACGGTTTGCGCGTGAGTTTTGTTGGAGAAGCATTTCTTTTTCGTGGGAGTTGGCAGCACATAAGATCAGATTTGAAAGGTGTTAAACGATGAGAAAAGTTATGGGTTTTCTTCCTCTTGGTCCCTTTCCCAAGAGACCACTAAGTTTCAGTCGAATTCTAATCCGAAAACTAGGAATGTTCCCCGTTGCATGTCCCTGTCACTAGCTCCCATTGATTTTGTAGGTTGGGTATGTTTTTCTGGTAGAATTTAGGGATGTGATGTGTTTTCGTTATGATTTTCAATTATGTATGTTCGGATTTATGTGAGTAATAAGCATGCTTTCCGAATCTATGTGTTAAACGTGTGTGTGCATTGTGTATGCCATGACTTTGGTCATGGGTTGAAGTGAGTAATATGCATGTTAAATTCTTGTGTTTTGTATGCAATTACTTGAAGTAAATCGTGATGTTCATAAGTGGTGTAATGTTGCTGAATGGAGTGAAAATTCTTGATCAAATGTAACCACGAAAATGCACAAAATAAACGTACGAAATGTCCAATGAATTGTCCAAAAATCTAACGTATAAATTGTTGAGGAAATGGACTGGAAAGCGTGATCAAATTTCCAGATTTGCTGGAAATTGGTTTCGGCTAAGTTACTAAAAAAATTGGAGAGTTAAAAAAAATATTTTAAATATGTGACGTCATCAAGGATTGAACCCAAGACCTCACTATATGAAGGCTGCTGAAAAATTAATATTTAAAGTGAGGTGAGGGGGATTCGAAATGGGGTAAGGCTGGTGAAGAAATAAGATAAAAAGGGAAAACAAATAAATTGTGGAGGGTGGGGATCGAACCCACAACCCCTCAGATAGGTGACAAAAGTAGGAGAAGACTAAAGAAAAATTAAATGAGGTGTGTGGGAATCGAACCCACAACCTCTAGAATAGGTGAGGAAGTTAGGAGAAAAATTAAAGAATAATAAAATGAGGTTGTGGGGGATCTATCCCACATCCTCTTGGTCAAAAACAGAAAAGTCAAGGAGAGAAAAGAAAGAAAAAGAAATTTAGGTGTTGGGATTTGAACTTGGGTCCCCAAGCTGAAATTTTAAATCAAAATTTAATATAAGACTAAGTGTTGCTCAAGGAATTTGAAATCGGGTTCCCTTGCCCAATTACGTATTGATGCATAAGTCTTACGTGAATAAATACTTAATGAAAGCTGCCTATTGGAATCGAAATCGAGACCTTGGCATACTTACAAGATGCATAAGTCTTGTACCACATAATCTTGAGTAAGTATGAGTCACTTAGATGAATTATGAACGAAGCCTCATGGCTTGTATGTATGGATCCATAAGTCCAGCGTACGTTTAAAAGTAAGTGAACCTAAGATGTATGTAATGAAATGATGTGAACCCAGGAGGGTTAAGTAAGAGTGTGAAACACACTAAAAGGCCAAGTGCATTGGCATATGACAAAATAAACATTCACGTAATAAGGTGAGTAATTATGTTATACTATGATGCTAATAAAAATAGTGCCAACATGATAAGAGGCTAGTGCAAGTGAGACAAACTGCATCTACGCCTAAAATTCAATGTCACTAAATGAAATTTCTAAGACAGTATATTTATGCTAAACGATGAATAAATCAAGAAAGAGTGGCTACATGAGGATAGGCTAGTACAAGTGAGACAAGTTGTATCTACGCCTAGAATCAATGTCCCTCAAAGTAAATTCTAATAGAGCATATGTATGTTATACGATGAACAAATAATGAAAGGTGAGTAAAGATGAAATGAAAAGATGCTAAGAAAGAACAGGGTGGCATCACAATATGAGGCTAGTGCAAGTGAGACAAGTTGTACCTACGCCAATATAAGGTCACCAAAAGTACTCACCTAAGAGAGTGTTGAATATTAAGAGACAAGTATCAATCACACTCTATATGTAAGTGTAAGGACAATTCACACTTAATACGTAAAGAAGAGATGATAAATCATCTAATAAACTATGACTACCTCATGCTAGAATCAAGTTTTTTTTGATGATGAATGAGTTGAATGTAAATAGGAACTTTTAACGGAGCACCGATAGGCTAGCTATGAGTGGTGATGCCTTCTTTTGGGAAGGGCGGAGGTTCACGTAATTCTCATGAGATGAGACTGTCCACCAAGGGGGGTATGGGTCTCCCTAAATCTCCTAGTCCTTGAATTATGCTGCCAACATAGGGAACTAGCCAGTGGTTTTCCACCTAAGCGAGCTAGGGATGTTTTGGTTTCACCTAGGCTAGTGAATCCACCTCTTTTCGATGTGGGGAAGACACCGGATTTCATGATGCTCACAAGATCTATGTCGGTTAAAGTTGAAGTTCCTCAAAGTATGAAAGATAATGAAATGAATGATACCAAAGGTGTTTGGATAGGATAATCAAAAGGTGATCAAGACTCAAGTAATGACACTAGGTCATTCTTGGTCATTGCACAGTGAACCCGATGAGAGTCTTAAACAACATCATAGGTATAGCTGGTGTTCACACCATCCTAAGAACGAATGAAAATGAAGTAATTATGAATGAATGAAGCAGACTCTGTGTTTGCTAAAGAAGGCTCCCTAGTTGAGGTCCCATATGTTGAGCCCTCATTTTGGGAATTCCTAATGTTAAGTCCGTGATTCCAAGGTCTCACGGCATATGAATGAATGATATGCAATATATGTAAGTGCTATATGAAATATGTTATATGTTGTGTGCAATATGAAAAGAATGATGATGCATGTTACTCTCATAGCGTGACTTTCCTAATCTGATTTGGCAAGTCCAACTAACTTGGCTTTCCATAATTCATATCATTAGGAGAGAGCTCTTCTTAATCATGCATGTCCTTGGTGTGTACTTGCATACACCCATACTTAGTACAAGTGTGTACTAATCCCATACATTATACTATTTTAGGTGCAGGTTCAGGAGGGTATTGAAGACATTCATTGCAGTTGTTCGGATATCATAGCTTTTCATCCAGACTTGGTAGGTCCTCATGCATTCGGGGATGCCTGTCTTTATGTTTCTAGCTTAGTAATAGGTTTAGGCTAGTGGAGTATGTTCCACTAGTATTTCTTTCCTATTTTGTTCAGACTAATGTAATGGTGCCATTTTGGCAATTGTTACTTATACTATCAGACTATTTATATCAAGATTGAATGATTCTTTATTAGATGGTTGATACACATGAGCAATGAACTTCTTTGTATGCATATGCATGTTATAACTATGAAGTCTATGTATACTTCAAACAAAACAAAAAGTTTCAAATTTTCTGCTAAAATTAACCTAACGAATGTAATGACGACGTAAGTAGGCTTGTGTACGACCTCTGAGCGATCAACAATGCCGGTTTATGCTAGGGTCTAGACCCCAGTCGTGATAAACTTGGTATCAGAGCATTAGGTTAAATATCCAAGACATCGGGCTCATATCAACCACGTTAAGTAGTTTATAAGTTATTGTAGTGAAGTGCACCACTATCATGAATTAGAGCCTGCATAATGCTTTGCAAATTTTCCCTTTTTCTAATCTTATCGAGCCTTATGAAATTTTGATTACTTGTTGCTAAGAGAGTATCTAACATCAACTCAAGTGTTTTAGAAAGATGAATAAGAGGAGAATTTTTCAAGGAAGAGTAGTACTGAAAACAGGGATAAGCCCAGATTTAAGAAGGGACTCTCTCACCAAGGGAAGTCAAGTTCATCCAAGGGTCTCTATGATAGGGATTCTGAGTCCAGAGTTAAGAGAAACAATGAAGTAGATACACCTCAGGAGAGGCCACCTTGTAGGAAGTGTGGCAAACTACATGGAGGAGAGTGTATGATGGGCTCTAACGCTTGTTACAGTTGTGGCAAACCGGGTCACATGATGAAGGATTGTCCGAATAGGAGAGGTCAAGAAAAAGGAAAGGAGAGAGTTCAGCCGAATGGTCCAAGTGAAGAGGCTCCAAGGAGGCAACGATTCTTCGCACTTAAATCTAGGTATGCAGGGGAAGACACTCCTAGTGATGTCTCAGGTGCGTAGCCTTAATTAGTCTTTCATGTGTTTGACTGTGTATGGTTTTATGCACTAGTATGAAGTTAATATGTTTGAGTCATCATGTTGGTTGCTGATTTGTGTGACTTATGTGTTTACTTATGTTGTATGCTTTGATGAGACTAGTTTAGGAAAGAGTTCCTTAGTCTATTAATGTGAAGCTTCTAGTAGGTTTCAGGGATGTGCACCATCATGTTAATATGTGAATCAGATATTCACCAATGACGAGTATTGAATTACCTATGTATGCATATGTTCTATATATGACTTACTTGTTGCTAGATAATAAGAAGTATCATTCGGGGACGAATATTCCTAAGGGGGGATACTGTAACAACCCAAAAATGACTATGCTAAGTAATGCCTAAACGTAACTAGAATGCCTAGATTAGATCAGGTTCATAAGGCTTGGTGCGCGTGGAACCAGACCTCAGAACCTATGCACTAGCCAAGCCAACCAACTTGGTGAGTTATTTGAGCTAGGCAAGGTTAGGACCAACCATGTAGGGCACCCGATTTGAAGAGATTCACCCAGATGAGTTTTTACCGGACTTGAAAGGGGTAATCTTAGGTTTGGAGGGTCTAGGGGTAAAATGGTATTTTCGAGGCTAGGGGTAGTATTGTAATTACTCTAAAAAATTAATTAATAATTAAATATTAAAAGGTGGGCAATTCGGGTAGGGTTGGCCGAATTTGACCCTTTTCGCAAGTTAAGCTTCACCAGGGTTCGATCCTTGGTGGAAGCAATGTTAAATTGAATTAATTAATATTAATTATCTGATTTAAGTAATGTGATGATGATTCATTTCACCTAAACCTTAAAAAATCAAATTTTTAATTGATAAATAATAAGGAGTCCTAGTTTGACTAAGTCTTCAACTAAAAGTCCTACACTTACTCTCATCTCTCTCCACTGTCATTCTCACGACTTTCTCCACTCTATTCTCACGTTATTTATCAGCAAAAAGAACAAAAAAATCAAAGTTCATCACTTGAAACACTTGCACACAAAAACTCAAAAGAAAAACTAAACTAAAAATGAAAAGCGAAAGCATCTTTCAAACGGTTTGCGCGTGAGTTTTGTTGGAGAAGCATTTCTTTTTCGTGGGAGTTGGCAGCACATAAGATCAGATTTGAAAGGTGTTAAACGATGAGAAAAGTTATGGGTTTTCTTCCTCTTGGTCCCTTTCCCAAGAGACCACTAAGTTTCAGTCGAATTCTAATCTGAAAACTAGGAATGTTCCCCGTTGCATGTCCCTGTCACTAGCTCCCATTGATTTTGTAGGTTGGGTATGTTTTTCTGGTAGAATTTAGGGATGTGATGTGTTTTCGTTATGATTTTCAATTATGTATGTTCGGATTTATGTGAGTAATAAGCATGCTTTCCGAATCTATGTGTTAAACGTGTGTGTGCATTGTGTATGCCATGACTTTGGTCATGGGTTGAAGTGAGTAATATGCATGTTAAATTCTTGTGTTTTGTATGCAATTACTTGAAGTAAATCGTGATGTTCATAAGTGGTGTAATGTTGCTGAATGGAGTGAAAATTCTTGATCAAATGTAACCACGAAAATGCACAAAATAAACGTGCAAAATGTCCAATGAATTGTCCAAAAATCTAACGTATAAATTATTGAGGAAATGGACTGGAAAGCGTGATCAAATTTCCAGATTTGCTGGAAAATTGTTTTGGCTAAGTTACTGAAAAAATTGGAGAGTTAAAAAAAATATTTTAAATATGTGACATCATCAAGGATTGAACCCAAGACCTCACTATATGAAGGCTGCTGAAAAATTAATATTTAAAGTGAGGTGAAGGGGATTCGAAATGGGGTAAGGCTGGTGAAGAAATAAGATAAAAAGGGAAAACAAATAAATTGTGGAGGGTGGGGATCGAACCCATAACCCCTCGGATAGGTGATAAAAGTAGGACAAGACTAAAGAAAAATTAAATGAGGTGTGTGTGAATCGAACCCACAACCTCTCGAATAGGTGAGGTAGTTAGGAGAAAAATTAAAGAATAATAAAATGAGGTTGCGGGGGATCTATCCCACATCCTCTTGGTCAAAAACAGAAAAGTCAAGGAGAGAAAAGAAAGAAAAAGAAACGTAGGTGTTGGGATTTGAACTTGGGTCCCCAAGCTGAAATTTTAAATCAAAATTTAATATAAGACTAAGTGTTGCTCAAGGGATTTGAAATCGGGTTGCCTTGCCCAATTTCGTATTGATGCATAAGTCTTACGTGAATAAATAATTAATGAAAGCTGCCTATAGGAATCGAAATCGAGACCTTGGCATACTTACAAGATGCATAAGTCTTGTACCACATAATCTTGGGTAAGTATGATTCACTTAGACGAATTATGAACGAACACTCATGGCTTGTACGTTTGGATCCATAAGTCTAGCGTACGTTTAAAGTAAGTGAACCTAAGATGTATGTAATGAAATGATATGAACCCAGGAGGGTTAAATAAGAGTGTGAAACACACTAAAAGGCCAAGTGCATTGGCATATGACGAAATGAACATTCACGTAATAAGGTGAGTAATTATGTTATACTATGATGCTAATGAAGATCGTGACAACATGATAAGAGGCTAGTGCAAGTGAGACAAGCTGCATCTACACCTCAAAATCAATGACACTAAATGAAATTTCTAAGAGAGTATATTTATGCTAAACGATGAATAAATCAAGAAAGAGTGGCTACATGAGGATAGGCTAGTACAAGTGAGAAAAGTTGTATCTACGCCTAGAATCAATGTCCCTCAAAGTAAATTCCAATAGAGCATATGTATGTTATACGATGAACAAATAATGAAAGGTGAGTAAAGATGAAATGAAAAGATGTTAATAAAGAACAGGGTGGCATCACAATATGAGGCTAGTGCAAGTGAGACAAGTTGTACCTACGCCAATATAAGGTCACCAAAAGTACTCACCTAAGAGAGTGTTGAATATTAAGAGACAAGTATCAATCACACTCTATATGTAAGTGTAAGGACAATTCACACTTAATACGTAAAGAAGAGATGATAAATCATCTAATGAGCTATGACTACCTCATGCTAGAATGAAGCTTCGATGATGTATGAGTTGAATGTAAATAGGAACTTTTAACGGAGCACCGATAGGCTAGCTATGAGTGGTAATGCCTTCTTTCGGGAAGGGCGGAGGTTCACGTAATTCTCATGAGATGAGACTGTCCACCAAGGTGGGTATGGGTCTCTCTAAATCTCCTAGTCTTTGAACTATGATGCCAACATAGGGAAATAGCCAGTGGTTTTCCACCTAAGCGAGCTAGGGATGTTTTGGTTTCACCTTGGCCAGTGACTCCACCTCTTTTCGGTGTGGGGAAGACACCGGATTTCATGATGCTCACAAGATCTATGTCGGTTAAAGTTGAAGTTCCTCAAAGTATGAAAGATAATGAAATGAATGATACCAAAGGTGTTTGGATAGGATAATCTAGAGGTGATCTTAACTCAAGTAATGACACTAGGTCATTCTTGGTCATTGCACAGTGAACCCGATGAGAGTCTTAAACAACATCATAGGTATAGCTGGTGTTCACACCATCCTAAGAACGAATGCAAATGAAGAAAGTATGAATAAATAAAGCAGACTCTGTGTTTGCTAAAGAAGGCTCCCTAGTTGAGGTCCCATATGTTAAGCCCTCATTTTGGGAAGTCCTAAGGTTAAGTCCGTGATTCCAAGGTCTCACGACATATGAACGAATGATATGTAATATATGTAAGTGCTATATGAAATATGTTATGTGTTGTGTGCAATATGAAAAGAATGATGATGCATGTTACTCTCATAGCGTGACTTTCCTAATCTGATTTGGCAAGTCCAACTGACTTGGCTTTCCATAATTCATATCGTTAGGAGAGAGCTCTTCTTAATCATGCATGTCCTTGGTGTGTACTTGCATACACCCATACTTAGTACAAGTGTGTACTAATCCCATACATTATACTATTTTAGGTGCAGGTTCAGGAGGATGTTGAAGACATTCATAGTAGCTGTCCGGACATCATAGCTTTTCATCCGGACTTGGTAGGTCCTCATGCATTCAAGGATGCCTGCCGTTATGTTTCTAGCTTAGTAATAGGTTTAGGCTAGTGGAGTATGTTCCACTAGTATTTCTTTCCTATTTTGTTCAGACTTATGTAATGGTGCCATTTTGGCAATTGTTACTTATGCTATAAGACTATTTATTTCAAGATTGAATGATTCTTTATTAGATGGTTGATACACATGAGAAATGAACTTCTTTATACGCATATGCATGTTATAACTATGAAGTCTATGTACACTTCAAACAAAACAAAAAGTTTCAAATTTTTCGCTAAAATTAACCTAACGAATGTAATGACGACGTAAGTAGGCTTGTCTACGACCTCTGAGAGGTCAACGACGTCGGTTTTGGCTAGGTTCTAGACTCCGGTCGTGACATATTAATGTATGATTATGGTGAGAATAATATGTCTGTGATACTATGAATGTATTATGAACATGCTAGAAGGCAAAGTATGAATGATAATGCTATATGTGAAAGGCTATTCTCACATACTCACACACACACTCATGAATAACTAATGAATGAAGTTTTATGATAATTTTAATGATGTTGATAGTATTGAAAGGCTATTCCCAATAATACTTGAATTAATGATAATGACATGTTGTGAAATGACTGTCTCACAATGTGGGGATTCTTAGTTGAAAGGCTATTCTCACCTTTGAATATATGAGCTTTCTAATGAATGAATTTTGGGTTGAGATGTGTTCTCATCCATGAGTTGAGGTGGAGTATCTAGTAACAATCTTTTATCCCTTAATAATGATTAATGTAATAAATTTCTAAGTACTTTGTGGGGGATAATGCTAAGCACCGAGTTGATATGGATTGGGAGATGCTCATTCGGGAGTTGAGGTGGGCTAGCTTGTAGCAATCTATTGAGATGGATGCTTATGCAAGATTTGAGGCGTGGTATATAGTTGAAATCTCCCTATCCCATAACTATGTACTCACATAGGTCATAACTAGTGAATCCACAGTGATGGTCCTACCTTAGGCAAGTAGGAATCCCTTATCCGGTGACGGTGACACAACGACATAAGTTGATCACATGGTCTATGTCCATTAAAGGCTTACCCCCACAAAGAATGTTAATAAACTATGGCTTCTTTTGAATGCACTACTTACTGTAGGTGGTAGTATGGGACTCCATCAATGCATTGCACTAGTAGGCTTTGATAGGGGTCATGGTATGTTACTTTATAATGTTGATGAAATGAATGTGCTCTTATGATGATGTAAATAAAGAATGTTGAGTTATGTACTTAATAAGCTTATGCATGTTTAACTTGAGTTGTAATATGAGTTACTTCCTTGTCTTAACCTAATAAATATGAATGTTTATTGTCTATGGTGGCTTTAAGGAGTACTTAGTGTGATTAGTAGTATGGGATACTACTCAGTCATTGCACAACTATGACTTAGAGTTGTCTTGGGTGATTCCCCTTGTGTGCTGAGATGACTTATGCAGTGTTTATGTGTCCTAAGGATGACTACGGGTTGAAGATGGAAAGGTTGAATGGTAAGTTCACTTTTGGTGGTCTTAAGGTAGTACTTTAGTGTGGATGGTGGTATGAGACTTTATCCATACATTGCATAAGGTATGGCTTGAGGGTTACTTGAGGTGAAGGCTTAATGTGGTAAGGTAATGGTTTATATGTTAATTATGTCTTTATGTGAGGATATGAATTTTATGTTGCTTATGTTTGGATATTATGCCAATGATGCTTATATTCATAAAGTTTTATCTAATTGGCATATGCATAGCTTTCAAATGAAATGTCCGTTTTAAGCTTATTTTTGCTTGTCTATCATGCTTAGTACTTAATTGTGCTAACTCATATTTCTATTATTTTTACCAAATTGTAGGTTCCGACCTTTGAGTGTTCTTTTCTAGTTGAAGCTTGGACTTGATATTCTTCCAAGGAAAAGGGTAAGCCCTCATTAATCAAGGACAAGTGTTGAGATGTTCCTTTCTTTTCATGTAATAGACTATGGTTAGACTTTTCAATTGTAAGGGTTGTGTCCCTTCTTATGTTTTGGATGTTGTTTTTAGATGTCCATGTGAAGAAGATAGACTTTCGTTGTGTTTTTCTGAGATTTTAAATGATGTTTTTGATTGTATGGTTTTAAATAAGTTTTAATTCTATACCGTTTTCCTTATATTGAATGTTATGAATGCTATGACGTTTTTCAAAGTCCTGTACGTCGTGTAACTTTCAAGGCGTAGACTCAGGTCGTGACAAGAGTCTTGTTTATGAGTGTGAAAAGCACCACATTATTGAGTAGGAGGCGAAAAGATGTTTTGGATATTTCAGTTCTTCATTACTCTTAAGTCGTGCCTTAGAGTTTAACTCTAAAATATTTCTCCCTCCTAATCCTTCTCTTGTGTCTTCTGGATATGAATTCACGAGGGCTATTGCTAGAAGGATGGAAGATGACAATGTGAATCAAGGATCTCCTTCTCAAGCTCCCCAAGCTTCAATAGATGATTTGGTTCAGAATGTTACCCATGTGGAGTTTAGATCAACTATCTACATATTGTCTAAGTCGTGATATCTCAAGACAATAGAGAAGTTGTAGCTCCGGTTCAAGGGTGAGGGATTTTGCACGTATGAACCCTCAGTAAGTTCGTGGCTCCAAAGTGGAAGAGGTTCCTGAAAGGTTTATGGACGAGGTTTATAAAGTACATGATATTATGGGTTGTATTTGGAAGAGAAGCAAAAGTTAGTCACCTACCAACTAAAAGATGTGGATCAAGTATGGTATGATCAGTGGAAGGGTGAAAGACCCGTAGAAGCAGGCCCGATAGAATGTGAATTGTTTAAATTATCATTTCTTGATAGATTATTCCCCATTGAGTTATGGGAGGCAAATATACAATAGTTCATCAACCTTCATCATGGAAGTATTAGTGTTAAAGAGTATGCCCTACAATTCACCCAACTTACCAAACATTCTCCAACTATGGTTGAGGACTCAATGGCTAAGATGAGTAGGTTTATGTCGCGTTGTCCGACTTTGTTGGAAAAGATTGTCGTACGACAATGATTCTCAATCACATGGATATCTCCAGGATTATGGTGTACGCTCAACAAATTGAGAAATCAGATCTTAAAGAGAAGAATAAGGAGGTAAAAAGGGCAAGAACCAGTGATGGGAATTTCTCTAAATCAAGGTCTGATGGACAATGTCTGATGGAAATTGTCGACCAAGATTTTGACAAAGGTTTTTCGGTCAAGCTTCATATAGTGCTCCTCTTAAGTCTTATAAGGAAAGGGTGTCTCACCCTAAACCTAAAAGAGGAAATTGAGGTGGTTCTTCTTTTTATATATCTACATTTGCCAAGTGTGGGTAGAAACATGATGGTAAGAGCCTAGCAAGAACCAGTGGATGTTTTAGTTGTGCGAATAGTAGCCACAAGATGAGAGATTGCCCCATGCTTGCGGCAAAGGGAAGGGAAATCAAGCAAGATCCTTGAAATGGTTCAAACTGCAATGCCCCAATGCAAAACTGCTTTTATGCTCTTCAATCCTAAGGTGACAAAAATAGATCCTCGGATATACTGATCGGTACGTTAAAAGTCTTTTTATTGATGTATATGCCTTGTTAGATCCTGATGCTACTTTATCATTTGTGATGCCCTATGTGGCGATGAGATTTAATATTTCTCTTGAAATGCTATTAGAACCTTTTTCGATCTATACTCCGATTGGTGACTCGGTGGTTTGAAAGAGAGTCTACAGGAGATGTCCCCTTTCCTTATCAAATATAGTTACCTTGGTGGACTTGGTAAAGTTAGACATGCTAGATTTTGATTTGATACTTGGTATGGATTGGTTGCATGCATGTTATGCCTCTATCCATTATAGAATTCAGGTGGTTAGAATCCAATTCCTAAAATGAGCCTAACTTAGAGTGGAAGGGAGGAAATTCTGCCTAGAGGTCAATATGTATCTTGTCTTAATGCTAGGAAAGATGATATCAAAAGGGTGTATTTACCATTTTGATAGGGTGAGGGATGTGGATTTTGAAACCCATTATCTTGAGTCAGTTCCGGTAGTTAATGAGTTCCCGAATGTTTTTGCTGATGATTTACCTGATATTTCTCTTAAGCGAAAAATAGATTTTGGTATTTACCTTATCCCAGGTACGCAATATATTTCAATCCCTCCTTATATAGTGGCTCTGGAAGAGTTACAAGAATCAAAAGAGCAACTAGAAGATTTTTTAGATAAGGGTTTCATCCGACTGAGTATCTCTCCATAGGGTGCTCCCGTGTTACTTGTTAGAAAGAAAGATGGCTCTCTGTAAATGTGCATTGATTTTTGTCAATTTAATAGAGTCACCATAAAGAATAAGAATCCTCTACCAAGGATAGATGACTTGTTTGACCAAATTCAAGGGCTAGTCGTTTCTCTAAGATTGATCATTCGTTTTGGTTATCACCAATTGAGGGTGAGAGGATGATATTCTAAAGAAGGCCTTTCGAACCCGGTATGACCATTATAAGTTTGTGGTAATGTCATTTGGGTTGACTAATGCTTCGATGACATATATAGATGTGGTGAATAGAGATCTTAGGAAATACTTATACATGTTTGTGATTGTGTTTATCAATGATATTTTGATCTATTCAAGGAGTGAAAATAAGCATGTTGACCACTTAAGAATTGAGTTGTAAGTTCGTAAGGACAAACAACTTTTTGCAAAGTTTAGCAAGTGTGAATTTTGGTTAAGGTATGTATATTTCCTTGGTCATATTGTGTCAAGCAAGCGTGTCGAGGTAGATCCTAAGAAGAAGGATCTGTTCAATATCTATCCTAAACCTCTAACTCTTTCCAACATTTTGGCAGGCTACTATAGAAGATTTGTTTTATTCCATTGCTTCTCCTTTGAGAGCTTTGACTGATAAGAAGGCTAAGTTTGTGTGGTAAAAAGCATGTTAGAAAAAGTTTCCGAGAATAGAAATATAGAGTTACTTCTGCTCTGGTGTTGACTTTAGCGGAAGGTACTGATGGTTTTGTGGTGTATTATGATGCCTCTACAGTTTGGTTGGGATGTGTCCTTATGCAAAACAGTAAGGTTATTGCCTATGATTCAAGGCAACTTAAATTTCATGAGAAGAATTACCCTACTCATGATTTTGAGTTAGCGGTGATTATTTTTGCCTTAAAGATATGGAGGAAATATTTGTATGGGGTCCATGCGTATGTTTTATCGATCATTAGAGTCTCGAATATGTGTTTAGTCAAAAGCACTTTAATTTTCGCCAAAGAAAGTGTCTTGATTTATTGAAGAATTATGACATGAGTGTCATTTATCATCTGGGCAAAGCAAATGTTTTAGCGCATGCACTTACTAGATTGTCCATGGGTAGTGTGTCTCATGTAGAGGATGAAAAGAAAGAATTGGTTCGTGATGTGCATAGGTTATCTCAAATAGGTGTTCAACTAGTGGATTCCGCGAAGGGTGTTTTCATGGTTTGTAAGGTTTCTGAATCATCCTTTGTGATGAATGTGAAGGCCAAACATGTCCTTGATTCTATATTTGATGAGTTAAAAGATTCGGTAATCAAGAAGTTCGTTGACGCTTTCTCCAAAGAGAGAGATGGGGTATCGAGGTATCAAGGTAAGTTTATGTGTTCCAAATGTTGACAGCTTGAGAGAGAAAATTCTATAGGAACCCATAGTTCTCCGTATTTCATTCACCCTGGTGCCACCAAGATATATCATGACATACGGAAAGTCTATTGGTGAATTGGGATGAAAAAGGACATCACGAAATTAATGGCCAAATGTCCTAATTGTCAACAAGTTAAGGTTGAGCACCAAAGACCGGGAGGCTTAACATAAGGTATTATTATCCCTACTTGTAAGTGGGAAGATGTGAACATAAATTTCATTGTAGGCTTGCCACGTACTAGGCGGAACTTTGACTCAATATGGGTTATAGTGGACTGAATGACCAAGTATGATCATTTCATTCCTGTCAAGGTATCCTACTTGACGAATGAATATGCTAAATTTTATTTAAAAGAGAGAGTAAGGTTGCATGATTGTCTATCATTTTGGATAGAGGTCGCTAATTTACTTCATAGTTTTGGCAGTCTTTCCAAAAGGGGTTAGGTACTAAAGTGAAGCTTTGCACAACTTTTCACCCTCAAACAGATTGTCAAGCAGAACACACAATCAGACATTAGAGGACATGTTGAGGGCATGTGTGATAGATTTTAAAGGAATTTGGATGACCAAATGTCGTTAGTTGAGTTTGCCTATAACAATAGTTATAATTTAGGTATTAAAATGGCCCCCTTTGAGGCTCTATTTTTTAGGAGATGTAGGTCTCCTTGTTTGATGTGGCGGAAGTTGCTCTTCTAAGCCCGGATGTTGCGTATAAGGCCATTGAGAAGATTCGGGTTATTATAGAGGGGTTGAGAATATCCTAATGCCGGCAAAAGTCATATGCTGATGTTAAAAAAATGGATTTAGAATTTGATGTCTATGATTGGGCTTATTTCAAAATCTCACCCATTAAGGGTGTTATGAGGTTTGGAAAGAACGGGAAACTTGGTAGTTCATTTGTGGATTCTTATGAGATTTTGAGGCGTGTGGGAAAAGTTGCAAATGAGATAGACTTTCCAAATAGGTTGGCCTTGGTGCATCCGGTGTTCTATGTATCAATGTTGAAGAAATGTACTGGGCATCTATCAACCATAGTCCCCTTAGAGGGCTAAGAGATTATGGAAAATCTTGCTTATGAAGAGGTGTCGGTTGAGATTCTAGACCATCAAGTCAAGAGATTGAGAAACAATGAAGTTGCCTTTGAGAAAGTTTTATGGAGAAATCATTTAGTTAGGCGTGATAGTTGGGAAGTCGAGACCGGTACGAAGTCCCGATATCCTCATCTTTTTCCTTCTACTCCTATTCAAGCTTTAGGTAAGTAGTTCCTCTTAAGTTTTGGTGCTTTGGAAGTCTTGTGTGTTATATCTGTTTCTCTATGATTTCCTTATGTTATGCATGTTCTTCATAAATTCATGTTTAGTAAGAAATTTGTTTTCATTATTTATATTCCTCATGTTGTTGTGCATTAAGCATGAATTGCCTATTTGACTTCATGATATGAGTTGATGAACATGCTTTAGTATGCTGCTCAGAGTATTTGCATATTGGTTCCATGATAGTGTGTTGATCTTGCTTTTAGTTTAAGAAGGTAGTTCCTCCTACGAATATGTGAAATGTTGAGTTTCATGCATAAAGGGTTGTTAGATGTAGTTTTTTCTTCCCTGTGCTGCATTGATTATGTTTTAGAAGGAGTTAAACACTCCTCCTTTAAATTTTGTATTATTATGACGTTTCATGCATGTTGGGCTGCTAGTTTTGAGTCCTTAATTATGTGAAGTTTCTACATCATCATTCGAGGATGAATATTCCCAAGGGAGAGATATTGTAACACTCTAAAAACAAGTAGGCTAAACTAGAGCTTAAAATAAGGATTAGAGTCCTAAAATGTACCTCTGTGTACCTAAAAATATAGGGCTGCATGTTAGAACATTAAGGTACGACCCCCAAGGACCAACCATGGGTCCTTGAGGGGAACCGTGAGAAAGTTGCCTAGGAGTGACCCACAAAGGGGACTCATGCCACGTGGGTCAGCCAAAACCCCGTGGGAGAGGATTCGTGGGTAAAGGCCTCAGAGAGCTTTCACCCATGGTTGACCAGCATGCAACGTGGGTACACCCACGGACCGTGGTTGTGGGGTCATGGGTGAGGCTTGGAACTGCTTTTTTGCAGTTACACTGAGGGGAATTATGGAGTTTTCCTGTTTTAGTTAGTATTAAATGACTTGGTTTAGTACTAAGTAAGACTAAATATATAAGGTTCTTAAGTCACCAAATTGTGTCATCTTCTTCATAATTCCAAATCCCAAAAGAAAGACCCAAACCCTCTCCAAATAGAACTCCAAGGAAGAAGAAGAAGGAAGGTGAAGCTACGGTTAAAGGAGCAAGGGTTTCTACTCAATTTCATTTGAATTAATAGCTAAGGTATGGTATTACTTCATCCATGGAGTTCAAAACCTCATTCGAAGATAGAAATTCCCCCAAAAGTTATGGTTTGACTCAAAGTGACAAATTCCTTTCAAAAAGATCCTATTGATTTAATTACTTTATATTATGATTAAATTGATGATTTATTGTAATTTTATTATTAAATTTCCCTAGAATCCATGAAATATCCGTATTCCTGATTTATGACCTTGTGATGTGAGTGAATTGTCGAAAGATGAATATTATGAGATTATGCGTTTAGTAGTTGAGTTAGTTCAATTCTGTTATTATCCATGACTAATATAGTAGTTATAGATGTGTTGATTGAATATGATTTATGGACCTTGAAGGGCAAAGTATGAGAATTATGCATGATTGTGAGGGTTATGTATATTCTTTAAGAAACTTTAGAGTAAAGTGAATAAGATTATGATCTAGTTGTTGTGTTGTTTAATGTTATCCTCATGTAGACACTTATATATGAATATGATATGATGTGAAAGGTTTTTCACAATATAAAGATTCTGACCTATTGAATTTATGAGCTATAGTATTAATTATGTTGGATTGAGCATCAAGACATTCTTCCATGAATATGAACTTAAGTCAAGACTTAATATGTAATCTATGGGAATGAATTCTTAGAACTGAGTGGATATGAGTATTATACGAAAGCCTCTACGATAGTTGACTCTGCCTTCCCAATGAAAGCTTCTACATTAGTTGAGTCCAGCTTTGCAAAGAGGTTCCCTCTACCTTAGTTGATTTAGGGTTCCCAAAGTATGTATCTCATGAGATGGAAACTTTCTACCTTAGTTAAGTCTAGGTTTCCAGAAGCAATGTCCTTATCCCATAACTATGTTCCCTCATAGGCTATTTAGTTAGTGGATCCACCTATTCTAAGAGTATGGTTCTATCTTAGGCAAGTAAGACAACCCATTTTCGGTGTGGGGTAGACACCGGGTTCCATGGTAAGCTAACATGGTATTTTTCAGTTAAGGCTTATCGCCATTTATGATAGTATGAACAAGAATATAAATTATGACTATAGTAGTTACTTAAGCGGCTTTACGTAGTGTGGATGGCATTAGGAGATCTTATTCATGCATTGCACAAGTATGCTTTGAGGGTATTTATGTTATGTTCCTCTTATGATATTATGATCTGTGAGTTGACTATGCTTATGACTTATGCTTTTCCTATATATTCAAAATGATGATTGAACTTAGTAAATTGCATGCATTCAACCAATTCACATTTAAGCATGTTTTCATGATTTTATACACTATAATACTTAGTGAATTTTTTACCAACCTATATTTTTCTATATTTTTTGCCGAAGTGTAGGGTTCGGTTCTCAAGGTGGTCCCCATTTTGTCTAGAGCTTGGATTTGTTCATTTCTCCTTCCTAGTTGGTGAGTCCTCATGATTTGAGAATGGATATTGTCTTTGTAGTTCATTTAAATTATGTTGTATGGGCTATGTCCCTACTTGATTTGACTATTTTAATAGATGGCTAATTGAGACAAGTCTATACTTCAACTTTCTTTATGAAAATGTTGGACTTGAAATGAGTTCTTACTCTTATTGGTTTAATGCTTATGTTATGATATGCTAAGTGGCTTATATGGGGTCTTTCGAGGTTCTATGTGCCATGTTATATTTAGGGGGTACCACTGGTCCTGACAAATGCATATACATGTCATGTTGTGACGTTAAATGAGAGATGCATATCCATGTCATGTTGTAACATTAAACCAGACTCTTCTTGGAAGGTAACCCAAGTGTAAGTAGTTTTCAATAATGTGGGTGTCACTTGTGCATGATTCAACCAAAGATCGGCCATTGAGAGAAGTGTTTGGCGATGCGGCGGTGCTTTTGAGCGAAGCTCTCATGAGTTCACCCAATGGGAAGCTTAAATTTTTGAGAATAATGTCTAATTTGGCAAATTGTACCCCCAACTCAGGGACACGCCGATGTGATTGGGTGAACCCGATTCAGTTTGCCTAATAGGTGGAACAAATTTGGAGATACATAATCTATCAAATTCGCCGATTGACATAAAATTTTAGAGGTTTAGAGGTTCTCCTAGTTACTTAGGTGATCATGTTGCAGAACCCCCCCCCCCCCCCCCCGAGGTTTGAGTTAAAATTCTCATTAGCTAAAGGAACAATAGGTGATCTGGCCATGTTTGGCGAGCCACCAATCTGTTCGGAAAACTTAATTCTCACTCGTTCAGGGATTTCCTTAATCTAATCTTCATTATTTTGTTTATTTACATTGAGGCAGGGAATTTTTCTTTTTGGTGGGGTGAGGAAACTTCTGCAAATATTCCCCTTTACATTGTAATTTGTTATTTTCAGTTTTGGATGATTGTAGTTTGTCGTTTTTGTTTCTCATATAGTATTTTATTTGGTATTTATCTCTATTTGCCTCTTTCTCTCAATATCGTATTGCCCCATGAGTTTTGGAAATTGTAAAATGCTTTAGTTTTCATTGATAATAATTTGAGGATCGGTCGTGTTCATTATCAATGTCATGGATAGTAATCAAGATGAGCATATTGTAAAGTTTTGTGTCGCAAAAAAGAAATCGATGTGGTTACATTCTTGAGAAATCTCCTTGAATCTCTTCCTGACTAGCTGTGTTTTGATATGTGTCTTACAATGAACATTACATGTACATTTTTTTAATCTTTTGGGGCTTTAGTAAATGAGTCTATTTGAAGTGTCATGTGTGGTGATATTTTATTTGAAAGCATGTGTGTGGAATCCTAGAATTTGTGTTGTTAGTCTAATTGTCTAAACCTCGGTAAGTATAAGGCATGATCTTTTGCTAAACAATTTATTGACAACCACATGGAAATCTCTTAAACCAAATTGTCCCTACATTCTCACCCTAAAATCCTTTTTGAAGAATTGATTTGTTTGAATAAACAACTTAGGCTAAAAGCCTAAGTTCGGGGTGGAAAGGAAGGAGGAAGAAAGTCCTAGTGAAATGTAATGACCGAAGTACCCCGTAAAAGTTAGAGTACTTTTAGATCGCCACACGGTTCGTCGACCTCTCGGAGATCCTAGACAAGCCTCTTACAATTCATTCATCGCATCAACATAAAAGTAGTGAAAAATTTAAAACTTTTCATAGCAACATCATATGCCTTAACATCACTATATATATATATATATATATATATATATATATATATATATATATATATACATAACTAGACTCTAAGTCTCATTAAAATCTTAAGACACAACTCAATGGAATCGAATAGGGACACGGCCCTTGACAACATAAAATATAATCTAACTATTACATAATCTTAAAGAAACATCTTGACATAGGTAACCCTTGAATCATAAGGGTCCATTTACTTGAACTTGGGAGATCTATCCAAGCTCCTCACTCTAGGAGACATCCTCTAGCCATCACCACCTACACTTTATGTAAAATAATGAAGAAGAATGGTATTAGTACAAGAATGCATTAAGTATGGCAACCATGCAAAATCATGCATTTAAAGAGGACATTTCATTTGAAATCATGGAACATGTCTTTTTAGTAAACTTCATAAACATCGGCATGATAACACAATGTAGTTCATATACATCATATAGACATAGATACTACTCATAATAGCACATGAATCCATTTATCATACTTAAAGGCGTATTCAATACATATAAGACATTACCGCTTCTTTATCTTACTTCTTTCCTCAAGTGTACATAGTACAATGTATAACCTTGAGGTCACCTTTCAATAGCTTTTCATAATATGATTCATAACACAACCACATATATTTATAAGTCATAACCACCTCATACACATCAACTTCACATAAGAACCATCACTTAAGACAACTCCTAAGTCACACTAGTGCAATGTGTAGGTAGCATCCCATAATACTACTTCCACCAAGTTTACCTAAGAAGTCACCTAGACTAGGCATAACATGTTTATCAAGTCATAACACCTTAATTAATCTCTAGAGATAAGATCACATACTTCATAACATCATATAAGGACTCATCATACTTCCTAACATCATAGGAAGACTCATCATACTTCCTACACTTTAGTCATAAAATCACTTAGTTCATAAAATAGGTAAACCACCCTGACAACTCCTTCACAAGCTTACTTGTGCAATGTACACATGGAGTCCCGTACCCCCACATATACTAAGTAAACTCATTTAGAAGTCATAAGTGTAATTCACATTCATAGTCATAATTCATGTCTTAACATAACAAAGTCATTTAACAAGCATTCATACAAGTCATACATAACATAAGTCTCCTATCCTTTCTTGAAGTCATCTAGTGCAATGCATAGGTAGGGTTCATAGTCCTCCCTATACTAAGTAAACTTCTCAAGGAATTTGATTAGAATTCATATTCTTATCTTAGTTCATTTCTTAACCTTCGGAAGACATAGCAATAACCGACATAGACCATGTGAGCTACTTGGAATTCGGTGTTCTACTCCTACACCAAAAAGAGAGGGTACTACTTGCCAAGGTAGGACCTTCATACAAATTAGCTATTCTAGTGGATCCACTAGGCTAAAACCTACGGGGGCAAGTAGTTATGGAACAAGGAGAGTGCTTCTAGAAACCTTGACTTCCTAACGTGGAGGTTTCAATCTCATGAGACAACATCTAGGTTGGGAACCCGTATTTTCTAAACGTGAAGGTTCTCTTGTGGGGAGCCGGACTTGCTAATGTGAAGCTCCCACACTCATTTGTCATGTTCACTTGGTGCTAGGCTCTAACTCCCTTTTTAATATATATTAAGCCTTTAATACTCTAATTCATAAGGAAGGCTTTAGGAGCTTTCTCCTTCATACTTCATATTTCAAAGAATTCTAAGATGAGAATGTCCTTTCATTATAGAACCTACATTATGTGAGTGTCACATAAACATATCATATTCATACTATATTCTAGTTTAGAGTACAAGTAAGTAATACCTTTCAAGAGACTCACTAATTCTTTAGACTACCATTAACATACTTCATTTATACATACATGTGTGTGTACCTATATGGGAGATCTGCCTTCACATAAACACCTTTAGGTACACATGTTCATAACTTCATTAACCATACACTTTACATGCATAGAAATAGGTAATGATGCATAGAAGAATTATCATTTCCTTAGTCATCATGAATGTATCCTACTCATAGATATGCATGAAGTGTGTGTACATTGGTCAACATGATCACATAATGGCTATCACATAACATTGAGGAAGCCACCCTCTAAAGATCACAACACATGTACAACCTTCTTTCAAGTCTTGATTCAAACACATCTAGAGTACTAAATACTATTGACTACACGCACTCACAATATATCATAGGAGGCAAGTACATATTCAACAATAAAATAGAAGATTCCTAGAATACTTTGATCACACATTCATATAGGGTTCGTATAGGTAGGGGTCATGCTACAGTCATATTCATCATCATTAGATATATAGACAACACCTAACCCTAACATTATCATCACACATGTACATATAATATCATCCCACCCCTAGGTCATGCAACTAGTTTGGAGGGTTATTCATATACTTCACATAACATCAATTAAAACATTATATTAGAATCAAGGCTAAATCCTTCAACTTTCTAAACATGAATCATCATATCAATTCATATAATATCAAATGCCTTCAAGGCCATGATCATATCACATAAATATGTACAAGAATGTAAACATCGCCACCATAAGTGGACCATACCAATCAACACAATTCAATATACATTCTAAGCTAATTAGAGAAAATAGGTCAACTTACCAAATCTCCAAGCTAATGATCATCTTTAATCATTCCTCCATAATTCATTTTCAATTTATTTATATAGTAATAGCAATAAATAATTCAATACAATCTAATCACAATTCTATAAACATGAAATCAAGATCACAAGACCCACATTATAGGCCAATTTGAGAAATTAGGACGATCATGGGTTCATCATAAAATTGGATTGAAATTCATAATTAAAACATCAATTAAACATAAATCCATCATTAGAATGACTTTGAGTTCAATTTGACGATAAACCCATGGCTAGATTGAAAATTGGGAATTTTGCTCTTCGAATCACTTTTGAAAATCATTGATTGAACTCCTTAGATGGAAGATTAACTAAGGATAACCGATTAACATACCTTATTTATGGAAGACTCATGAAGAATTGGAGAAGAAACCATAGAAATCCAGCCCCTAGCTTGATCTTGAGTTTTGGTGTCCAATGGAGGTTTTGGGGGAATTTGGAAGAGAAGAGAGTTTTGGGGTTTTTGATTTTCTTATTGGGTGTTGGGGTTTTCACTTGTGGAATAGGTTAAATAGGTCATAAAAATAGTTTATAACCGTCACCCAAAGTTATCAAAAAAAATCCCATACTTATTTGAACTTTTAGACATGTCAAACTTAACTTTCATTTTTGGAATCTTTATCGGGGAACAACTCGCGTCGCGGAGCTGTTTCCACATGATTTTTGGAAATAGATTTTTGGAAAGTGGAGTATGTGTTGTGTCCGCGACACGGAGCAACTTTTTGGCCTATGGAGGAACTTGTCCGCGACTCTAACCTAATTCATGTAGGAACAAAAGTTGCTACCTTAGGCAGCTTGTTGGCCCAAGGTTGGGTCCCCCTCAAGGACACTTTGGTTGGTCCTTGGGGAGTTTTTCTCGGACGTTTACAACTCAAATACTCTTTTATAAATGTTAGGAACCTCTCACATCCATTTTAACTCCAAACAATACATAAAACAAGCCAAAACACACCAAGACACACAAGCACGTTTCAAGGCTATCTTTCGAACGTCTTGGACGTTCTTGG
Source organism: Solanum sitiens (assembly GCA_016801875.1). Lineage (NCBI taxonomy): Eukaryota > Viridiplantae > Streptophyta > Magnoliopsida > Solanales > Solanaceae > Solanum > Solanum sitiens. The sequence goes on from JABWTJ010000219.1 coordinate 593,554, forward strand.
AAGTTTGACCTCCAAACCAATTCAAATCAACTATAAATTCTCTAAACACTTTATTAACATGTTATTCAAATTTTTAGACACATTTGAGGCTCTATCTACCTTAGTTATTTTTTAGGGTCGTCACTTGAAAGGCAAAGAAAGATGAAATGATGCTCATCTATGAAGTTAGTAACAAAAACAAGGAACCCCGACTTATAAAAAAAGAGAGAAGATAAATATTATGATGAACAATGTGGAAAATTTGAAATAATATAGAGTGTTGTTGGAATAAAAGATTGATTCCACTAAAAGGATTGACAAGTAAAAGTCTGAGTTCTCAAATAAAAATAATAAAAAGAACTTGAAAAGGGGTGAAGATGATTGCAACAATGCTTTGAAAAAGCAAAGTCATTCAGACAAATTGAATATACCTTAACACTAAACCTCATTGCAACTCTAAAAGATCCATGAGATCTTGCATGAACTAGGTTGTGTGATGATCGGAATATATGGACAAACTTATGGGATGAAGCTTGCATTTATTTCTCTTTTGAGAAAATGATTAATTGTTGCAGTGATTCCATATTTATTTGTTGATTTTCTTTGTAGGAACATGGAGTAATTCTTGATGTGAGGGCACATGAATGCATTTGCTGAAATATGGTCTTGCATAAGAAAATAAGCTATAGTAAGCTTGAGATTGTGTTGAGACCAGCTAGTCGTCATTTGAAGGTCCTTATCGTTATTTAGTGTAGCATGTTGTTGAGGGTAGTCTTGTAATTATACTTGCATATTAACTCTCATTGAGTACTCTTGTAGATATACTTGAGCTAACTGTGAATATGATTTTGATGTGGACAAGCAAAAGTTTAAGTTGAGGTGTTGATGAGTGTTAGATTTACACTCAATTAAGGCTTATTTAGCTCAACAATTAGTTTTCTCAATGTCTAATTATGTCTTATTCTAATGATATTTTGATGATTTTTATTTATGAAGGCTAAAGAATAAGGCAATGATGAATATTTGAAAGAATGGCTCAAAGTATGAAAAGAAGTGAAACTCAACATTTTTTATCGCCTACCATGAAGGGCGGATATACCAATGGGTCGTTTCTCGTCTAAGTTGACAGTGCACTAACCTAATGACTTGATAAAGGCTGGTGAACTTACAAAGAAACGGTGAAACACCGAATGCAAAAGGTGAACAAGGTAAACATCACCGAAGTTGATAGTATTTGGTGATAAAATTGTGGATCAAAAGGAGAACAAAGGTGGTTATCCGTGATTCTCCAAATGATAAATTTAGACTCAAATGAGATCGATGACTAAGGATAAAATGCCTAAAGCCTGGAGAAAGAAAAGGTCAACTGAAGTTGGTTGGTGATTCGTTGAATGAGCTTGGTGAGCCCGAATAACGTCATTGAATGAGTCATGCATTGAGTTCTGGGCCGTATTTTAGGATAATATAAATATCTCAAAGGAGAGATAAAGAGAGTTCAAAATTTTTGAGATTCAAAATATTTGGGAGAGAGAAACCTTTCTTACTGAGTGATGAACACTTTATGTTTTTGGGATTTTCAATTTGTATCATCAATTTATTAAAGTTAAATTCAAAGGGTGTTTACTTTTAATTCCTTAGTTTAATGTTATCTATGGCTGATTTCATGCAAGGTCTAATTTCTTTACACTTTGATATGTGTGGCTAAAACCTCAATCTCTTGGGGTGTGCTTATGAGGTTCTGTGTTGATTTGACTTAGTGGGAATATTGCATTGCTTTATTTTGTAGTTGTTAATAGTGGATTTTAACAGTTACCATATTCTTAACTTCTGTAATGAGGTGGTCAACTTGATTTTAGCTTCGATCACAAATCGGATCTCGAATGAGACCAATATAAGTGGGTAATTATTCAATGTTTGCAATTTACTTATACTTAATTGTAAATTCAATGTAGTAGGTTGAATTGATAGCCACATGAATGATACCAAAAGTAGATTTCAGTAATTAGTGTTATGAGATCTAAAGAATATCACCATTATTGAAGATGGCCCATCCTACCCATGATTATTTAGCTTTATTGAGCAATTTGATACTACACCTAGTGACATCAATGTTCAATCCCCACACCCCTAGAGTTAACTTGTTGCATGAATCTTCACTTGCTTAAAGATTACTTATAGTTGTGGACCTTAATTCGTGTTATTAAATTTGGTGAAATCATCCACCCATTTTTCATGTTTACCATATTGAAATTAGTTGCAATTTCATTCGCTAATTGGATCATTAATCTCACACCATTCCTTGTGTGGGATTCGACCCCGACTCTTAGTTAGGTAGTTTTATTAAAAATGGTCGTCTTTGGCTTAGTTCTGAAGAATAGTTTGAACATTATCAATTACTTGTTATGCCACCAATTGAATGTGGTTAGTCTTAATTTAATTTTCCTCCTTACGGAACTGTCTTGCACAATTGCTTGAAGGATTCTATCATTTTTGTGAGGTCTGGCACATGTAGAGAGTCGTTAAGTATTTTCTGGTGAGCATCAATGTTATGATTTTACTCTTTTCCATGTTTTTAGCCACTTTTTGTGTGATTTCATCCAAGACTTATACTTGACACTCATAACTGAAAATACACTTATTAGATATTATACATAAAAAGACATTTAGGACATCAATTGTTGAACTAAAAAGCCTCAAAATTTTCAAAATCTTAGACTTATCAACAAACCACCTTCTAGATGATTCGAGGTGTTGGTTTTGCCTATTGTTATCAAACACAACGCCCATGTGGATTGCAGATGGGGTAAATATCAACAAATAAGATTTAAATATTGTTGTAAGTTATTGGTTCAGTAAATTAGTAGCACCTTGATTCCATCACAAAATAAATGCTCTCTAAGACTAAAACAAATTTTATTGTGGTGTATCATTGCTCGTGAGAAGTTTCATTTGGGTAGAATCATAGAGGAAGAAATCCTCATAAGAGATAAGTAGCATCCGAATTCTTTTCCATTTTTAGTATTGATCATGCATTTGTGCGAGTTAGTTAGGGTTCTATACATTGAGACGACTGGCATCAAAATCGCCTGAGCCTTCTCTAGTTACATTCATAGAATAGAGGATGATTATTTGGGAGATGAATAAGCAATGAGATAGGTGGTTCCACCTGACACTACTCATGTAGTTGACCCTGCTATTTTGGATTTTGATAATGTACCTCCTATTCCTATTACCGAACCCTATGGTATTTACACTCCATCAACATCTCTTATACCTCCTTTTACATTAAGTCCCTATTGACATAGGTCTTGACTTATCGGATAGAGACCTTCCAATTCAGCAGATATTAGAGCATCTCAGCCAAAGATAGAGGTCCTCGCCATGATCTCTGCATCCATTGAGGTTTCCCTTACCCCTCCCCCTCTCTCCTTTTCAGTTTAGATGGTAGATTAGCGAGTGTTTTTTACTTCTTATGGTGTATATCTGACTCACTCACTACTAGGATTGAAGATCCATAGAAAGTTGAAGAAGAATTGATTTATAGTACACCCTAAAAGGTTGATATTATATTATCGAGGAAGGATGTGTGTGAACTAAAATCCCAGTCATTTCAATGCCTTTGAGCAACATACCCCCTCCTAATATGCCAACTTTTGAGATTCCTTCACTTCTAGGAGTTGGTGCGATGGGGTTGTAGATGAGAGTTTTGTTGATGAGGTGAAAGAGGAATCCACTCTAGAGATGATGCGTAAGAGTTCGTGAAAGATGAGATTTTGAGAGAGAAGGCTAATACAAAGCTATAGAACTCAAAGAAATCAATTATACAAGCTACCATGGAGTGTTCTCTCTAGAAGACCTCCGCTATACATTGAAGTATGACCCATCCTTTAGAACCTATTCATTTTTCTCATTCTACGAGCACCAATGCCCATGTTGATACTACCTTCATTGATCCACAAGGCTAGAGTTATCCTCATGCACAACCTTACTAGGGAATCCTCATCATATCCTTATTTTCCTATTTTTTTCTTCTTTTTTTTGCATTGAGGGCACTTGCTAATGCCTAGAACTTCTAATTATATCTTGTTGCTTTTTACTGTTATATTTGGGTTGTATTAGATAAAACTATTTGTTTTTGTTTAGTTGTGTGTATGTGTATATATATATATATATATATATATATATATATATATATATATATATATATTGTATTGTATTGTTAGCTATTGGTTTCAAATTATGGTTGGTGATGTTTTATTCTCTTTATTGGTTGCCCTGAAATAGTTGTAATTAGTATGAATCATTAGATCTTGCACAATCATTTTCAACATTTGAGTATCTATCATGATCAATATTGATGTCCTGGATAGTCCTTTTGATGAATTGCTTTTGTGTTGATGTTTCAAGGAAATTCAAATTGTATGACTCTTGCATGATCTTATAGAATCTCATTATGACTAGATTTGTATTGATTGTGAGACTTGCCATGACCATTTCATGCAAGATTGAACTTGTAAAGTTATGCCTAATTATTATGTTCGAATTTCTTTCTGTGGTAAGGATCACTTAAAAAGCATGTGTGTAGAATCCTACGATTTGCCTTGTTGATAAAATTGTTTATGTTTTGTGAATGCAAGAAATAATCATAGGCAAAAGTTTTGATAGTCAGATCAACTACCATATCTACTGTGACTTCGTTGTGATGGTGTGCAACAATGTTTGGTACAAATTGAGCTTAATATGTTTGTTGGCAGCCTTGTTGAAACCTTTTGACCCAAGAATGTCACTCCCTTCTCACCCATATATCCATTTTGAAGCATTGCATTGTATGAACAGCCAATCCAGAGTTTCATGATGTTCTTTCAGGTTGATTTGAGGTAATCTTACCATCACTCAAGGATTATGGCAGCAAACTTTCCTTAAACGACATTTAGGACTCGTTACATTCATAATGAGTTTCTAGTGATGTCTTTTGGGTTGACGAATGCCCTTTTGGAATTCATGGACTTGATTGTGTATATTTAGGCCTTATATTGATTTTTTCATCATTGTATTCATTGATGACAATTTGGTATACTCAGAGAGTCGGTTGGAGCATCAACAATGTTTGTGGAATGTTCCGTGGGCTTCGAAATATCGGTGACTTTATCACTTGTTCTCAAAGTGTCAGTTATAGCTTGAGTTTATAGCATTCATAAGGCATGTGGTTTCACTAGAGGGAATTACTTTAGTTCTTGAGAAGATTAAGGTTATTCATGATTAGATTATGCATCCTCATTTACTTAAATGAGCTTTGTCGAATTAGTTAATAAAATACGGTTTATTATCTATGGCAGAACTATTGATCCATTTTATTCACCTTTATGGTCATTTTAAGTGGTAAGATGAGTGCGAGTTTAGCTTTTGGTAGCACAAAGTAATGCCTACTACCGCTCTTATATTGAATCTTCCAAGAAAGGCCACGACTTCAAATTGTATTGTTATGCATCCAATCACTACATAAAAATGATCATTAGCGGTAATTAATTCTTAATTGTTGCTAAATATTTATTTTTAGCGGCAATTAAAACTATTTGTATATGTCCCTAAAGCCTTTTGCGACATTGATTCTAATGGCACTCAACCAATGCCGGTAAAGACTTTAGAACTTTATAATAATGTTGATATTTATTGCTGCTAATAATTATTTTTGTTGTAGTGGATGACGGTTAGGTTTTATGTTGATGCACCTTGGATGTATGATTAGATATGCATTGAGGAAGATTAAGGTACATGAGCGCAACTATACCGCTTATGATTTTGAGTTGGTGGTGGTAATATTCATTCGTAGGATTTGAAGGAATTACCTGAATTGCATCTGATGAGAGAACTACAACGATTACAGGAGCTTACAGTATATTAGAGAAAGAAAGACCTAATTTTCAGGAAACGTAGGTTGATTGAGCTCCTAATATACTATGATCTCTCTAATTTATACAATCTGTACAAAACGACTATGTTAGTAGATACATTTAGTCGTAAGATGATGAGTATGGGTAGTGTAGCCTTCCTTTCTTTTTCAGATCGACTCTTCTCTTTAGACCTTCATACTTTATCTTGATATGTTGGATTCTAGGCACGTTTTAGCCTATGTTGTAGTTTAGTCATCCCTTTTCTAGTGGATTAGTGGTAATAAATATGAGAATAATGCATTGATATTGTCACGACCGGGGAGCACCCCCTAGAAGTAAAATGGCGTACTTGTCCTCCCTGAGTACTTATACAAGCTCATAGTTATCATTCATCGCATTATCATAGGTAAATTTTGCTGAAAATTTAAAACTTTCATAGCACATCATATGTCAGAACATTACTTCCATTATATATATATATATATATGTATACATATATATATATATATATATATATATATATATATATATATATATATATATATATATATATATATATATATATATATATATATAT